>PVKU01001503.1:0-295683 GCA_004027475.1 Anoura caudifer | reverse complement strand
CATCATCACCAAGCCCTTATTATATGAAATGTTAAAGGGACTTATCTAAAAAAAAGAAGATAAAAAATATGACAGTGAAAAGAGACTAACAAATTCACAGAGACTAACAACCACACCTAAAACAAATGCAAACTAAGCAAACACTAGAACAGGAACAGAAACACAGAAATGGAGATCACATGGAGGGTTAGCAACAGGGGAGTGGGAGGAGGAGAGAAGGGGGAAAGGTACAGAGAATAAGTAGCATAGACGGTGGGTAGAAAATAGACAGGGGGAGGGCAAGAATAGTGTGGGAAAAGTAGAAGCTAAAGAACTTATGACACATGGACATGAAAACTAAAGGGGGGGAATGTGGGTGGGATGGGGTGTGCAGGGTGGAGGGGAATGACGGGGGAGAAACGGGACAACTGTAATAGCATAATCAATAAAATATATTTAAAAAAGGAGGAGGAGGAGGACATGCAGAAGGTGGGATGAATTCAGCTGGGGAGCTGCCAACTGACATTTCTGATCTAGACATCATGGAGAATTCCCAAGAAGCTTAAGGATGAGGCAGACCTTACCCTTGAGGAAACTGCAAGTTCCTTAGAAAAGTAATTTTCTATTCTTCTGGCGTGCCCTTCCTGGGCCCTGTGGCTGCTATGTCATGGCATACCACACCATTTTACTGCACTTAAATAAATTCTTTGCCGACTCTTCTAGGCAAGCATATGTTTTCCTAGGTCAAAGTCTGTATCTACTTGATCTCTGTATCCACATCACATATAGAGTGCCTGATTCTCTTGAATTTTTGTGTTCTATGATCTCTAGGATTTGAGATGTTCCTATCACAATAACACAGTGCTTAACAGCATGAACATTCCAGTTAGAAAATTGAGTTCAAATCCCAGGCACTGAGCAATATGATTTTGAGCTATTTACTTCACTTACTTTGGTGCCTCAGTTTCCTCTTCAGCAAAATTGGAAAAATATTGGGTTGGTCAAAGTCCATTTGTTTTTTTCCATTACGATGGCTCTAGTAGCACTTAGTTGTCTTTAACTTTATTCAAAAACAATTGTGTTAGATTGCATTGGGACAGCCATCATATCAGCATGCATTTTAAAAAACATCAAAATTGGTGAATTTTTGTCTAACCATTTTAATATTAAAGATGAAAGAACATAAGCAACATTTTCAGCATATTATGCTTCATTATTTCAAGAAAGGTGAAAACACACACAAAAAAAGGTTTGCACAGTATATGAAGGAGGTGCTATGACTGATCAAATCTGTCAAAGTGGTTTGCAACATCTCATGCTAGAAATGTCTCTCTGGATGATGCCCCATGGTTGTAGACCAGTTGAAGTTGATAGTGATCAAATTGAGACATTAATTAAGGACAGTCAACATTATACTACATGGGAGGCAGGTGACAAACTCAAAATATGCAAACCAATAGTTACTAGGGAAAATGAACAATGTATCTTTTATTTTACAGAAGAAAACAAACAGGCTTTTTGGCCAACCCAATAATAACATTTAAGTTTTCACCAGGTTAAATAGGTATTGGCACACCTCTCACCATGTAGTAGACAGCTAGTAAACTTTGGCTCTAATTAACATAATGGCTAGTAGTTTCTCCTTGAGGGGTCCCTCCAGTCTCCTTTGATGTCAGCCTTCCGACTCCTGGATACTGCTGTGTTCCCTGGAGCTGCAATGCCCACTCACCGCTGCTACGTCCACCCACAGGCATCTGCCCTGTTCTGGAACAGAGAACCTCGGCACGATCCCAACACCATCTTCCCCTTGCCCCCCTGCTCCACGCGGCCCCAGGAGCACCATTCAGAGAACCATTAAATCTTGCTGAGTTACGATAAAAGTCCTCTGTATACACATCATCGTGCAAACGTAAGCTATTGCTATGATTTGTCTTCTTGACTGGGCTTTAAATTCTTTGTTGGCAGAGATCATTGTGTCACACACACTCAACCTACTCTTCTTGACTTTCAGAACGTCATGAAAAAATGGACAATAAAGTACTTTTGCAAAGAAGTGAACATAAAATCTCTTGCCTTAAACTGCAGACTTTTCTGGAATAGCACAAATCCTGCTGAGAAGACAAGAACAAACGTGTGAAGACTGAAGTGCCGCGCTGGGGCTTACCGAGGAAACCCCGCCCTATGACCTGAAGCTGCCTCTGAATCAACTCTCTTCTTCAGGAAACACAGAGCATTCTCTCCACACAATTTTAAGGCGTGCACTTTTCCTCAGCGCGGTTCAAAAAGTGATTCGAACTTTTTGTGAGGCAAGTCATTGAACTTTGCCTTGAAAAAACAATTGCCCCATCTAAAACAAATGGAAGCAAAATATAATCTTAAACAACAACAACAACAACAAAAAACCAAGGTCAAAATACAAAATTCCTCATCAGGTCTAGTGAGGGCCTCAACTGCAAGATTTAAAAAAAGAAATGAACCATAGGGCTTCAAATGAATTCCCTCCCTCTCTGAGCAGGCCTAAAAATTGAGAATATTTCTCATACGGGAATTGCTTTGTTGTTTGCTGTTGGTCATGTTTTTGCACTTGTCTTAGTCTGGGTCTTGGTCAGTTCAAACTGCTTTAACAATTACAGATAAGGGGCTTACAAAGCAGAAATTATTTCTCATAGTTCTGGAAGCTGCACATTCAAGATCAAGGTACCAGAATGGCCAGATTCTGCTGAAGGCTCCCTGTCTGGTTGCAGACTACATATATTCTCCCTGTGTTCTCATGTGGTGAAAGAGGGAAGAGGGCTCTCTGCAGGTCCTTTCAAAAGGGCCCCAATCCCATTCATGGGGGTCCCACCCACATGACTTTACTGCCCCCAAAGGTCCCACACACTAATACCATCACACTGAGGGGCTAGAAATGTTCAGTCTATTCCATAAGGTGAGAGAATGTGTCTCATTTACATTTTATTTCCTGAAGAGACTTATTAGCACAGTCTCTTTTACCTGAGGGACCATAAATAAATATTTGTTTAATGGAAGACCACGGTCAAAGACAAACTAGCTTTGGATTTCAACATTTAACGTGGAAACAACAATCATTATGCCTATGCTTTGGGGAGAATTAAATGAGAAATTCTGCGGAAGCACCTGACTGCCTTCCCTCCTCCACTTCTCTCCGCTCTTCTTCTACCCCCTTGTGTTCACACTACCCTTCCTTCATGGCCAAGTCTTCTCTGGTGGATTTAAAAAGCAAAGGCACAGCCAGGTGAACGCACCGGCATTTGCCAGCATGGCTTCCACCACGAACGTTCACCTCGCCCACCCCAATGCCTGTTTGCATGAAACCAAATGTCCAAATGAATGGCTTATTTCCGCTATGCCATACATTTTGGATTTGCATTCTCTACCTCACTTAGTCTTTAGAACAAGCTAGTGAAAGAGACATTGTCTTGGCCCTTTAGAGATGAGAATACTGGGTCTCAGAAAAATGAAAGATCTTGTTCAAACATAACCAGTTCTATGTGGCAGAATTAAAACTTTACCCCAGGTCTTTTGTGAGAACTTCAGAGCCCTTTGCTCTCCCTGGCACATCATGCCCTAAGCAAGGCTCTTGTGGTTCCAGCTGTCTGGGCTTCTATGTATAAACTGAAGGTGTCAATGTTCTAGAAACAGGCCATCCATCAGTGGGTGCCATTGGTAGGGCCATGTCCCAGTGAGCAATGCCCAGTTCCAGATGAGAACTCCAGTCCTCCAAACCCATTAACTCCTCTGGTCCAGTCCTCTCTACAACCCTCTCTACAGCCCTGCTTGGCGCTCCAGGGCAGGGCGTGTCAGCAGGGGTGGGGAGTAAAACCAAAGGTCAGGCTTCTCTTGGTAGAGTTTTTAGAGTGGCCCTATATTAGCTAGAGGAAGTTCCTTCTACTTGCAGATTACTGAGAGCTCATATCATGAATGGGTTGTTGAATTTTGTCAAATGTCATTCACACCTCTATTGAAATGACCGTGCTTTTTTCTCTTGTATTCTGTTATGATTGTGCATTGTATTGAATGATTTTAAAATGCTAATCAAGTGTGCATACTTAAGATAAACCTTACTGATCATGATATATTACTCTTTTTATAGATTTCTAAAGTCGGTTTGCAAGTATTTTTACATTCATGATCATGAGAAAGACTTGTCTATAGTTTTGCTTTTGTCCGATTTGACATTAAGGTTATGCAGGATTTATAGCACAAGTAAAGAAAAGTCCCCTTCTCTTCTATTTTCTGAAAGACTTTAAGATTCATATTGTTTCGTAGTAAAATGTTTGAGATAACTGACCAACAAAGCTATTGGAGCCTAAGGTTTTTGTGTGTGTGTTTCTTTATTAGATTTTAAGTGACTCAGATTTTTTTATTTCTTAGTCAGTTTTGGTAAACTGAATTTTCCAAGGTATTTGTCCACTTGATCTTAGTTGTCAAATTCACTGGCATAAAATTATTAACAATAATATCTTATTCTATTAATATGTCTATTAATATTCTATTAAGATGTCTTATTCTATTAGTATATCTATGTCTATAAATTATTAACAATAATATCTTATTCTATTAATATGTATAGTGATACCTCGCTTTCACTCTGAAAAAATGTTATTCTTTTTTCATTAGTTTAGCTAAATTTTTATTAATTTTGATGATTTCTTTCAAAGCATCAAACCTTGGATTTTTTTGTACTCTATTGCTTGGTTAGTTTTATTTTATTTATTTCTGCTCTTGTCTTTATTGTTCATGTTCTTTTTCTTATTGACTTTATCTTTTTTCCCCCCAATTTCCTGGGGTGGAATCTCAGCTCATTATTTTAGAATATTTACTTTTCTAATGTACACACTGAAATCTATAAATTTCTCACCTTTCATTGCTTTATTTTATCACATATGCTTTAGTGTGTTATATTTTTTATAATTATGTTCAAAATATTTTATAATTTGCCTTGTGCTTTCTTCTTTGATGGATTGTTTAAATTTATTTTAATTGACAAATATTTAGGGTTTCCTAAATATCTTACTTTTATTTACTTTAAATTATATTACATTGTTCTCTAAGAACAAGACTCTTATTTTTACATTTATAGAGACCTGTTTTATGGCTACACATACATTCTTTAATTGTGAATGTTTCTTGTGCACCCATGTAAAACAATGTTCTTTAGGATTTAATTAGGTCATGGTGGTTGATGGTATTGTTCAAATCATCTGTTCATTGACTTTTTTTTCCTAGCTGTTCTATCAATTGCCAAGATTGGGGTATTAAAATCTCCTTTGATTGCAGAATTATTTTGCAATAAACTTTCATCAATGTTTGCTTGAGGTATTTCAAGGCTCTGTTACTTGGGGTAGGGCTATTTGTTATTGTTATATCCTTCTGATGAATCAATCCTTTTATCATTAGGAAATGATTTTCTTCATCTCTGTTATAACTTAGCCCTGATTTTATCTGCCCTCTAATTCTTTTCTACTTTATGTATTGCTAACATAGCCACGCCAGCCTTCTCAAGCTTACTTTGCAATAATTATAAATTGTTGTGAAACCAATTACTTCAAAATCTATTAGCTTGAAACAACAAACATGTGTCATCTCACAGTTCCTTGGGTCAGGAACTAACCAAGTGGTTTAGCTGAGTAATTCCACTTCAAGTTCTCTCGGGAAGCTATTGCCCAAGGTGGCAATCATCTCAAGGCTCCACTTAGGCTGAAAAATCCACTTCTGAACTCACTCACGTGGTTGTTAGTAGGTCTCAGCTCTTTACGGCCCATTGAACTTAAGGGCCTCAGTCTCTTCCTTGTGGGGTTTTGATAGGCTTGCCGCAGTGTCCTCAAAATATGGCACATTGGTAGCCTCCCCCAGAGCAAGAAAGAGAGAGAGAAATTGAGAAAGAGTCCACAAGAGAAGCCACAGATTTTTTATGAGCTAACCTTGGAGGTGTCATCCTATTATTTCTGCCATATTATATTCACCAGAAGTCAGTAATTCTGGCCTACTCCAAGGTGGAGGGATCGCACAAGGCATCAACACCAGGAGACAAGGGTCTCTGGCAACCACCTTAGAGACTACCACATTGTTTTACAGTATATCCTTTTTACGTCTATTGACTTGCAACCAATCTGTGTCTTTTTATTGAGAGTGATTTTCTCCTGTAGACAGTATAGAGTGGAGCCTTGAATTTTAATCCATCCTGAAAGTCTTGTCCTTTCACTAAAGTATTTACATTTTAACATTTAATGTTATTATTGATATGGTTGAATTAAGTCTACCAGTTTACTCTTCTCTATTTGCGTCATCTTTCATTGTTATGGTTATTTTTCCTCTTTCCTGCCTACTTTTGAATTATTTCAATACTTTTTAGAATTTAATTTTATTGTATGTATTGGATTTTTAGCTTCATCTCTAGTCATTGTTTTCTTAGTGATTGTTCTACAGATGACATAGGTTTAACATTTCACATTCTACCTGCTATTGATACAGTGCCCCGTGACATAAAATGCAGAAACCTTGCAATCATATAGGTCTATTCTCCACACCCTTTCATTTCTATATACTGTATTTGTCATTATTTTTGTATGCTATATACAAGTTCCAACAAAACAATCTTATAATTTTGCTTTATGCAGTCATTACTAAATTAAATTAAATAGTTTAAAACGGAAATGGTCTTTCATTTTTACCCAAGAATTTACTTCTTCCAATGCCCTTCATTTCTTTTTGAAGATCCAAGTTTCTATCTGGTATTATTTCCTTCCAGCCTAAAGAACTTCCTTTAGTATTTCTGGCAGTGCAGGTTTCCTGGGGACACAGTTCTTTAGTTCTCCTTTATCTGAAATTATTTTTATTTCACTGTCTTCTGGTTTCCATGGTTTCTGATGTATAGTCTGTGTTAATTCAAATCACGATTTCCTTGAATGTAATGTTTAATTTTTCTCTGGCTTTTAAAAAACTTTTCTCCTTATGTGTGGTTTTCAACATTTGACCATGATATGTGCTGGTGAGATACCTAGGTGTAACCAGCCCATAATGATCAAGTGCAGACTCAAAAAAAAACACAAAAAACTGATTTAGATCATAAACTAAAAGCAGATGTAAGCTACTGGGGGGCTAACATTAATTTGGCTTCCACAATGACATAGCTCAATGGCCTTGTTAGAAACATCTACCATGTAATCTATTGGGCAAATGGAATCTCTATATGCAGGGTAAGAAATGTGATTTCCAATGTATTTGTGGTTTATCATTTCAAAATGAAGTTACTCTCAGTATGAAATTTATGAAAGAGAAATATAATCAAAGGAGGCTTAGACCATGGATCCCATTCCAGCACTAATATACATTAATAGGGGCAAGCCACACTCCCTCACTGGGCTGCCAATTTCTATGCATAAATCTGGGGGCTCTTTTCTTTCTATGTTTCTAAGATTCTTTAAGTCTGCAAAGGACTTGACAGTGGAAAACGACTGGGTACATGTTGCCAACATCTCTTATAAACCCACATTGCTGCATTGTGCTCCTTAGCTGATGAAGGAAAATGGAGATTTTTATCTTTAAACCAAATATAAAATTACGTCATCTCTTCACTGAACTCCTTGACCATGTTACTCTTGAAATTAAAGGGTCTATCATATCCAGCCTCTCCAGATGGATTTGTGGGTTTGGGTTTTTTTCCCCCTTAGTGGATGGAGTACAGGCTGTCCCTATGTCTTATTTTTTAAAATGGTTAAAGATGTGCTCTTTGTGTAAACAAACTGTTGTAGCCTTAGTAACAGGAAACACAGCGACCCAGGCAGTGAGGAGCATGGGAGATCTTTTTTATCTGAGCGGAGCTGTACTTTCACTGTTTTGGTTAGGTTTAATTTCTGCAGCAACTTTTGACCCATCTTAGACAATGATGTAGACTGGTAGACTTACAGACTGTTATTACAAGTTTAAACTTATTTAAAATCAGATGAATTAAAAAGTTTAAAGTTGCCTCAGAGATCAATTCCTCTAATTTACTGGAGTAACTGAAGCTCATAATACCGAAATGAGCGTACCAAGAAAAGGGGTAAAAAGGAAGACAGCGTTCACGGCTTGCTAAGTGCCAGGCCTTTATACGATGCCTTGCAACCATCTGTCCTGTCCAAACGCTTTTGGAGACATTCGGTCCGCAGCTCAAACGTCCTTGAAATTTAGTGCTGTTCAGAATGTCCATGGAGACATGTTATTCTAATAATCAATTTAGGCACAGACTCGGTTTCTGAATAGTACAATTCAAAAGTGCATGCGCAGAACCCTGCACATTACATAACAGATCTTCAATACAGGTGAATGGGTGCTCTAAGGATGACTTGTCATGGTGCATGGTCCTTTCTAAGTGCTGTTTAATTTGGTTTACTACTATTTTGCTGATGATTTTTTTTTTACCTATACTCATCAGAGATATTAACCTACAGTTTTCTCTTCTTGTACTGTCTTTTTCTAGCTTGGTTAGCAGAGTAATGCTGGCTTTATAAAATGAATTTGAAAGGGTTCCCTCCTCTTCAACTTGATATTAATGAGAGGTCATGAATTCAAACTATGAGCTTCCCCCAAGCAATTCAAATGGTAAAAGCAGACATAGTTGTCTATACTTACGAATGGAAGATAAAGTCCTAGACTTAGAAACAAACAAAGGGCCATTCTTAATTTTCCTTCTGAATAGTTGTGTTACCTTGGGTATATAATTTAATCTCTACTGACTCTCATTTTCTTATTTGCAGATTAGATATAAGGTCCCCTTTGTCCTATGTCTGCAATGCACATTAAGAAAGATGTCTGGGAGAGGATCTATCCAATGCTGGCTCAGAGCAGGCATTTGTGAATGTGACCCCAGGTAAAGTTGGGAGATTTATCTCCAGCAAACTCCTAACATCTTATTTCTGTCTCCTGCATGGTTCACACTATTTGTGTCCTTTTTTCTTCTGCAACGTGCCACACTCACAAACATACACCATGGCCCAAATATACAAAAGACACTTGGAACTCAAATTTGGATTGGAGATGCCGGCATTGGCATTCTCATTTAAACTCCATTCATTTTCGCAATTCAGTTGGCTAAATGTTCCTTGGTGTAGCCTCTACTTTACCATCATGTTCCCTGCCTTAGTGGTTGTTGAGTGGCTGACATGTCCCTTGCCCTGGCCTCTTGCTCAAATTTTACCTACTCTGGAGCCTCCATCTCCAAAGCCTGGCCATACACAGATACTCACCCGCTCACAAAGCACGCTGGCAATGAGCGGTTGCCAAGGGCATTATCACAGTTGTACTTGACTATCATCTATTGTATTATAGCTAGAAGAAGCTGTTTTCCACCGAGGTTCTTTTTCCTCACACAAACACACCATGTCCTCCTCTAACAGCAGCATCTATAGTGTGAGGACTTAAAAGTCAGATAGCTCTTACAGACGTTATTACCGCTCACACTTCATGTGAGCCGCAACTCGCTTCACCCCACGCCACCCCACCTTTATATAATTGGCTTCTACTTCTTCCCCCCCGTCAAACCCTGTACAATTTCAACCCTAGGTTCATCTAAACATTGAGAGTAGGAACTATGTGTACCCATTGTGTACCCTGGCATCTAGTACCTAGTATAACTCCTAACATATAGGATAATGTTGAGATAGAGAGAGAAGAGAAAATGATAGAAAAACATTAATAAATGCTGAGTTGCAGGATGCCTGGCTTAAAATCATGGAGTTCATGAGTAAAGGCCCAAAACAGACCCTGCTCATTTGGTTCTGAACTACTTAATGTGAACTTGAGTTCTGACATATGTCCCTCTAGGTTTAGGGAATTTTTACAGGAAGGTTTAGACCCTAAGAGAATTTCCTCCTGGATAGAGTCCATTCAGCTCAGCAAACTCTGAACATGCCCTTGCTCCAGACACCGTACTTAGCTCTGGGAATACACAGGTGACAAAGACATTGTCCCAGCCTCTGGGAGGTTATTGGTGTTGAAGGTCATGTAAACCCACACACATTGTTAATAGAATGTGCAAAATGCAAAAAAGATATTGTGTGTGTCTGATACAGAGTTCACTCCATGGAAGAGATTTAATCTGTCATGAGGAGACCACGAAAGGAGGGGATGTTGAAGTTGTGGTGGAGAGGGTCACTGAAGTCTATCTAAGACGCCAAGGGGAGTGGGAGGCAGCAAGGAGGAGTCCTGCTGTGGAGACAGCCTGGCAGTCACGGGAAAGTGAAAGCCTATCTGACTGGGGAAGACGACACTCTCGGAGGATGACCATGTGTAGAAAGTGGCTCAAAATGATATAGGAAAGGTAAGGGGGAGCACTTCAGAAAGGGTAGCGGATATTTACCTGTGCCAAGAGACACACACCTCACCATTCCCGCCCCAGCTCTGATGAAGGAAACCTGAGGCAGAGTGTGCACTGCCTGAGAAACGAATCTCACTGCGTTACCCCCTAAACTGTCTGCGCTGCAACATGGAGCATAGATGCAATGCCATGGTCCCCACCAGACTTACTGCAGTGCAGCTAGGTGCTCTTACCCCACTTAGTCCCCAAGCACCTGGGCAGAGGACACACCAACAAATAAGGCTGATGAGGGACTCAATTTTACAACGTACTTTAAATAAGCTCATTTATAATGAAGTATTTAAAATGGTTCTGAGACTTGGTATACACTAGTGTTTACATATCTATACAGAGAGAGAGTTGTGTATATATACACAAATACATGTAACATATATAGTATTAGTGTTACATTATATTAAAGATATTAATATAGTGTTTAGTAATCACTAATATATATTTAGAATAAACACCTATCTTGCAAGGTGGCATGCGTTTTAAGCATATATAAATATTCTATTATTAAGAATTAAGGTTTATCTAAAAATAAGTTTTTACATGTTTATAGGGCACATAATTTCGTATCTCTTGCCCCAAACCATTTAATTTATAAGCAATTATAGTGACTAAAATTTAATGAATATGTGCAAACATGCCAGATACTGCACTAAATGGCACACATTTTACAATTATATAAAAATATGCCGAGAAAGGTTTATCTGCATCATCACTGTCATCATCGTCACTCTGTAGATGACAACCCTGAATATCAGAGGAGCTAAAGGACTTGTCTAAGATTATACATCTAGGAAGAGACAAGAACTAGAACTTGAACCAAGGAAGGATGATCCGAAGTGTCTGTATGTAACCGCCTGCTCACCACCAAGAAGCACAGCTGGTGAGTGTAACCTGCCAGCTTCCACCTGCCCTCCGCTAGGCAGGCAGTGGGTAGCATGCGTGAGCCAGCAGCCCAGGATGCTCTGCCTACAGGCCAGGGAAAATCCTCAGAAGGTCGATGAAAAGTGTATTTCTTTGAAACTCTCCGGTATCTGTGGGTCCAGGGACTGCCTTCCTTTGTGTCAGGCACACCTGAAGATATGTCATGACACCCTCCCCTCCTATCTCCAGGGTCACTTAAAATTGACTACTGTACAATGTTCTTGAAAGGTCCGAGCAGACAGGCAGAGAGCGCTGAGGGAACAGCGTGACCTGCCATTGTCTTCCCATTCCTGAGAGCTGTGGTCGGCCCCTGCCTTCTTGCCTCACACCATGCTGTAAAAGCCTGTTTATCCTTGATCTGTTTCCATGGCAACCATGTCTCCCACAGCATTATCTTTTTATTATAGGAACTGCTAAAAGAATAAAAATATATGGAAAATAATTAGGGGTTTTTATCACATGCTTTCTCCAGAAAGTGGTGGGTAGGGGAAGGGGGAGAAGGCTGTAAGCCTATAGCACAAAATCCTAGTTCTGTGGGCAATTTTGTTATAGAAAAGATGGGCTCTTGTGGCCAAAGTGGAGGGTAATTTCCTGTCTCTCTTATGGGAATACATGCATCCTCCTTTTGAACCACGGATGATATGAGAACAAGGGAAAGTTTTACACCTGGAATCTTAGTTCTGAACAAGGTTCTGAACGGATTCGTGAAATTAAAGGGTTCGAGGAATCTACAGCAAAAACCTCCACGTCCTTATTCAGTGTCAGTCAATAGGCACCATGTCACCAGGGAGCTTAACTTTTCAGGAAATAAAAGCTCTTTTAGGGAGCCTTCGGAAATAAGCTGAGGTCAGCACAATCGCTGGAATGACAGTCAGGACACCAGCATTCTATGCCCTGATCAATAATTAACTAACTGTGTGATTCAGAAGAGGCATCTAACCTCTCTTCCCTCAGTTTTGCCATCTACAAACCACGAGGTTTGGAGCCTACGGATCCAGCAAGCTCTGAAGGTCTTGGAGCTTACAGACAGGTGAGTTCTGCAGAGCTATGTCAGGATGGCAAGAGAAGAAAAAAAAAAGTAACCAGGCAAGAGCTAATCGTGACAGTCAGGGCTGCTGTCTTCTGCACAATCATGCTTTTGTGTCGGGCAGCGTGCTACGGGCTGTAGGGGCATTATTTCTCTAAATTTTTACGATGATATTGAGAAAGGTAACTTACTCTCCCCATTTTGCAGCGCACAGAGCTGAGGATAGAGAACGGAAACACAGCGTCGATAAGCAGCACAGCCAGCCTTCCCACCCAGGTCTTCCTGACTCTAACACAGACACAGGGGAGCACTACAACCTGGCAACAGAGAGACAAAACTACAGCTGACTCCCCAGATCCCCCTGAGCACACCTGTGTGATATAGTTACTATGCTTTGTTAATCTCCAAACCCCGTACACCGAAGAAAAAAAAAGTGTCCTCATTTCAGGGAACCAAAGACCAGGCAGAGGCATCTATCTCTCTGCATCACTTTTACGTGCCACAGCACATGCCAGTTGCCAGGTGCCGTATACGCATCTGAATTAATCAATTCAATTAGCAATATATGGAGGCTCTAGCATGTGCCCCTCCGTGATAAGCCCCGGGAACTTAACTAGAAGTAAGAGAATAGCCTTCATCAAGGAAAGACCAACAGCACCTCAAAATAGAAGCTCACAAGAAAATGCTAACCTATACTTACGCAGTAGAATACTCGTAAGAGTTTGGTCAGAGTCTACTCTTCACCCACATCGCCCTCCCTCCCTTAATAACCTGAAAATCCCTCAGGAAAATTGCAAACCCATGACTCCCTATTTTCCAAGTCAGGACCTCATTCTCTTTTTTGGCTTTATGATCTTTTCTTACTTCCGGCTGGTCATTTCTGGTTCACTCTCATCAATACCAATCAATCTCTTTCCCCCTAACCTTTGACTTCCCCACCCTGCCAGGGAGCTCTGTAGTGCAGCTTGGTGAAAACTTAAAATGAGCACTAGCCCAGGGTTATAGCACCTAGGTTCAAATCTTGGCTTTGACTTTCTATCTGTGGGACAACAGAAAGAAATACTATAATTAACCTCTCTGGGCCTCATCTGTCAAATACGAGTGAACAGTGGCTCACAAGTGTGTGTTACAGTAAGGACTGATCCTGAAACCAGTTAGGTGGAGATCCAATTTGCCTATCTCCTGTGGCTGGAACTAGGCTGGAGACCCACTTTCAGTAATTACCATAATCCAGGTTTGCAATACAATTCCTGAGGAATAGACATTTCTCAGGAATCATGGGCTGCCCCGTAACACAGAGCTACTCTGCGAAATAAACAAGGAAAAATAACAAGCCACTCTGCAAAATAAACAATGAAAGAAGCTCAGATAATGCATATTTAATACCTTACCAATTTCATAAACCCTCTACAAAACTCCTCCTCCCATGGGGAGAAATGAGGGCAGGAATAGAGAGAAGGGTTAAAGCTACTTCCAAGAGAACAATGCAAAGAATCGATTTTATGGACCCCGGCAGAAACTCTAGGAGAAGAAAGTATGTCCTCATTCATGCACATGCCCAAGACAATGAATGACAAGCCAGGTACAGGATGTTACAGTGTACCAGGCTGGGGCATGAATAGAGCTTTGCTGGTGAGTGTGTCTACGAGAAAAAGAAAAGTTGTCAGGCTCAGAACTTCACTGGAATAAGCAAAGTCATAAAATCCAGCTAGTCTCATCCCTGGTATTGGACAGGTACAGGGCGGCAATGGTTGAAGACCAGCCACTACAGCCCATGGGTGTTGATGTTATTGACAGAACTAGAAAGTCTGAATAGTGAAACAAACTCTAATGAATACACACATTTTCCGCCTTCTCTGACTGTTCCACCAATGGCAGTTATTGATATTGACTATCCCTCTCTAGTACTGCTTGTGCTTTGCCAGCGTGTAAGTGCGCCGCATCTCAAAATTTTTATTTACCTAATAGTTTTGTTATAGAACACTCAGTCAAAGGCATTATTCCAGCAGCAAAGCATTCCAGAGAGATCCATTATGCCAGAAGATCCAAGTATTGAACTCCAGATACTGCCTAACATATGATTATTTTAATATCATTATCATTATGTTGCTGCTTAAATGAGATTTTGCTGCAGCTGGCTCTTTTCATTTGTTGTTTTTTGGGTTATAATAGAAAACAGTATCTTCCAAGGACAAAAAAAAAAAAGATCAATATACACTGCTAAAAATACCTTGGTGTTATCCCAGGTTTCAATTCTGCCAGCCTCAAAAAGGAAGGAAAGAACGGACTAGATAAGCTTTTGGGCCTTGGCATTTAGGATTCTATTTGATGACTTCCAATCAATGCGCCAGAAATACCTCCAGCCTCTGTCCTGTGAGAAAGGCTCGTGGCCTTGTCACTCAGCAGCACGGAACCCAGTCTGGAACCTGTACTCTGTGGTTCTCCTGTGCATTTCTCTGTGCCACTTTCAGATCTTTGCTCACGAGACTCCCTGTGGTGAAGTTCCACGGACTGGGTATGTGCACGTGGCTGCTGGGGACCAGGGAGGCACGTGTACACTCAGTGATCCTGGAGGCAGGATTTCCGAGGTTGCGGGAGTCTGGGAGTAATGCCCAGAAGCACAAGAAAAAGAAAGGAAAAAAGCCTGTTTTTCCCAGTCTCCACAGGTGATAAGGAACCTTGCTACTTGGAATTGGGCCAAGCAGTTCTCTGGCTTGCAAGATTTTCTCAAACGGGAGAAGGTATTTTCTGGTAAATATCCTTTCACTACTGTGATGGGAGAAACTGGAAGTTCATAGGGGTTGGTATCCAATTTACTATGATTTTGTTAAACAAAATATTTATGAAAACACTTCCTGGTGCCCAGTACTTTATCAGACCCTGTGGGGATGTAAAATTAAAAACTCTCACTTCCTTATAACCAACTTAACACTCTAATAGTTAGCATCACAGTATAAGTGTTGGGTGTGTTTGTGGCAGGAATTCAAAGGAGAATGTATCACAGAGCCCATCTGCATTGGCTTTTGGGGGAAGGTGGTAGATGAATGGGACTTTAAAGATAAGTAGGATTCAAAGAAATTGAGGACCAACATGTGAGGCATGTTGACAATGGCCGATCATGGGTTCTTTGGAAGAACTTGAGGAGTCTAGGGGCTGAACTTATCATTTAGAGTTATTTAGAGAAGTTGCTTATGTGTCATTTTGAGCCAGAATTGAATAACAAATAATATTTGTTAAGAATTGAATATCTTAACGAATAAGTTCTGAAATCAGCTAGGTCTGGATTTTAAGCCTGGGTCCTCTTCTGCAATCTTGGGCAATTTGCTAAACCAATATAAACCTCAAGTACCTGAAATAGATAAATAATATGTACCTGATGAAGTGATATTGAAGATAAAATGATACAATTTATTTATTCAACCAATATTGTTAATGCCATATTTGTACCAGATGTATAGAATTCAAAAGTTCTAGGTACTGAAGTATAAATGACTTTGTAAATTTTCACTGCATGGCAAATATAACAGGTAGTTTTTAATTCGATGCTTTAAGCTCTATGGAGTGATGGTGAAGTGGTTCAAATCAATTAAAGAACAGATCTTCCTTGGGTGAGTAGAAGGGAGTAGGCGTGAGCAGAGAGCCTGAAGGCAGAGACGCCAGATAAGAAGCTATCCTACCAGTACACCTGAGGGTCTCACCTAGAGTGGGCACCGCAGATAAGGAAACTGCTCAGTAGCGGGGTTCCACATGGCACAAGCTCCCCTAGAATTTTATGACAACATGTCCAGGAATAATTCAGAGTTTGCAATCTCACCCATTGCAAAAAAACCATCACTATAGTTTCCACTGAGTATATATTAAGGCATTCTGACCTTTATTTACTTCAGAGGACAGCAGTTTTCCCAGGATCCCATTGGGAAAGAGGCTTATAAATAAACCATTTTGCTTGTTCACTGAACTAGACTGTCATTCCAATGATGTGCTGACTCAGGTGATGCTGAGTGAGTTGGAATGTTAACATGAAGGTCTTTGAGGGGAAAAGAAAAAACACTGCTCTTCCCTGTAAGTCAGAGGAAGCAAAACTGAAGAGACTGTGGTTTTGGCTCATTAAAGTATCTCCAGTGTATTCATCAAATGCTTCATCAAGAGTTTTATTATCGACAAAGGGGTTCTCTTTCCTCTAACTGTATATACCTTAGGGCCTAGGAAATTGCCTCTTCGACAGGTAAATAAACCACCAGAGGCCCTCTCGCCCTGCAAATAAATATAGTACGTTTTCAATTTTAAGTCATTAGCTTATTTGGAGGGGGCAGGAAGCAGCAGGAGCAGTAACAGTGTTAATGGAACTCCCTCCATATTCTAGAGCACTTACCATTGGCTAGGTGCATTATAAACGTCTGAATTGATCAAGGTAGTTAACATATGGAGGACCTACTATGTGCCCTGCTGTGATGAGCCCCAGAAACTTAACTAGGAATAAGAGAATAGCTTTCATCAATGACAGACCAACACCATCATAAAGCAGACGCTCACAAGAAAATGCTAAACCATAGTTTTCCAGTAGAATACCAATGAGCACTTGACCAGACCACAGTCTATCCACACCCCCCCGCCCCCCTATCACCCTCCCTCTGTCAATATCCCGGAAACTCTCCAGGACAATTGCAGACTCCTGACCCTTTTTCTCTGTTTTCCAAGTCAGGACCTCCCTCCCTTTTCTGGCTTCACAATCTCTTTCCTCTTTTGGTTGGTCATTCCTGGTTCACTCATCAATACCAACCTCTCCTTTTCTCTCTTACCTTCCACTTTCCCACCCTGCCAAGGAGCTCAGTCCTACAGTTTAGTGAAACCATACACTGAGTTCTGGCCAGGGATTCGAGCACCTGGGTAAAATCTTGACTCTGAATTTTTTATCTGTGTGACCTTGAGTAAGATTTTTAAACTCTTTGAGCCTCACTAATAATAAAATGAGTGAACAGTGGTTCCCAAGCTAGTATGATAATTCAATGTGTTTTTAGATAGAGATACACATACATACATCAATATCTACATTTACCTACATATCTAAATGTTTATATATATACACATATATATAGTTGATGACATAAATTTCAATTTGTAATTATCATTTGCCTCTTTACAATTCTGTTTCTTGCCACAAAACTGCAAGCTCCATCAGGAAAGATAATTATTCTGTCTTATTATTGTACCATCTGCAATGTCTAAAACAGTTCTGGAACATAGGTATTCAATAAATATTTTTATAAGAATAGATGAATAAATTATAGATGTTTAATAAATACTTGTTTCATTCTGAGCTTCAAGCAAACATTGGGGACTTTTTGCCTCTGTTCCCCAGCTGCGTGCAACCGATTGGAGGGAAATTGCATAATCACACTAATTCAACAACTGTTGATTTTCAATTTTATCTAGGCTCTAAGTGCTTTTTGATAACTCGAATGTGTGTCTACTCAACTTCCTTTCTCTTTCTTCAAGCTGCTGTTGCTACCCACCACCTTTTCCTTGACTCTCCAGTCCGTCAGTTTACTCTCCCTTCTATTCATCCACAGAGAAAACGGGGAGCCGCTATGACTTCTCTCAGCCGTTGCTGTCCCCCCCACGTCCCTGGTTGTCAGGGTTTTGGACCGGGACCGAACCTCTCCACCAGCTTGCCTCAGTCTGCAGATGGCAGATGGTGGGACTTCTTGGTCTCCACAATTTTTTGAACAAATTCCTATAATAAATCTCCATACACTGAAATGAAAATACCCTCTACTAAACTCCAGTGGAATTTCTCAAGGGCATTGGCACCTACCAGCTTCACATGTGTGAAGGGAAACACAAAGGTGGACTAAGAAAAAGTTGGAATGAATGGTCATTCTTTAAGGATTAACATGAAATTTACAGGTGAGCAAGAATCAAGGCCTAAGGATATAAAAAAAAAAAAAATTCTTACCCAACAAGACTATTCTTCTTGGCAGCACATCACCCCCTCGGATCTGGAACAAAACACAAATATCCAATGAAAATACTGAGATTTACAAAACCCATTAAAAGGATGTTTGTACACCAGTGAACTGCATGACACTCTTTTAATGACTGAGAAGATGTTTTTATCCCCCTTTTGTAAATGAGAAGACAGAGGCTCAGAGAACTGACATGACTTACCCAAGGTCAAAAGCTTCAAGACTCATGACTGCAACTCAACCCCCGATCTCCTCACTCCAGACCCCAGGCTCTCTCCACCACGCCACTCTGGCATCTACCGGCCTTAGCCCACGCCAGAGAGCCACAGTCCCCTATGCGATGTTCCATTTTTTGTTCCAGTCCTTTCCCCCGTGTCTCTAAATGGCTTCGATACTAGATGCATCTAGTGTTAACGGTTCAACACCATCTCAGGAGCCAGGTTGTTTACTTCTGCACACTGTCTGTAACACTTACTAGCTGTCTAATGTTTAGCAATTTGCTTATCTAGTTGTTCCTCATCTCATCCATAAAATGAAGATAATATAAGCATATCATACACTTGTCAGAGGATAAAATGAATGAATACAAGTAAAGCACTTAGAATAGTGCCTGGAATTCAGAAAGGAGTCCATGGGTGTGAATTATTCTTACATAAGCAAGGAAGGTGTGGTTTTCTTCTATGAAACATTGTGATTCGGTCTGAACAGCAGGTGTTCAGATATACATTATCAAAAGCCTACTAAGTGCCACCTTTTAAATCCTTGGCTCTACTCTGATGTGCTTTGACTTGTTTTTGAACTATTAAGGCAATTCCTTCATTCTTCTTTGGCCACTACCAAGGTGTGCCTGAGTTGGTCCTCTTTGCCTCCTTGTCAACCTTTCTCCCATCTTTGCCCTCAGTTATAATCAAGGGAAGTATGGCAAGAACTTCTAGGAACTGCCCATAAGATCCCATCCCTAATCCCGAGAACTTGCAAATTACTCCTCTAATTGTGTTATGTTGTATGGCACAGTTAACCTTCAAGGGAGGTTACCTAAGTGGTTCTAATCTAATCATCAATTCCTATGATAAATCATCACACAACCTTTAAAACAAGCCTTTAGAAGAAGCAGCTTTCTTTAGCAGGTGGCAGAAGAGAAAACTAGAAGGATTCCAAGTACAAGAAGGAACTGACAGGCTTTTGCCTGTTTGAAGGTGGAAGGGGCCACATGAGAAGGGATGTGGGCAGCTTCTAAGAGCAAACAGCAGCTCCTGGCTGCCAGGCCACAAGGAAATGGGGCCACCATCCTACAGGTGCAAGAAACTAAATTTTGCCAACACCTGAACGAGCTTGAAAGCAGGTTGTCTCTTCCAAAGCCTACAGAGACCAGCTGGCCCACACCTTCATTTAGGCTTTGTGATACCCTGAGTAGAGCCCAGTTTCGCCCGCCCAGAACTCCTGACCTACACGATACAAGATAATAAACGAGTGTGGCATTAAAACCCTAAGTCTGGGACAATTTGTTTTGTCACTGTTAAAAAAACTGACAGATTCAGGAACCTGCCAGGTTGCTCTTTAGGAAAATATCTATGCATGCTGCTCGAAGGCAGCTGATTCCAAGGTTCTTCCCCTACAAGATGCAAAGTCCTTGCTCTGAACAGACATTTCCACTGAGTGTCTGACCATCAGGGATGGGAGGCCGGACAAGGAAGACATGTCTGAGACAGAGACACAGCATAATCAAGGCCTACAGGTCAACTTTTAACACCTTGGTGATAAAACTACTGCTATTTATATGTGACATCTGTAGAAATGTTTTTTGATTGATAAACTGGATGCATGAGTTTGTAGAAAAAGATATTAGGAGAATAAACTCTGAAGTCAGATGTCCCTTGCTAGCATGGAGCAACTGTGTAACCATGGAACCAAGTGAGGCCTGCCTGTCCAAGCCTCACTTTTCACGTCTATGAAATGGGAAGAGCAACAGCACCAAATTTAATGGTCTGTTGTGAGGGTTAAATAAGAGCTTGTTTTATGAAGCCTTCCTTCAACACCTGGCACCTATTAAGTGCTAAATAAATGTTAACAGTTATAATTATTTGTGTATTCATTCAGAAAGTATGTATTAATCATCTGCTCCATGCCAGGCATTGCTAGGCAATATGAGAACACAAATACGAATAAGGAAGAGCCTCCACCCTCAAAAAATCTCAGTGTGGCGTGTCCACACATATTTGCCTCATTTATTCGTATATGTAAATCTCTGTACGTGTGTCTGTGTGTGTATCTATGAGTTGGGGGTGAGGGTGGTATGAACACTACCCACCCTGAAACCAGCAAAGAACAAAGTACTCCATTCAAACCTAAGGGGAGGGGGAGGGTTGCAACCCCCCATCCATCTTTCTCCTGGGAACACTGACGGTATGACTGTTAAACCATTTCAGAGAGCTATAGCTGGGAGGTCCCTGCAAGGCCTTCCCTCACACCCACCCTGCTCTGACACTAAGACGAATGTTGTGCCTCATACATGCCACAGGAAACGGCTCCCCATGCCACATAATTTCGTCCGGTCCTACCCTGGACAGGGGGGAGGAAGCAAAAAGCGATCCATCAGCTGGGCTGTCTGGGAGTCCCAGGGCTGCAGAACAGACCCATTAGCTGAAAAGGTAAATATTTACTCTGAGCTCATCTGAATAACCCAGAAAAGGGACTCTGTTTTTTATCAGTAATAAAAAACACTCCCACGAATCTTGGTTTTAGAGCTTTTTGTCTTTACATCTCTCCCGCCTTGAAGCACTCAAACTTCCTGTGAGAGAGCAGATTGGGATTTCCTCCAAACCAGGCTGGGGGTGGAGGGAGTGGACACGAGGGAGCGCAGAAAGAAAGGCTCTGGTGTTTTCATTTCCTAAGCAGAGTTATGTGTGGCCTCCGCCTGGCTCCCAGGACACAGGTAACCGAAATATTTGCCCTTGGGAGAGAAGGTGCAGAATGTTCTCTTAAAATGTTCCAACTGGTGAAATGAGAGATTTTAGATAAACAGCTTTGGAGGGACCCCATTTCCTGAGCTATGCTTTGATCACATGACAACAGCAACAGTGAAAACACTTTTGTTATCCTTTCAAGGGAGATGTTTGAGAAAAAACGCTGGCCAGGGTCACGGAGGAGAGGACCTGGGCTCCGTGGAGGCAGGACTGGGGGAGGAGCCGGGGATGGACCCAGGGGATCCTCTCTCACATCCTCCTGCCCTGCTTTCCCTGTTCACATCCCTCTATCGCCTCCCTTCTGGAAGCCAGACTGAACTGGCAGAAAGACTTCAGACTGTAGAAGCAAACTAATGGTCTTCAAGCATAAGCCCAATTCAGGCCTGGAATGTAATAGACACTCAGAATGCGCAACATGAATGAAAGGTTCTGTCGTTCCGTGCACGGTAAAGGCATTCTGGAGCCACTCTGAGCTTCCACTTCTCCATTTTCATGATGGAGAGAGCACACTCACCTCCAAGGTAGCACAGAGGCTGGTGCCCCTATGGGCCCCAATAAGCTTTAGCACAAATCTTATCATTAAAAGGCTTTGGAAACTGGCAAATGTATTGGAACCTGATTGCTAAAATCTGTCAGTCCAGAGGCTTGCACATGTTTTCAGGCTGAGGTTTGCAGGAGAAGCAGAACAAACCTGGACCAGGTAGAGAGAAACATCTTCCTTTGACGGTCTGTATGAACTCAGTCACTGGCCTCCCAAATCTCCATCACACAGGCCAGCCGGAGCTAGCCTCATCAGAGTCGGGCAATAGCTGCCTGTGCAACCCCTTCAGGGCAGTCGCATATCCTGGGACAAGGTCAAGGGATCATCAATGCAGTGATGAACGTGAAAGCCCTTCTTTGTCCTTAGTCCATCAGTTAATACCTTTTATCTCTCTGACCACAGTGGAGACTCTTGTACTGGTTCCCCAACACAGCTTAGACATGTAACGGTAGTACAGCAGCAAGTATTCAGTTAAAATTTTAATAGAATTAATACATAAATGAACAAGTGAATGCAAAAATATAACAGCAAATCTCTGGAATTCTAATACGCTAACTCTTCCTCGTGCTCATAGGTCTTGTAGCTCCCAGGTTGCCATAGGGCTGCCCTGGTGACTTTGCCATCACTCAAGGGCTCTGAGCTGTCCTGGAGGCTGGCAAGAGAATTGGGTAGCCAAGTCCCCCCTGGAGTGGTGATTAGGGAAGAGAAGAAAAGTTCTGGTTCTCTGTCAATGTTGTTGTTGCATAACGATGCTAAGCTGACCCTTTTCTTCCTGTGTGTTGCGGTCTCTACTCATGCTCCTCCTAAGACCCAAGAAATTGGGATGCCTTTCCCACTGGGACTCTACCACAGGGAAGTGTGCCCACCTCCTCTTCCCACCTCTTTTAATGAAAATTGTTTCCAGAGAAAGAAATGCCCAGCTCAGGTGCCGGGAGAGGCAGTATCTTGCCTCAGTCTTGGCTTGTTTCTGTGGCTTTTGTGTTTTGACCCTACTACCTCGTCAGAATGGAGAGTGAGTATATTAATTTTAATATATCTATACCACTGATTTATTTATATTATAAAATACATTTTTGTCTCATATTAATGTATTTATATCTAATTTTATTGAGTGTGTTTAATACTACCTTCATTCTCTCCTTCTTTCTAAAGGTTAATTGAGGGTATAGTGTGTTCACATATTTTTGTTTTTTTAAACACAGTGGATGAGGTTCCTACCATTATGGAACTTATACTCTAGAAGGGCACCCAGGTAATAAATAAGGGAACAAATAAACATGCAGCTAAGTTCAGATATGCCAGATCCTAAAGGAAAATAAGCTGGGAAGACTGTAGAGCTTCCCTTAGGACTTTTTATTCGATCACTCATTCATCAAACACTTAAGTGCTTACCATGCACAAACATTCCTTTTTTGCTAAAGGCAGAGCAGTGAACAGATATAATCTCTGACCCCAGGAGCATACATTTTGTTATAAAGTCAGAAGTAAAGTATTAAATTATACAATCAACTAAGTGTTTTAAAGGAGAAATACCAGGTTCAAAAGAGTATAAAATGAGGCATTATAACATAGTCTCAGGCTGTCAAAAAATACTTCTTGCTGTATATTAGAGTAATGTCCACCAATGAATTATACGTGCTCTGTCCACACCTTTGAGAGGCCCCTTTCCACATTGACTCTGGAATTGGCCATGTGATTGGCTTAATCAACGAGACACAAGCAAGCCCAAAGTGCACAGAGCTGTAAAAAGCAGTGGTGCACTGAAGCCTACCCTCTCTTTGTTGGGAACCGCCCTGCCTGGTTTCAGGAGCTGTAACCCCCCACATGGCGAAGGCTGAGTGAGCAACCTTTGGACCATAAGCCACTAAGGAGACAAAGCTTATCTCCCTGGCAGGGGCACCACTTATGCTCCTTTTACTTCATCCATAACTGGTCACCAATGCTTGATCGGTTAGCCAATGCTGGGTAAGATTCCCCAAGGGGAACAACCTAAGACAGGCATGATCATGTGGAGGCCCCAAGGAAGGACTTGGGGGGCTACAGCAAAAGGGGATGATGGACCCTAGCCCCTTGGCTATCCTGACATAGCCTGAGTCCTCATTCTGTCTGGAAGAAGTCTCGTAATCCCTTGGCTACCCTGCTTACCCTGCCTGACTTACGCCTGAGACAATGCTTTTAGCCTGAAACAATGCCGGTGGTGGGTGTAGCTCTGTGCTGGAAAGGGCAGGTTCCCTAGGGCGATCAGGCCTAAGAAAGAATATGTAAAATCATGTGAAACCTGCTTTGTTTAGAATGCTCTCAATTAAATAAGGATCCAAACAAAAGTGAGTCTATTCCTCAAAGTTTTATTGCTCTTTAGCTATCTGACCCTGACTCAAAATAGGCCCTCAGAGTTCTTTATACGTTATCTATTGTTTGATCCTTACTGCCTGACAATGATTAATGAGCCTGTATTCCTATGCAAAATGATCCAATAAAAGGCCATTGAGGAAAAGGCTCTTGGCCTTTCTCCTTTGAGAGATAGGCCACTTTTCCTCCCCAAGCAGATCATGTCTTGGTAGACTTACTCTCATCTGTGGCGGACAGGGGGGCTCTGCACACAATGTTCTCGCACATCTCTTGACGTCCGGAGTTCTTCGACCTGCACATGAAGAAACCCAAGCTGTTCTATAGGGGATAAGTAGCCTGGCCAACACCATGGACATGCACAAAAAGATGTGTGAGTGACTACGTTTTAGACTATTGGAGATGCCAATGGCTGCCGCTGCACAAGTGACCCAGATGACAGCAGCAGCAGATCTACCCAGTTAAGCCAGGCCCAAATTGCTTACCAAAACAATCATGAACAGACTGAATGGGTGCTGTTTATGTCCATGATCTATGGATGCTTTGTTATACAACAAAGGCTAGCTGATATAGAAAGAAATACCTAGAAGAAGTTGGTAGTTTTCATACAAAATCCAACACATGAATTAGGAGCTTTCAGATGGGGCAATAATAGGTGCAGGATGAAAAAGTGGTGAGGAAACTGTGATCAAACTCTTGTGTAATGGTGACAAAAATGGGTAGAGTCTGGTTAAGTGGTAAGAAAACTTATTTTGGAAGTTGGAAAACAGTTTATTTGTTGAATGTAGCAGTGCTAAACTGTCATCTGAGTTAACTAGAAGAAAAAAGCATTCTTAATGAATTTGCAAATCTAAGGAAATTACCAGGAAAAACGTTTAAAGTGTCAATTGGAATCCTTTGTTGTGTATGGTAAGGTACAGGAAGACAGAGAAGAGCTGAAGGGAGAATTATTCATCTTATCAACAGAATTTAGAGTGAATGTAATGTAAGACATTCTGAGTTGAAAAATAAAATTATTTCACAGCTTTTTTTTTGAAGGTAAGAAATAGCCTCAGATTAAAAACTGAATCAAAGACGTGGCTATACAATTCTTTGTTAATATCCCTTAAAGATTTAAAGTTACACCTAATAGACCCTCTCAGCTATGCAAAATTGCTTCTTAGTATCTTTATGGTATGTGTCTACGGAAGCCTAATCTCACAACAGCCCTGATAAATCTAGTGGGAGAAGGCTATCTCAGAAAGAAACGTGGACGTGCATTTTGACTAGCAGATGTAATATTATACATAGCAAACCCAAAAAGGTTTTAAGGAAGTTATACTATCTAAAATCCAACCTAAAATGGAGATCTTCTTCTGACCAAACATTCCTTATCTACACTGTGTTTTGTAAAGGTAAGAGGTGCTATGTCGGAGGGTAGAAACTAGAATATTGTGAGGGGAACAAAGAGCATAAGGAGAACAGTTGCCTAAGGAACCAGCCTCAGCAAGGACAAAACCAGAGTGGGGGGCCTGACAACATGAGCTTGGCTGTACTTTATATTCATTTTTTTGCCCACTACTAATTTTGTTTTTGAATTTTATTTTTGAATTACAGTTCACATGCCATATTATTTTGGTATTAGTTTCAGGTGCACAGCACAGTGATTAGACATTCATATACTTTACAAAGTAGCACCCCTGATATTTCAAGTACTTACCTGGCACCATACACAGTTATCACAATTTCACCAACTATATTCCCTGTGCTGCAGTTTATATCCTTGGAACTGTTTTGTGAAGGAATAAAGAACTACTTTATGATTTCTACAAACCAGGGTTTATTTTCTTTGTGCTTCCCATTTCATCCCTTTTTGACTAGAAGGGTCCGTTACAGTTTTTGTTTCTATCTCACTATTGTATGTTAGTTATTTCGGGGTAGATCACCTGTCTTTTTAGTTCTCATCTCTCTGCATCAACATGAATCACAGCGAAGGACCTGCATTCAAAGAGCTCCATCTGCATCTGGACCTAAAGCAGATTAAAAAAGCAAATTCCATGGTTGAATGGTATTTCGGGGCTCTTGTTAGGGAGTTAACATGTTTTTCAGGTTTGAGGGACATGGATCATTGGGGCCCAAGGGTAGGCCCCTTATGTAGTAATGTAGTAAACCCCTTATTTATCAAGCCTCTCTGTACACACACCCTTGGGTAGTGGCCTCTCACATCAATCCAACTCTGGGTTTGGCCATGTGACTTGTTGCCACCAACAGAACATTATAAAATGTGATGTGAGAAGTAATTCTGTGCATCAGGACTTGTTCTTTCTTGCTGCTGGGAACTCTGTACCCATGTGAAGAAGCCCAAGCTAGCCTTCTGGAGACCTATGGGTAAGATGAAAGCCACACATGGCAGATAGGTGAATCTTAAACTACCTCTCCCAAGTTAATCATCTCGATAACTGAAACCACATTAGTGATCCCAGGAGCCAAGCAGAACTGCTCAGCCCACATTGCTGATCCACAGTTTCATGGAATAAAATTGTTTTAAACCACGAGGTTGGGGACAGTTTGCTATTCAGCAAAGATATATACAGCTTCTTTGAAGCAAAGACATTTAAATTGAAATATAAAAGTTCAATGGAGACTAGGCAAAAAGGAGAAGGAGCAATTTTCTGGGTAGAGGGAATAGCACAGATACAGAAGAACCTGAGGAAGGCAGGTTACGTGGTGAGCTTGAGTGGCTGAGCTCGTGTCCAAGTGGCCAGAACAAGAAGAGAAAGAATTGCATGGAATAAGTTTAGTGGGGCAGGAGGTGCCCATATTATTCACGGCTTCCGTGAGCATTTGCTATGGCCACAACACTTCATAATAAACCACCCAGAATTCAGTGGCTTAAGGCAATTATCACCCATCAAGTTTAGGATCAGCTGCACTAAGCTAGACTCAGCAGGATAGCTCTGTTTCAGGATGCTGATGATTCTGGCTTGGCTCTTCACTGTGGTTTGAATTCAGGTTTTTTCCACATGTTTATGCTGAGGCCCAGGCTGAAGAGGCAGGAACACCCTGAGAGGAACCTAACCATGTAAGCATGTTTCTGTTTTGCAAATATTCCATTGGCCAAGGCAAGTCACACAGATAGCCCAAGGTCAAGAGCAGGAAGTACATTCTTATCATCAAAATGTACAGGGAAGTACATTCAGCCAAAGCAAGTCACACTGTTCATAGCAGCACTATTCATAGAAAACAAAAAGTGGAAACAGTTCAAGCACCCTTTAACTGGTGAATGGGTTTAGAAAAATGCATATCCATACAATGGAACACTGACAATGAAAAGGAACAAAGTACTGATACATGCTGCAATATGGCTGACCCCAAACACATTATGCTAAACAAAAGAATACCAACACAGGATTGCATATTGTATGAATAACTTTACATGAAATTTCTAGAAAAGGAAAATTATAGAGACAGAGAATACAAGGGTGGGCAAAAAGTAAGTTTACAGTTGTAAGCATGCCAAACTGAGTTTATTCTTGTGTATTAATTATTTTATTATTTTCCATATGAAAAACTGCAAACCTACTTTTGCCCACCGCTGTACATCAGTAGTTGCCTGGGGTAGAGGCTGAGAGTGGAGGTTTACTGCAAAAGGACACAAGATTGATAAGACTGGATTTGGGTGGTGACTTCACAACTGTATTAATTGACTAAAAACCACTGAACTGTTAACTTACACTAAGTGAACTTTGCAGTATGTAAATCATATCTCAATACTAGCATCAAAACGTATAACTAATAGAATGAATGATACCTTGGCCTTATGCTTATAACAATGAAATGTTTTCAAAGGCACTATGAAAGGACTGACCTGATACAATGTGGAAATATATGCAAAACCCTAGCTGACTGCTGTCTTTCTCTAAGCAATTGCTGAGGTCAGATTTTTCTTCAAAAGAATCATGCCAAATTTTAGAATATTTTCTTTGGTTATTCAGCTTTGGCTGTAAATAATTTTAATTTTTTTTTCCTTACAGCTACTGCATATGGTAAAAAAAAAAAAATAGTTGGCACATGTAAAAACAGCTGCAATTAATAAAGCATGCTCTCTACTTATTAACTTTTCATATAATATGTAAAACAGAAACATGCTCTTATAAACAGGTCAAGAACTGTAAAATGTTCACTAATTGCTGGAATTTATTCTTCTGTTTGGAATAAAAAATGGATTTAACAGTCAGAATAGCTATTCAAAGAGTAATAGAAGCAGGAAGGAGGGACCTCTGTTATTAGCAAATCTAGCAATTATCCCCAAATCAGAGCTTGTGTTGTACATGAATATCAACTGAGTTTGTTGAGGAGGTGCAGCTGGAGAGGTGGAAACAGCTGCCTACCCTAATGCAAAATTCCTTTGGTTAGGAGAATGCACTAATATTAATCCAAAAGATGTAGGATGAATTAATTCTCTATGTGGAAAATGCCTAGTTCTACCACAGGCCAACAGCAAGTCCTCACACTTCCTTTCCAGACGCACGGAGAATGTGATCATTATGAGATCATCTCATTTATGAATTCTGTGCAGTTATTGTTTACAAGTTAGGCCTCCGTGCTGAAACTAGGTGACCGTGCCTGAGGTCCCAGACAAGAGTCAGCTTAGGAACTTGTTTCTTCTCTCCATTCTCTTTCTATTAAAAGGCTTGGGAGGGAGTTATACAACTAAGCATAAACACAATCATAATTAAATATCACAGCTTACAAAACATTGTCATAGACATTGCCTCTAAGTTAATAGTAACTCAACATATATATGAGGCTGGTCTAGAAAGTATCCAGTCATGTTATATGAAAAATAGTGACATTTATTGAAGAAGGTACAAGATACAAGAAATAATATACATAGGACAATGACACCTCAGCCCCCTTCAAAGTCTGCACCTTGAAACCTCACACAGTTCTCCCAGCATCCCTCCCACTGTTCAAAACACTCTACAAAATCCTTTGTTGGAATCACCATCACTGACCCATTATATTTTCCTGAATCTCATCAACGGTCTGAAATCTCTTCCCTTTCAAAGGTGATCTTAGTTTTGGGAAAACCAGAAGTTGCAGGGCACCAAATCTGAGCTGTAAGGGTGCTGAGTCACCTGGGTGATTTGATGTTTTGCCAAAAAACTTTGCACAAGACAAGATGTGTGAGCGGGCTTGTTGTCACAATGAAGCTGCCAATTACCATTTGCCCATAGCTGCAGCTGTTTCTGTCATATGCATCTTTCAACCAACAAAGAACACTGAGGCAGTACTCCTTATTAATTGCTTGGCCTGAAGGGGTACACTCGTGATGGACAACACCTTCCCAATGAAATAAACATAGTTAATATGGTCCTGGTCTTGCTGTGACCGCCACACCTTCTTCAGGCATGGAGCACCAAGTGACTTGCATTGGACAACTGGGCCTTTGTTTAAAATCACAGCTGTAGACCACGACTCATCTTTGGTTATGACCTTGTTGAGGAATCTGGTTCATTAGTGGTGGTTTGAATCAAGTCATTAGGAACTGCAGCACGATGTTCCTTCTGCTCTGGTAGAAGCCACAGAACAAATTTTCCCAGGACACATTTCATGCCAAGATCCTGCATCAAAATCTCACACTCGGTAGTTTTTGGCATCCCCAGGTCAGCGTCTACTTCTTGCACTGTCAGTCACCAATCTTTGTTCATTGCATCCCCATGTTCAACATTCTCAGGTGTTCTGCTTGTTACAGGCTTTCTAGAATGTTGATCACTTTCAACAGACTTTCAACCATCTTTGAAGCATCTGCACCACACTTTTATATGTGCTACACTCATTGCATTGTCCCTGAAATCCTTCTGAATCATCTGACTAGTCTCCGCAGTGGAATGTTCTAGCCTAATACAAAGTTTGATGCAGATTGGTTACTTTACTTGCTCAGTCATTTTGAATGTGACAGACACACAGTGTACATGGTCACTCAACAGTGTTTACCACCCCCACTGACTAGTACAGTGAAGTCATCATTGTTTACACATGTGCATTCCAGTCCACTCTCCTTGGCTGCCAGGTTACATCAATGTCATGCAAACTCTTCTGCTTATATTGACAATGGTTGGGGCATGTCAAGAACTTTCATGAGCTCCACTTATTCCCTAGGTTCTGTACTTGTATAGTCTCATTCAAACTGCCTCAGTCAACTGCCTTGGAAGAAATCATGGTTCCAGCTCTTAAGGAGGTTATATAATCATGAGAGTCTCACAGGTGTGCAGTCACTATCATTACAATGTACATTCAAGGGATGAGGAACTTCAGGTGCTTATTTTTAGGTGACTTTCCCAGGAATGCAGATGGTTTGAGAAGACTGGGAATGCGACTTTCCCAGTCAATAAAGTCAAATGTGACTTTATTGTTTCTGCAATAACAAATGAAACAATGAAAAATGAATTCTTTTTGCCTCATATCTCAATGATCTGGGGCATGTGTCTTTACTTTTCAAAGCTTCACAGTCCTTACCTGAGAGGAGATTTAGTGATACACATTTTTTCGTTTCAGTGAGAAAAACCTCTCCTGACCCTACTTCAGCCTCCATCAACTGCCCCATTTCTCCCCTTCCTTTTCCAACAAAATTTGTTTAAAGAGTTTATAACTTCAGACTTCAACATTTTTCTTCCATTTTCTTTTTCTTGAACCTCCTCAACTTACATTCACTCTGTCAAGACTTCTTGCCATGGTCAAAGACAACCTGCCCAGTGCGTGATTTCAATGACCTCTTTGCCAATCTCTGCCCGTTACACCAGGACTGCCACAATCTGATTCTCTCAAACTCCAGATCAGATCAGATGAGTCCTCTGCTCAAAACCCTCCAATGTTTCCAATCTCATGCAGAATAAAAACCAAGTAACCTACTCCCTACTCGCTGACCTCCTTTCCTACCACTCTTTTCGGACTCCCATTCGGAACTCACTAGCACCTTACTCCAGTAATAATTTTTCAGGAGTCCTCCTTCTCTCTTTACAACACATTTCACTTTGCTATTTTCTCTTCCTGAATTTTTTTCTCCCTGTAATCCACATGGATGACCCTACACCTTCAAATGTCAAAACCTTAAGAAGGATTTCCCTACCCATCCTATGTAAACCTGCAGCTCCTCTACTCACCAGCCACGATACATCCTGTCTCACACATACGCTGCCTGTCTCACACATACGCTACTTAGGTAGGGATCTAAGTTCTAAAATGTTGAAGAATATTACTCCCATTCTCATAGTTCATGTGGTCATCCGTGTGGATTACATGGATGGCAAAAGTGAGTTTCAAGTCTCCGAAATGTCTTTCTTATAGAAGAAACTTTGAGTTAAGTGTTAGGAGGGCCATGTTTAAGGCTCTGCTTATTTGTAGAGCCCATATTATCTCAGGAAAGCCAAGTCATCTTGCTGGATCTACATTTTTCTTTTCATTTGTAAAGGCAAAGCCTGGCTATTTGCCTCTTAAGTCTTTTTCAGTTCTATGCAACTTTTTTAAAGATCTCAAATGTCACTGGGAGCTAAAGATTGTCCTATAATTGTCTTGTACACTCATGTAAGATGTCGTATTATTTTCACTTCCAGCACAGTACTTCTGGTAAGTCAACGTAGCTGACAATCACAGGGAATAAACTACTTATCTCTGCAGTTACATTTGACTAATTTACTTTTTCTGGGGAGAATTGGAGAAGAAGGCCTCTGGAATTGTCTTCAGCTCTGCGGTGAACTGCTAATTTGAAACCACAGGGTGCTCTTTGAGAAACTGCAGACTTGCATCTGATAACCATTTTATGGGAATGTGCCTTGGCCCTTTAGTTGTGGTTCCCCACAAAATGCCATGATGAGTGACATGCTTCCCACAGATGAAAGCTCCACGGGGGTCGGTGCCAGAGACCTCTGACTACATCACTCAGCATTTGCTGATTTCTGCCTATTTTCTGTATAAGTGAATGTCTCTGCACTACACTCTCATTTCAATCTTTGGCATTCCAGTGAAATTCACATGTGGTCAAACAGAAATGCTATCTCCAGAATGATGTAAAGTGGACTAGGAGAATTAGGTTCTAACATTAAGAGAAAGATGTAGGGAAGACAAGCTTTCCAACCACAGCCTGCTTCCTTTCTTTCCTTCCCTTCCCTCCCTTCCCTTCCTTTCCCCTTCTTTCCATTCTTCCTTTTTTAAGGAAAAATATCCCTGAGAAGTGTCAGCAACTCTTTAAGCACCAGGTTCTTAAATTCTGCCCAGTTAAGGCAGGGAGGGAAATATAGCCAGAATTAAAAGAGGACAAATATGAAATAATAGTTGTCAAACTTGAGACGCAGCATAAAGTGGTGAAAAACGCTACTCTAGATTTAGATTGCCTGGTTCAAATCATGGCTCCGTCACATACAGAGACCCAGGACTTTGCGCAAATTGATTCACTTCTGTCCCTCTGTTTTTACATAAATGAAATGGGACGACTCAATGTTCTTGTTAAGAGTACAAAGGTATTTGAGATTATACAACATTTGTGATTTTCCCTGTAAGGCACTGTCTTCCATGCTCCTAGTTTCTAAATGACCTGAAATTGTCACACAACAGGCACTAATTATGTTTATTCTCAACTCATTGAGGACTTACTCTAAACTAAGTAATATGCGAGACACCAGAAAATGAGAATTAAGTAAGTGCATCATCACCTTTGTCTTCAGACATTTATAATGGGGTAAAGTAAAAAAAAAAAAAAAACACATACACACACACACACACAAACGCACACACAATAACCGGCAAATCTAGTGCTTTTATGAAGGAAACATTTAGGAGAAGGGATAAATTATTTTTGGTTTTGCAAAGAAAATGATATGGGGAAGCTATCTGAAAGAAAGATGAGGAATTGAGCATTGAGAAGAGGAAATAAATCACTAACAAGACAAAGACAGGGAAATAACTGGTGTCTTTGGATCATACTTACAAAGACAGTCTCATCTTCCAGTTGTTTGCGTGCATGTTGGGCTCACCCATTATATTTAAATCATCCTAGAGGCAGAGACCATTAAACCTCTGCACTTCCTCACAGAACATCTTATATACAACATAGGTACAAAAACTGTGGTAAATTGGTTTGAACTGAAAATGTGATTTAGATAAGCAATATTATAGGATTTCAGAGGGAGAAGTGATTTATTTTATTTGGGAGGCTTCACAGAGATTTAAACTGGACTGGTGAAAGATGAAGAGATATTTTTGGAAGTTAATTTTTCAAAGAGAGGAATGCAATCAGCCCAGAGAGCGTGAACAGGTAAGGGTGTGCATATATGCTCTACGGTGATAATTCCAAATATTTATCAAGCATGGGCACAACCAATCAGAATGGATGCTCACTGGAATGAGACATGTAAACACACAGCACAACTGTATCATGTGTCCTTGATTAATATCAGATGTGTGTGTGCACACTTCCCTGGTTTAGGTGATACATAATAAATGTTTTTCCTTCAAACACCTCAAATTAAATTCTAAAGTTCAGACTTCATCATTGACTTAGAACCTACTGTATACGTGACAGACACTCTGTGCTTGGCATTTAATTTACTATAAATGCTCAAACTATATATATAATGCACTCTCTTTGAGACACAACAGAGGTGTGTATTTAGCCTTAACCTCCAAGTCCTCTCCATCCAGCATTAAACCCTTTCTGGCCATAGATGAGTAGGTCATGTTCAGTTCTGCTGGCTTAATTGGCCGCATTTTCCTCTCCTCTCTATTGTTTGTTTCTTTCTTTCTTTTGTATATTTCTTCTGTGTGCTACAGGAAGCTTGTGAATGGCCACTGCATGAGTTTAATGTTCCGCTATTATACACCTAGGGCACAGGTGACAAACACAAGGCCCTCGGGCCAAATCCTGCCCTCCACCTTGTTTCTATCCAGCAGCAACACTGAGCTCCTTGCCCCTAGTTAAGGAGTAGTTACATTTGTAGTCCTAAAATTACATTCAGCCCTTTGAAGGCAACCATGAGGCTGATGTGGCCCCCAATGAAAATGAGTTTTGACACCCCCGACCTAGGGCTAAAGTTGTCTGTTCCTCTAATCTCACATAATTTCTTTCCCCTAACCTGTGATTTTTTCCTTAGCATTTGAGTTCTCTTACACATTTGCCCCGATGAACAAAGGGCGTTCAACTTCACTGCTATTCTTTCAGCATCTTCTTGCTCTTTCTCTTTGAGATGGCCCTCATTATGATGAGAGCCAAAAATAATAACTAAAACAAAACAAACAAAAGCAACGACAGTTTCCTTCAGGACCAAGGATAGAAGATTACTGGCCCCTAAAAATGAATCAGGGCATACTCCTTGAAATTACTACCCAGGCTCACCTTTGGATGGGTGAAAAATATTGTCTTTGGAAATTAATGTAGACTTCCTGGTATCTTTATCCTGGCTCCTACCCTTTATCTCCCTTTTCTCTTCTCAGTAGGAGGCAATATTACACATTGGTTTGGTATGTGGGCACCACCACTAATGAGCAGTGTGACTATAAATTCCAGTTTCTTCAACTGTAAACAGACATAGTAATACCTCATTGACTATGCAGGTGTGAGGTTAAAAACATATAAAATGCTTAGGATGTTGTTAGCTTTATTATAATTATCAAGTGTTTTTGGTCTTCTGCTTTTTTCTCATTCTTCACTACTGTCTCATTCCCTCCTCGTTCTCATCCTCTCCCGTTCTATCTCCTGCCTTCCTTCTCCTCTTTCTTCTTCTCTGGGCTATGACACTGAGTTTTTCTCTCACATTCATCTACTGCATTTTTGACCTTGCACTGATACTAGTCACAAACAGAACCTACCTAGTTTAGCACACATCACTTCTGCTCTAAGATATAATCTGTACTCTGACCACTTTAATCCAATATACTTATTCAATTCACTTAAGACCCCAAAGCATTGACTTTTTTGACAGGTGTTGTTTTAAGATCTAGGGATTACAGCAATGGAAAAGCAGACCAACTTTCTGCACTAGCAGAATTTATATAATAATAGAGATTAAGGGAGACAGACAATAAACAGATAGATGGTGATAAAACAGATAATAAAACAGGAAAAGGAAAGTAAGCAACAATATATAACACGTGGAATGTAGACTGATCTCAAGTAGCTTACAGTCCTGTTGTGTGACAGATGAGTCCTAGACAATTATCAGGACTGTGATAAATATTCCAATACAGATGAGCCCAAGGTAATACAGGAACAAAGAGAAAGAGCATCCAACACAGCCTGGAAAGATTTAAGAAGGGTTCTGGGCGGAGGGGGGAAATGATCAAATCCCTAAAGGACAAGCAAAAGAAAATAAGATAAAAAGAAGCATAAGTGAATTTCAGAAAAAGCAGCTGATACAAAGGCAAGAAACACAGAGGTACGTGGTAAAACATAAAGAGTGATGGGAAAAAGAATATGTGCACAATGTTGGGAATGTATAAATTAATGATAATTATAGGGCAACATAAAGACCTCAGAAAAGTAGAATGTAAGTGCACTCTTTAGTGCCCCCCTCCTCTCTCTGTTTTAATTACAGTTAGGCAATTACTCTATTTCAGTGTGACCGTGTGTGTGTGTGTGTGTGTGTGTGTATCTGGTATCTGACAACTGGTAGGTATGCATCTTTAATTTATTACAGTCTAACTTCAAATAACATTACATTGTCTCAATTATACTATAAATCTCTTCCAAAAATGTAGCTCTAATTTCTCCCTCTCATCCGTTTTACTACTATTATTATACATTTTATCTTTATAGATGCCATGTACCTATAATGCATTCCTACTATTTTACTTTAGTCAATTATCTTTTTTTGTTTTTGTGGTTTTTATTTATAATTTCTTAACTGCTGTTCAACTGTAGTTGTCTGGATTTCCCCACCACCATGCCCCCTGCCCCACCCATTCCCACCTCCCACCCTCCAACCTACCCACCTTTGGCTTTGTCCATGTGTCCTTTATACATGTTTCTTGATGGCCCTTCCCCTATTTCCCCCCCTTATCCTTCTCTCCCCTCCCCCCAGTCACTGTCAGTTTGTTCTTTATGTCTCTGTTTTATTTTGCTTTCTTATTTGTTTTGTTGATTAGATTCCACTTCCAGGTGAGATCATATGGTATTTGTCTTTCACCACCTGGCTTATTTCATTTAGCATAATGCTCTCCAGTTCCATCCATGTCGCAAAGGGTAGGAGCTCCTTCTTTCTTTCTGCTGCATTCCATTGTGTAAATTTTTAAAAATTATTCAAAGATAAAATATACTTTATATTTACCTTCTTTTATCAATTTCTTTATTATTCTCTATAGATCTATACTTACATCTGATATCATATTTCAACTGGCAAAAATAATTCTTTTAATATTTCTTCTGGTGCAAGTTTTATCAGCTTAGTACATTTTAAAATTCTTATTTTATAATCCTCATTTTGAAAGATATTTTCAAAAATATAGGCTAAGCTTTTTTTTTTCCCTTTCAGGATTTTAAAGATGTCACTCCACTGTCTACTGGCCTTCATGCTTTCCAATGAGAAGTCTGCTCTTATTCATCCATTTCCCTCTTCCTATTCACCATGTCTTTTTTTCTTTAGCTGTCTTCAAGTTTTTCTCCTTTCTTTGATATCCAGAAGTTTTAATGTAATGTCTACAGGTGTACTTTTGGGGGGTATTATTCTGATTGATGTGATCTTAGCTTCTTAAAGCTATGATATATTTTATTATTTTAGAGAAATATTTCTTTCCCCTCTGAAAACCTAATTTGTTTTTTAGACCTTTTAGAAATTTCCCACTTGTTTCAGATGCTCTCTTATTTCATCACTTAATTGTTTATGTCATTTTTTCTCTTTATGTTCAAATGGGAAGTTTCTATTCATCTATCTTTGATTTCACCAATTCTTTCCCTGAGAATATAGAGGCTAAAGATGAGACCCATCAGAAGCATTTTTCATCTCTGCTATTTTGTTTCCCAATGTTTTCATTTGACACACTATGTTATACATTCCATTTCTGTGATGCAATTTCCCATTTGTTTTTTCATCTTTCTTTTCTTTTTGTTCATGTACAGTTGTCTTCATTTATTTATGCTCATTCAAATCCTCTTCTAGAAATCTTAACATATTAAGCAACTGTTATTTTCAATGACCTATTGAGTAGTTCCAATATACTATGGCTAATCTCAGAATCTGGTTATATTAACTGCTTTGTCATTTGATGTTTTCTTTTTCTTGCTTTATTGTAGGTTTTTAAGTTTCAGGTGAATGTCATATTTTTGTTAAAATAGTGTAGAATTAAGTAAATAGTAATAATAATATTCTTTTGCCTTTGGTTCCCAGGGATTGTACTCTCTCACACTAACCCACACTTGTATTTTAATAATTTTCTTAAAAACTCTGCTGAATTCTTCTTACCCAACTGTATGTTTCTCAGCATCATTTCACCCCATACTTTGACACCAATGAACAAATGCTGGTACCCCACATCTCTACAAGCAGCTGCGTTTCTGGATTCCAGACTGTGTGGTTTCCGGTAGCATCAGGTCTTACAGGATGGAAGACAAATATGATTTGCTACTCTACCAAGTTTTTACTTGTTGTTAAGGTAGGCCAAGCAACACTCTTTCCAGTTTTAGGTGGAAATGGAACTTATAATTTCTTCTCTCAGCAAATATTTATGGAAAACCCATGGCGTTTCAATAACCACTCTATGTGCTGAATTAACAGGTTGAAAAATCCAGTCTCTAACTTCATGAAGCTCACGTGCATTCTTCTTTCTGGAGAAGCAAGTTTCATATATTAATTCAACTTAGTAAATCCTCTTATGGATGTATGAGCAAAGAATTATGGAAGCACAGAACACAATGAGTAATTCTTCACAGCAGGCTCCAGATGGCTGATAGAAACAGTAACATCTGACTTGGATTTTAAAGAACAATTCTTAGTTCCATTATGGAAAAGCAGAAGGGAATTTCATGCAGAAGAAACAGCATTTGAGAAAGCAAAGTTCTGGGAAGAATCTGTTTTGTAGAAGCAAAGAGAGCATGGGCAAGAGGAAGGTGTGTGTTGAGTAGAGATAATGTATGTAATAAACTTTGAAGAGAAGCCAAGATGTCTTATTTTGGTATTCTTACTGTTTTGGGTGTTGATGAAAAATATATGGGACACACAGGTACTCAGTAATACTTGCCGGGTAAAGGATATACATACACTTAAACCAGCTGTCTCATTTTCCTCTCCATGATCAGTCTTTTCTGTTTTATAGAATAGGTAATTCACAACGCATCTATCTTTTTTCCATCCACTAGTGTTTTTCAACTCCTATCTCTCTAATGCTGTACTTTAAATTGTGTTTATACCACATAAAGATCAATATTTAAAGCTTCTGTGAATAACTGGCAGAGTTGGCAGTTCCAGCTAAGACTTACTTGGTAGTAGTAGCCCGTGACTGAGGAGCTGTTTCCGCTTTCAAAGGTGTCATTTGCCCTCCACAGTCCCCACCTGGCTCACTTCGCAATGTCGCTTGCTGGCCCTGGTCTCTACAGAATGTTGCGCATCCACCCTGTTATCTCCACACATCCCTCCCTCATGTCTGGTTCCTCTCTGCTCCCAGCCCCATATGCAGGTCGTCGTATACCAGGCACTGCACCTGCCTGAATTGCTTTCTCTAAATGTTCAACATCAATGATACCCCGCAAGTTACAGTTTATAAGACAATCATATTCACGATTTTATTTGACACTCATCAAGGGAGGTGGGATGGCAAACATGGAAAGTCCTCCTTTTATTTATGTTTTAAATATACAAGGAAGCTGAGACCCATGCCTCAGAGCTAGGAGGTACTAAAATTCAGCTAATTCCCATCTCTTGTCGCTTAGTTTCAGCATTTTTCTCTAAGACACCAGGTTTTACATTTTTGACTGTTCTTTATATGATTCCAACCATTACTGAGCAATCTGCTCACTTCAATAGCCTCTCGCCTCATTGTCTTTCTTCAGGTTTCCACACGTTTTTGTTTTCCTTATTCTTTTTCACTAACTTGAGGTAGTCTGGAATGGCTAGAATGCAAGTTGCTTTAGTGGTTTAAAATCTGTGCTCCCTTCCCCCTCCAAAATCAACAAAAGCTGCTGAGTCTATGAATTTAAAAGTAGAATTTAGACCAGTAATTATAGTTATGGAGTTGAAGAATTTTCAATGGTTTTTCTTGTCTTAGGCTTATTATCTTAGAGGTGTGATCTGAATTTCTGATCCTTTTCCCAATGATTTCATGTAAGAAGTACCAATTTGTTTACACAGCATGCCTAATGACCATTAGTAGGATAACTAGGGGGAATCAACTGACATATTATTTGAGTCTGTCTTTTGAAACATAGTAACACCACATACCACATATTCCCAGAGAAGTCAACAAGCCTTTTTAAGCAAGACAGGTATTTAAGACAAAATATGTTCCCCACCACCACCTGGAGAAAAATTTGATAATTCCAACAAGATCAACGCCAATATGAATAAGTCAGGGATCTGCCATTTGTGGGGAATAGGAATGACTCACCTTTTAAAACATCATTATTTATGAATTCGACTTCACCTGCTCTGTGATTAAATCTTTTTTTTCTTTTCTGGCCAAATATTTGTGACATGAAGAATGGCATGGAACTTATCACCAGTGTGATACTTCCAGAAGTATATTAAGTAGAAAGAGTTGACCTCATTATGTGAAAGGACATCACACCTAAGAATTCAGGGTGCAGCTTGACAGTCATGCCTCCCATTTTGCTTGTCCTTCTTGTCCACTCTGGAAGTTTCCTACTGGGGAAGATAATGGCCTGTGCAGTGGAAACTATGGGTTGACCCTCCTCTCTCATCATTAAGAGAAATAAGCATGTATGGTATACAAAACCATAATTTATATCAAATAAAATCATTCAAGGCTTTTTATTTTACAAAATTTGCAGTCCTTTTCCAAAGGGGAAGGAAGGGCTATGGGTGTTAGTTTACTAGAGTGGTTTAGGTGCCTAGATAAGCATAAATATGGACGTGTCTGATGGCATCTTTTATTCTCATCACCTCATCACCACAAGTCACTCCCCACCCTCGCGCTGGCGTTTTCCCTCAAGCTTTGCTAAAGTGCCAGGAAGTCAGGTCAAGCTGTGGCATTAAAATGAATCACTCCTCCATCACTTCAAAGTGGAATGGATGGATGAATTATCTCAGGGTGTTGAAAGCAATAGTAAGAGTCCAGCCTGGAATTTCAAAGGGCATATTAGTCCGGGTTCCCCAGAGACACAGAACCCATAGAAAATACACACAGGCATGTACGTGTATGTAAAGAGATGTATAAGGAGTTGGCTCACGTGACTATGAACGCAGGCAAGTCCCAAGCCCTGCAGGAAGAGTCGGACAGCTGCGGACCCAGGAGAGCCAACAGCTTAGTCCATGTTTGAGCCCAAAGACCCGAGAACCAGCGAAGCTGCTGGTGCAGCTCCTAGCCGAATGACTACGGACTTAAAACCCGGGAAGCACCAATGTTCCAGTTCACGTCTGAAAGCAGGAACAAAGCAGATGTCCCAGTCTGAAGACAATTGGACAGGAAAAAAATACTCTTTTATGTAGAAAAGGATAAGCCTTTTGTCCTCTTTGTGCCTTCACCTGATTATACAAGCTCACGCACATTAGGGAGGGCAATCTGTTTCACTCAGTCTACCAATTTACGAGTCAGTCTCATCCAAAATCGCACCTACAGAGACAGCGGGAATAACGTGGCCCAGTTCAGCTGATGTACAAGTAACCAGCACACGGTTCCTTGCATTCCCGGGGAACCCATCAGGTATATGCTCCTCACAGCTCACTCAAGAGTCTGCAAGCATTCAGTCCCCCACCAGCCTTAGGCTGAGGGTCCAGGCCCCTTGCTGGCTGCTAGCTGGAGGTTGCTCTCGGTTCCTTGCCATAGTGGTGTCTCCAGCATAACAGCGTGCTTCATCAAAGACAACAAGAGAAAAAGAGTCACAGAACCGAGAGCCTACTTTTCCTGTATTCTATGGGTTAGAAGCAAGTCACTGGGTTCAGCCTATACTGAAGTTGAGGACATTACCTAAAGGTGTGAGCATCAGGAGGCGGGCATTCCTAGGGGCCACTGCAGAAGGTTGCCTTTCATACGACTGAAATAAATATAAAATTCTTCTGTGAGGAAGGAATATAAACATTGAAACAGCAGAGAGAGAACTTGTCTCAATGTTACAAAACCTGGATTCCAGAGTTATTTAAAAAATTCTTACTAGCTCTCTGAGTTTGGGCAAATGAATTATGATCATTTAGCTTATTTCTTCACTTATTAAAATGGATATTGTTTTTTGTTGTTTCTTGCCCAATGTCATTCCCTTTATCTCCCAGTAGTAGAACTCACTTATTTTTCTGTTCTGTCACCCTCAGACCAAGTCACTAAGGTGGAGCTGATACAGTTCCCCCCCCCACCCCCCACCCCCCGCACACTTCTACAGGGGTAAGCATAGGAGTTTGGCCTGGCCACACTAAGTCATAGTGGCTAGTTCAGGATGGAATATAAGATTTATTCTGTGTCCATCAGAAGCAAGTTTGGGACTTTTTCTGGAAATATTAGGAAAAAAAGTGTGAAGGAGACTTGAGTTTGGGTGGAGACCACACAATACAATATAGAGATGATGTATTATAGAACTGCACACTTGAAACTTACATAATGTTATTAACCAATGTCAACCCCAATAAATTCAATTTTAAGAAAAGAAAAAAACAGTTTCAATGAGGTGGAAGCGGAGAGAATGTAAACCTTCAGTTTCCTGTGGCCATCCAATTACGGAGAAGAAAAAGTCTGAGTGAGACTAAAGCTAACACAAAAATCAATCATAAGATACAAAGAAAGAGATGGATTCTTAAAGATATTGAACACCTGGATCCAGCCTTGCCTGAAGCAAGACAACCCTGACTCCTTAGTTATATGTGCCAATACATTTCTGCTTAAGTCTGTTTGAGTTGTGTTTCTGGCAACTGCCCAATCAACCCATCCATCATTTAGGGTAGTATACAGCACACAGCTGGTTCTCAGCAAATATACACTGACTCATATATGGAAGAGCAAGTTTTGGAAGATTAGCATTGAAATCCAAGGGGCAGGAAGCTGGAACATATTCACGCCCCCCCACTGAGTCTTCTTGAACCCTAAAGCTCTATGGTTGGCTGCTTTCCAAAACACCTCTTTGAGGCCTATTCTTTGAACTCATGTCCAGAACGTCCCGGGATGGCTTAGGTGGCTCTCTTCTGTTCATTCATCACTATCCCCAGGCTCACCGCTGTGTAGGTGGGCCGAACTCATAAAACTCTATCTCTCAGCAGCCTCAGGCACAGGAAGTTGGCCCATGCAAGTTCCAAAAGAAAAAAAAAATCACGCAGCATATAAGACCCAGAGCAGGAAGCAAAACTAATGAAAGAATGTCCTCAGCTTTCACAGGAAATTATTTTCACTCCGCCTCTATAAAAAGTAACAGATTTGACCCCTTGTCCCTCCTACCTCCTTCTCAGCTAAGCTCCCTATAGAGGCAATGGGAGAGCAGGGGCCAGACTGAGGCAATGAAAGGGGACTTTTCCTGAAAATGATCATCAGAAACCAGTCTGTCATAGCCAGAGGCCGCCAAGAGTAGTTAAGGCTAGCGAGTGGTTGAATTGGACAATTTTGAGTGAAGAAATTCATAGCAGTTACTAGTGATTACAGAAGCAAAGTATCTCTCTTTCAGATATGAAACCAGAGACCAGAAAGAAAAAAAAAATGTGTTCAGGCTGCCTTTCTGACAGTATTATAACTATTTATCAAGGGAAGTTCGGATATGTTACATCAAATACCTGGATTCAATTTTGATACTATATTGGGATTTAAAAGGTAAAGGCTGAAATGCAATCCATGATCTTAGACCAACAAGGTCTCAGGAATGAAAAACGGGTTCATTCTGCATTTCTCTTTGCAGCTCCTGGCAGCTGGAATGGGGTCAGCCAGCCCAGAAGGCAGGCAGCTGTCCTTCCTGGGTGGGGGTGCACTGGGAAAGACTGGGTCTGTCACTGCTATGCAAAGGAAAAGCACATTCAGGTGCAAGACCCAGCTCACTGGGATCTAAGCATCACACTGAACAAAGGGGCCAGGTGATGGGGACTTGACCTGGGGTCATCACAAGCCCGGAAGTGAAGGCGCACTCAGCCCAAACCCTCAGGGAATTACTCAAGTCTCACCCCTTGTGCTTCTGAAAGCCATGAGGCCTGGGACCACTTTTCTCTTACTTGTCACTCTATCGTCACTGCTTAGCACAGGACTTATCAGGCATATTTGTTAATCATGTAAATAAGCGGATTAACAAATAAATGCCTGCTTCTGACGAAAAAGAGAACGCATTTCAACCCCCATGATCACAATGGCGTTAGGAAACATTCTTAGAGCATGTCAATCAAGAAATGATTCCTTACCTCAGCACACTATTCTGTAGTTTGGGGTTTATAAACAGCATTTGCCATCTAATATGTAATTTGATCCTCAAAACTGTAGATGTCAGACTGGACAGATATTCTTTCATTTACTCATCCGATCGACACACGTGAAGTTTCAGTTGTTGCCGGTCAGTTTGTTAGCAGTGTGGCATTTAGAATTGCTTAAGAGGGCATCTATTCCGTGCCCTCGGGAAGTGGAGGACACACCCGCACTGATACATACACCCACTCATGCAAAATAATTACAATAAAATATGCATCTAGACAAACAATTACAATAAAACGTGGCAGTGATCATGGAGGGACCAAGAACACACACACGTTGTTGAGTAACTGGCCTACGGCAAGCCAGAAAAGCTTCACAAATGGGATGACAAGTTAGAGGAAGAAAAGGGATTTGGCAAATATCCAAAGGTAGGAGAACTCTTTCCAAAGATAGAAGAGAGCAAACACAAGACATCATTGGAGATACAACAAAATAGAAAATACTTGCTCACAGTGGCAGAATCCGAGACTAGAAAATTGAGGCTAAATCAAGGGTTATGACCATCAAGCTTGACTCTGGTCTTTCAGGCCAGAGGAACCATTAAAGAATGTTAATGGGGAAAGCAAGGTAAGGCATTTGAATTCACATTTTATATCCAGACTTTGCAGAACAGAAGGGGAATCTGAGCAACAGAGGTTAGGTGACTTTTCTTAGGTCATAACGAGAGTAATAGGAGAGGCAAGTTTTTGTTGGAAATGAAAGGCCAAAATATGTACTTCCTGCTCCCTGCTTAATTATTAAAAACAACGTTTGTCATGTGGAAAAAGAGTTAATTATAATTAGACTGGAAATTCATGTACCTGAAAATCTTTAGAAGGGAAAATGTAGTGGAAGGAACAAGATAGAATAGCAGATACAAAACAATTCTTATCAGTCTGAATCTGTTTTACATTTCATTCCAGACTCTGCAAATTAGCACCAACACAATGAATCTTTGTAAATTAATGAGGGTAACAGCGGGAAAGAATCAATCAGCCACTCTTGTTCCAAAACCCTCCTAGGTAATAACCTGCAATGAACCTCGGAGTCATGACCCCGGACTAATAGCCTGCTTCATACTCTTTGAACAAAACAATTAAATAATCACATTCCTCCAGGCCCAACTTCCTGAATGTATTAATTAGATTAAAACACACTTGTCAGGATCCCTTGAGAAGAAGGGGTTTGCTGAATGCATTTTCCCCTGCCCTCCCACTTCCAATGGCATCCCCTGCTCTCACACAGAGGGAGCCCATACCTGCCTAGCAAGCCTCTGCCACATGCCTCGTCACACTCTCTCTCGCCTCGGCTCCCTCCCACTTCCTCTCACCTGGACTCCTCCTGCCATGGCATTCTTTCTCCTCACTGGGACAAACACCTGCCTCTCCTTTCTAATTAGATTATGAATCCTCTCTTCAAATATAAAATTCAGTTGATAAATCTTCTTGGCTAAATTTCAACATTTCATTCATCCATCCGTCCATCTATCCATCCATCCACCCAATCTTTATCAGCGATGATCTCAAATCCTGGTTCTGCTACTTCCTGTCTTTGTAACCCTAAACAAATCACTTTAACCTCTCTGTGGTTTAGCTCCTTCATCTGAAAAGCAGGCATAACAGATTATGCCGTGTGTGGCTGTTATGAGGAATAACTGAGTTAATAGTCATGAAGGGTTTCGAATAGTGCCTGGTTCACGTAATTATCTACTTCTTGGTACTGGGATTCTGGGGTGTCAAGTCTCAAATGAGTACTTACTGTTCCTGCTGCAAAGTACTAAAACAAACAAAAAAAAACAAATCCAAACATACATGAGATTGTATGCAGTAACAGAGAGAGGCATGTGGGTCCTAAGAGCACAAAAGTTGGGATACCCACCGCCAGACCAGGGGGCTGCCTGCCACTCTTGCCAGGCTCTTCTGAGACACCCAAAGGCTCCATCCTTTCACTTCAATCAGGTCTCTGCCGAGTAATAGGCCTTTTTCAACGTGCTGACTTAAAACAGTAGCCCCCACATTCTCTGTCCCCTTTACACCATCTTTCCTCTCAGCATTTGTCACTAGCTCTCAAAATATTAATTACCCTTTTCTTTGTGTACATCAGTTGTCCTCAAAGTGTGGTCCATGGAACTAGGGAACTTGTTAGAAATGCATATTCTCCGGTTTCATCCAAGTTCTAAAAAATCGGGATTTCTGAGGACAGGGTCCAGTAATCTGTGTTTTAACCAACATCTGCAGATAATATGGATTCTTACGAACATCTAAGAACCACTGGTTTACAGTGCGTCTCCGTTGGGGAGCGAGAGCTCCTGGAAGCAGGTGCGTTTTTGGTTTCCCGCTATGTTTCTGGCACTTAGATCTGCATCTAGTACATCCTCTGTGTTCAGTCAGTGAGTGTTGAATATAAGAACAAATGAACAAATGGGAGGCTAGAATGTATTTGGTGGCCGAACCAAATCACCCAGCTTGCTTTTCTTCCACAACCTGGCTGCAAGGTATCATTTCAATTAAAAAAAAAATACCAGCATGCCAATAGAAAAAGCTTAATCATTTATAGTCAAGTTGAAACACAGGGTATTCTTTTTTCTTTCTTTCTTTCTTTGGCATTTATCTGTGTTTTTGTTGGAGAAGACACTTAGAAAACTCTTAGTATTTACCCAAGAAGAAAAAGATAGGCGCACACACACTGTCAGCAGCTCATCAAAGCACAATTATTTGAGCTTAAGATGACAGTGAAGCTGGTTTAGGAGACACCAAAAAAAAGGAATATGATAAAAAAAATAGTCTGAAGGTTTTTGCATTGGGTTAGGAAACAAGAATTCTCATATCCGAAAAGATTATGTCTGCATCCATCCAAACAGCCCCAACAAACCAACGCGAGGAAGAAGGGAGGCAGAGGAAGGTGGGGACAGGGAGGCAGGCATGGATTGACCGTGAAGCAGACAGAACAGAGGTAGACTCTGGCACTACACATCTATGGCCACATTTTTCCCAAGAAAGCCGCCTTGCTCTCTCCATTGAGCACCATGGCAACCAGCTCACATCATGTACTGCCCTGTGGTCCTGCGGTGTGTCCACAGCAAGTTAAAAAGCCAAAGAGAGGAGAGGCAGAAAGCTTCCTCTGGGAAGAAGGCTGAATACTGAAGGTGGAGCGCTAGACACGCCACGTGGTGACCTGGTCTCAGCCAGCATCGAATCCATTTCTAAAGAAGGAATTGGACAGACCGAGTCTGTGGTTCAGTGTTAGGGTGTGTGGGAGGTCTAGGGGGCTGAGGTGGTGGTGGGTCTGCAAGTCACTTTAGCAAAAGACTGAAAAGCACCTTAGCAAAGACCGAGAGCATCACAGAGTGCAAGCAGTTTGTTCCAAACAGCATGAGCTGTTGTTTCCCTTCCTCCCAACGTTTGATGTGTCTGATCTGAGTTTACTGCATGGAGAGCAAAAGCAAGCAAAGGAACGTTCTCTCAGGCCTCCCTGTTCGTGCATTTAAACTGGGCTTAAAACTCCATATTCTCAAGCTGTGTTTTGTCTTATCTTTCTAGAAATGCAATAGGCTCCTTATATTACTTTAAATGTGGGTATATGAAAAATACTTGGTAGTGGGCACCTGTTTTAGCAAGGATAGGCTGGATTCTGCTGAGGTAAGGAATGTACCCCTTCACAGTGATGTATTTAAATAAGGTTCACTTATTGCTCAAGCTCTTTGAGCAATGAAATTTGGGAAGGAAGTGATGCTGGTCCCCACATAGTGAATGCAAGGACCCAGGTGGATTCTCCAACATCTCAACATGTGGCCACATGTTCACCACAGAGGGAAAGGGAAGGGGGAGTGGTCAACCCACCCAGGCAAAAGGCATTCTGCTTACCATTAGAACCAGTCCTTCACAATGAGCTGGAAGATGGGGGCAGCTTCCTATTCAGGTAGCAGTTAACGTTTCTGCTAGAGGCGCATCAGGGGCTCAGGAAGTGGGACTGAGAGCGCAGGACTGGACAGCTACCACTTGGGGCTTCACTATGTGATAAGCACTGTGCCCCCCAAAATGCACTGTCTCTACATCACAGCAATCCTTGAAAGTAACCTGCCCACAGGCTTTCACTTAAGAAGCAGTAGAGTCAGGAGATAAATAATGCACCTCTCACTTCTAACCCACCCCTTTCCATCTTCCAAGGAGCTGCATATAACACTAAGTTCTCAGCTCAAGTTGCTTGATAGCCATGGCGGAGGACAGACTTTCTTGATCTCAACTAACAGGTTAGGTCCTTTATTATTTGTTCTCATATCTAAAGGAACAATTCCTCCAGGTATGTCATAATTTTAATTAATCAATGGTTACACTCTGTCTCAGAGAGTTTCATGAGGGGAGGAAGAATACATGTCTTATTTATTACGTATCTCCTCCGTCAAGCATGGAGTTCCCACACACAATCAGTAAACAGTAAATATTACCAAGTAATTCACAATTCCTTCTCCTGTTTTCATTCTTCTGATGCACCCCCAACTCAAGCAGATTGCTTCAAAAATACTACATTCCTGCAGTGTTACCAAATCCTTCAGGCCTTCCCCCTGTCTGTAGCAACGGCCCAGATCCAAGCTGGTGTGAACACTCCCGCCTTCAGCATCTTTCCACCCGGGCACGTCCCCCCGCTGGGCCCACTGCTATAACCCACACACTCAACACCCCCTAAAATACCTGCCCAGCCACCTCTCACTACCTGGGATGGGTGACTCTGATTTGGATATGGTGGTGCTTATGTTAAGGAAGAGGGAAGTGGGCGTTTTAGGTAGGAGGACCAGCATCATCAAAGACAAGAAGGCTGGCTCTAAGTAGATTTTATACTAAAAAAATACAAAAATTTCTCCTTAAAACTGTCATCCCAGGACACTTTTTTCAGACACATATGTTGAAAGTCACTAAGCCACTGGGGTTAGTAACACCCTTCATCCCTGTTCTCTAAAGAATAATGTTCCCATAGCAACCACACTCCAAACAACAGCCTTTTCTTTCCCTTTCCCTTTCGTTGGCTGGAGGCCCTTGGAAAGGTGGAGAGGAGGCAGTGAAATGGAAGTAGCATTTATTTCACTACTCACTGCCAGCCCCCCTTTCCATCTACCCTTCATTCACTCCATTCATTCCTGAAACGCAGGTTTACTTTCACTTTATAGAAGAAGGACTGAAGTGCACTTCCTTTTGGTGATATGAACAAACCAATCAGCAAACTGAACATCAGACTCAGGTTTGCCCCATTTTAAAAATAATGCCAATTCTATCCCATCCTTGTTACTCTAAGGGTGTTTGTTCCTCAGCACCCCCAGCCCAGGCACCGTCCGGGAGCTGCTTAGAAATGTAGAGTGTCCAGGCTTCGCCCAGGCCTATGGAATCAGATGCTGCATTTTAACAGACTCCCCAGGTGAAACACTGTGCTGTTACCAACGTTTCTCAACCTCAGCTGCCCATGAGAATCACTTGGAGAGTTTTAAAATATTCCCCATTCCTGGGTTCCAGATCAACCTAATTAAATCAGAATCTTTGGTGAGTAGTTAGGACCTCAGTGGGTTTTAAAACTCCACTCCCACCGAAGATTCTAAGGTGCAGTCAGAATTAAGAACAACTGCATGTCTGCCCTTCTACCTCATTATGTAGTAACGTACAAACCCCTCTTCTGGTAACAGAACTCTCTCGTTAGAAGAGGCGCGGTGTTGACATAGGTTTTGCTCTTCGAATACAGCCCAGAATGCAACAGAAACACTATGACTGTTTGTTTCTGTTAATGTCACTCGGAGGGATGTCAGTTTTTCAAGATCAGCTAAAAAAGCCAACAACACTTAAGTCAAATATTTCTTTGTTTTTCATTCATATTGCAGAAGTATTTAAAGAGAAGTAACTGGTGAAATCATGTTTTCTAAATATTTAACTCCCAAATTACCAAAATACTAATAAATGCCAGAGACGTCTTTAAAGTCCCATTTCTTTTTAACAGGAAGTGACAACTTGGTGGAGGGAAGATGCTAATAGGTTGTAATGTAAAATAATTGAAGCCTGCAAATTACACCCTTAAAATCATAATGGCTCTCAATCTCAGGATAATGAGATGAAGAAACGTTTATTCTTTAGCATCTGGTAGGAGGAAACACTAGTTGTTATAGTAAAAATATATAGGAAAATAGCCCCTTGACACTGGTGAGTTCCTAAAGGATGTAGTTAGGACTGATGATACTGAAGGATATAGTGGCTTCAGATACAGGAAACCATTAGGTCAGAGTCGCTCAAGAAACTGGATGGATGCAGTGAGCTCAAGAGAGCGGGGTTTATTAGTGGGGAATAAGAGGGAAGTGCAGCCAACCGAGATATGTTAAGAGGAAAGTGGGGCCAACCAAGGGAGGCTGGGGATCCAACCAAGGGAGGTTGAGACTCATTCAGTTGTTCTTAGGTCAGGGTTTTTAAATGCAAAAACCTGCAGTTGGGGTATCAGAGTCTGATTGGCCAGAGCTGGTTGCTGGGGGAAGTTGCATCCTGTTATGCCGGGTAAGCCCACCCGAGACCCTAATCTTCCTGGGTAGGGTCTGCAAGCAGCTTCCAAGGGTGCCTTTTTCTAGCCTGGTGATTTTCCGTTTCTCCTAGGCCTGCCTAGATCTAACAAAAACCTTTTTGCTTAATAGAAGGCAAGAGGAGTATGGAGAGAGAGAGAGAGAGAAAATTCTAGAATTCTATGCACTCCCTTACAATAAAACAATGATGAGTGTGACTGGGTTTCCCTTAGAAAGAGGTAAAGAGGTTTAGTTCTGTTTTTAGTTCTACTTGGGGCCAATTTAAAGTCAAGAGCTGAAAACAGAATGGTTAGTTTTTGTGCATTTGCTAAAATCTTGGAGAAGACTTTGGACATCCCTGAGCTGTGGAATTTAGAGTATTTGCAGAAATTAATCCTAGAAAGCAGTGTTGTGACTGGTCGCAGCCTTGTAGATCAGGCAAACATGCTGTTTTCTTCCTTGCATTACCAGAGTGCTGTGTGGAAATTTTGTTGTAGTGAGGAGATCTCATTTCACGAAACAGAGAGAGTCAACTCCCCAAAAGATGCAGACTTTCAAATAGGAGTTCCCAAAGCATTATGGGGTACGGACGTTTGGGTAAAATACGGGGCATCTTCAGCAGGGCCGGAAACAGTCCTTCCAAAAGGACCCCTTCCGCATGGGCCACTTTTCTTTGTATGTTGCTTGTTAAGCCCACATGAGCCTGTTAGCTTCCCTTACTTGCTTTGTTCAACAAGCCTGACAGGATCTGGTCTCCACCTAGGTCTAAGGGGGACCTTTCCAGGGCACTAGCGTCACATGAGCCGCCAATTACACTGGAGAGTGAAAGAAGCCTTCCATTAAAAGCACGCAAAAGCACGAAGAAGCAAAGGTAATGAGAGCCAAGTTCTACATATTTCAGGAAGACTGAGCATCAAGTCTGATAAATTGTCCAAAGGGCTAACCGAGGCTGGAAAAAGACAATGGTAAAAAGTCGACAACCACACACAATTGAAAAACAAGTCTTAGGCTGTATAAGGCATTAAGTCGAATCCCCCCAAAATACATGTTCAAGTCTTAATCATTGGAATCTCATAATGCAACCTTATTTGGAAATAGGGACTTTACAGATGGACTTACATTAAAATGAAGTCAGACTGGATTAAGGTAGGCCCTCTGTCCGATGACTGCAATTCTTGTAAGAAGAGACACAGAGAAGAGAGCCTTGTAATGATATTGGCGGAGATTGGAGCTATACAACCGTATGCCAAGCAATACCTGGACCCGCTAGAATCTGGAAGAAACAAAAAAGGGTTTCTTCCCTAGAAACTTCAGAGGAAACATGGCCCTTCCAAAACTTTGACTTCAGATTTCTGGCTTCCAGAATGTGAGAGAATCAATTGCTATTGTTTTAAGCCACCCAGCAAGGGGTCCATTGTTACAGCAGCCTTACAACACTAATACAAGTTGTGAATGAAATCTGTGAAGCATACAGGTAAATACACCTAGAGGTAGGGCCCCATTCAGGGGTCCTACGATACTCATTGTATCACACTGAAAACATTATATTTGTGTAATCCAGCCCTGGACACTATGCTTCCTGATACCAGAAATCATGTCTGTCTTGCTCAGGGCTTATTCCCAACAGCAAGCTCAGAACCTGCCATTTAGTATTCAGTAAATTTGTCCAATTGAATCACCTAGTTGACCTGGGTCACATGCAGAGGGGAGGGCAGAAATCTGGCCCAAATATTGTTCTCATGCTATTTATAGTTTCTCTGCTACTGGAGCAGAAATTTGCTTACTGAACAACCTGGCTTCTCACACTGGCTCCGTCTTTCTCCCTTTTGCTCTCCTTGCATTGGATGTGGTGCTCTGCCTACGGAAGCAGAAAACAATCTGTGCCCTATCTGTGCGTGCCCTGCTTCGGTGCAGGGTAGGGCTGATCTCAGAAACCCTGTTTTGCTGTGTGCCAGCAGTTACCATGTATGCACCAGCATCCTTCACTCTCTGTAAGCTGGATGCAGCCGGCTGTTGGGATTCATCACCTGACCATCCACAGGCCTCCCTCTTCCCAAAGCCAGTGGGTCTGATGGATGAGATGGCCTCTCCCAGGGGCTCTGCCTGCCTGCACAGCATTTCTGCAAGTCTAGCAAGAACTGGCTTTCATTTCAAGCACGTCTCAAGGATGGAGACTTTTAGAGGGGAAAGCAAATTTGCAGAGGAGAAAAGACTGTGAGACTCCAGATAATAAATGGGGTTTAGAAGAAGTTTTATCTGCCCCCTTTTCAACACCCTACTCCATCACCATTAAGTCTGTGCCTGGTTAGTGGAACCGAGCAACAATAACACCGTTCATAATCTGTTCCTGATAGGTCTTTCTGTTTCTGAGTAGTATCTTCATGGTTGCTACAGAAAATTGAGGGTTAAAAAATCGACAGTTTCACCAAACAGGGCGAAGACATATCTAAAATGCATAAGGGATATGTGCGCCCACCACACGGGAGCTGCGTCCTGAAAATGGCCCACCTGTGCCCATGCACAGACAGGGTAAAGCTCAGCGGCTTCTGCAGGCTCGCTGAGGGTCTCGGCTCTTCCGCTCAGTATCACCGACCCCAGCCCAGCAGGGAAGGCTTCTCAAAATGCCCTCACTTCTGCAGCAAGCTTCCCCGCATCTAAACTCTTCAATGTGAGCCTTTCAGTCTCTGACCTTGACTCCACAACCTCTGAGGTTTCTTTCTGCTGTATTTCCACCCTGCCTGCTCTCTGGCTTCTGAAACTTTCCCTTCACTCCAGAAAAATTCCTATCCCCCTCTTACTTTCCCATGAGCTCACGTTGAACTTCAGATCCCTTGGTACATCTCCAGCAAATCCTTAATGTTTTGTGCCACATTTCCACTTGTGTGCCCAGGCATTTCGAAGTCCTGAAGAAGGTGCCATAGCCTTTGGTGCCATGTGGGCTGGCACCATCAAAACTTTATAATAATATTTTATAATAATAGTAATAATATCAACAAGAAATGCAGTTAAGTGGCTGATCCCTATACTTGAAATTTATATCATTTAATCTTCATAACAATTCCATCCTTTAAGTACCGCCATCCTTGTTTTACAATTGAGAAAATGGACTTTGAGATTCTTTAAGTACACTGCCCAAGGTTAGGTCACTAGTGAGTGGTCATTTCACTCCCAAGCATGTGCCCTTTAGGGTATTCTGCAGTGCCATTCAAAGAGAAAACATGATGTACAGTCTCCCTAGGCAATAACTTTTCCATTTCGATCCAGAGCAGGATGCCCTGTAAGGCATGTAACATTTGCCTGGTGGTGGGTGGGCTGGTCAGGGTACGTCTGGGGAAAGGGCATGCACTGAGGGATTTTCCCTGTGCAGGATCTCCACCATTTGATTTGATGTTGAGGGAAGACAACCCTTCTAAGGTTTCAGAGCTCACAGCTCAAGTGAAGTCAATGATCATCCGATGCAAAGTACAAAGCATGAGCTTGGGAGTCCAGTTCTGACCAGGCTCTCAACTCAGGGTCTCACAGCCAGTCCCACCTCACAGACAGATGGGTTTTATTTTACCAAGACAGTGTGTAAACAAAACAAATGGAACTGGTTAACAACATCTAAAACTTTTCTTATTTCATTCACAAGAGAATCCAGACTCTGAGGTTCTTTCGGAAAAAAAAAATTAAAAGCTCAAAACTCTTGTGGCCGTGAGCACGCACAGTTGGGTGGTGGTGGTGAGACTCGAGGAGGACGGGCAGTTCTGTCCACTACCCCACCCTCCCGGCACACTTCACTCATTTAGGCTGTTTGGGTGTGCAGATATCTGAGTTGGTCACCGCCTCCCCAGAGCCAGCTCTTCCATGAACTAGTTAGGAAAACATAGGCACAGCTCTACAGCTTTCTATAAATAGGAGAGCAGTTGATGAGGTCAGTAGTATTTAAGCTATTTTTGAGCCATGATTGGCTTTCTGTTAGTAAAACTTGCCCTTGGAACTCAAGTGTAAGGACATTTGCAGTGAGCGGAAAGGGCTAGAAGGCCAGCACCACTCTCAACCCCATCCTGAAATACCCATTTAAAGTCATGCTGCAGAGCCAGCACCCAGGTTCCAATCACCACAGATGTAAAAGATCTAAACCGTCTTAGAAAGCTGGCTCAGCACTGGAAGCAAATCAGTTGGGAGGCTATTCCTTAGAGGGTTTTTTCACTCGAATCATTCTTTTTATTTATTTTTTGTACTATCTACATTATTAAAATCTTTATTTCTGCTCCGTTTCAGAGCATGCTCAGCCTAAATCCCCCTGGCTCTCTGCCAGCTAGTAATTTCAGGGTCACAGAGGAAGAAAAATGTGTCCTCGAGAAGGTACACCTTAACCATTCATTCATTTCTGTACATGCAGCCTGTGAAAAGGACAACAGCTGGACTCACAGACAGCCCAGGAGGCAAAGGTGAATGAGACCCAAACCCTCTATCACGTGGGTTTTCATTTTCAGCATTGTCACCAAAGCAGCTCACTAAGGAAAGATGACCAGATTAGCCACCAAGCCAATAAAGTTGGCCAGAAATGCATACACTTGGTTCAGTTATTAAAACATGATCTCTAAGATCCAGTCTAGCTCTGCACTAGAGCCCCAACAAGGTGGAATCAAGAGAGCTAACTCCAATCCATGCTCTGATGCTGACTGGCTGTGAGCTTGAGCAGCAACCTCCACCTTTCTGAACCTCCATCTTCTCACCTGTAAAATGGGGTAATTATGCCCCATCTGCCAACCTCTAAAGGTCCACATGAAGATGAAATAAAATCTTTGTGAATGTATTTCAAAAACATATATTGTGCAAAAGGAATGTTTAAGGTCTCCAAAATTATCCGCCTGTGTGAAAAACGGAATGATGAGAGTGGGTGTAAAATAACACCTGGGTAACAATTTGACTTACATTTTGAAAACTTATGAAGAAGAGTCCTAGACAGCAAACAAGACTGCTTAATATGTTAAAGTGAAGGCTGTTAATATCTGTGCTGGAACAGGGACTGAGATTGTGGTCTGCAGAAAGAATCGAGGAATGAGCTGTGATGAGATGTGATGGTGGGTAAACAAGGTATGGTTGAAGGATCTAGTGGGGAATATTTTTTAAAACTGAGGAGTTTATTTGTGGAAACCTCCATGTCAACAGGGCATCACCAAACCGGAAGTGTGGTTAGGAGTGTTCCACCAACAGGAGCCAGAAGAAAGACTTTCATAGAGAAGATGCACAAGCAAAGCAAGGAAATTATCTGATTGGTTACAGCTTAGGCGGGCACCTTATTGGGCAAAAACCTAATTGGCTGCTGCGACTGGTTGTTCTTAGGTTTCGATTTCTTAACCTTGAGGCATTTACAGACTCAGGTTTGGTTTGCTTAAGTAAGCTGCAAGACATTAGAGCCACGTCAGTCTAATGGTCTCTTTCTTAAATAATTTAAGATTTATCCTGAAACCAAAGGTCCAGGTGGACTCACAAAAAAAAAAAAGTTCAATGTCAAAAATAGGTTGGAAAACAAGTGTTAGAACACACGTAGCATAAGTCATGGTGAGCAGAGAAAAACAATATCAATATTTAATGTTTATTGAGTGTTTGCTATGTTTCAGGTGCTGTTCTAAGCTCTTGACACGTGTCAACCGATTCAACTCTCACAACAATTTCATAAGAAAAAGACTGTAATTTCTCCCTCCACCCCCATTATGGATGAGTGACCAGGGCAACAGGGGTAGCTGACATACTGGACTTCTTCAGTTGCCCTTTCACTGGTACCCACTCTTATACTGCTCTGGAATCCTCCATCAATATGCTTCCGCGTGCCCTTTTGCTGTTGGGCTTACAGTTGGATTCAAAGCAATAGGAAACCTCAGTTAAAGTCCTGAGGGGAAATTATTTCTTCCCCAGCATCTTTTTCTGAACAAGCATGGCAACCTGACTGCATACTTCAACTGAGGGTCATGGTTCCCTTCTCTTTGGACAGTTCTCTTTGTCTCCAGGTAAATGCTTCCTCCACTTGTCCCTTCAGGTTTTGGGTTGGTAAAGAGATTCAGCAAGAAGGAACCCTGGGGTACTTACTACACAATCCTGTGTGACATTCTTACTCCCAGCTCATACTTTGTAACTAGTTTCTACATTAAATTCGAGTATGCCCTCTCTTCCCTGAGTAGATGTGTATAGACAAAAGTAATTTGTCCAAGGTGATTCAGCTAATAGAGCAGAATTTAAACCCAGGAATCTGACACCAGGGGTTCTAATGTCTCAAAGAGAGAAAGTCAACAATCAAACAGGCTCTTGTTTGGTGTCTGAAGACAAGACGAAACAGGTTTTTCATACTTTAAACGGGAAAGTATTAAATTCTGAGCATGATGAAGGTGCCGCTTTAACGGCTGAGCAGAGAACTCAGTAAAATTCTTCTCTCAAAAGCCTCATGGATTGGTGGCATAGACAGATGATTCCAATGAGAACATCATACGAGAGGAATATATGATGTTCTCTGGAAGAAGGGAAAGCTGAGAGGGCAAGTAACATTATGTGAACTCAAGTAGTGACTTTAGCTTTTTGGATGAGAGCTTCAGAATGCAAAACACTACTTTGAGAAAGGTAATTATTGTCTTTTGATGTAATATGTTTTTTCTTATGTCATGACAAATATATGTTAATTTAAAATTATGATACAAATATGAGCAAAAATAAGATAATTGCCAATCCACCAAATTATACTAAACAACATAAATATTTTATGCATATTTTAGTATTCTTCATGTATAAATGATTATACAAAGCATAATGTTTTGTACTCTGCCTTTTTCATTTTAGAATATAAGGTGATTCCTTTCACATTGGTTATTTTCATTTTTTTAGTTCAATACTTAGCATATGACTTCATTTGACAGGAGCCTAGCTTTTCTGGAACATAGCCCCAGAATTAGAGAAGTCAGGAAAATTTCCAAGAAGCAATGTCTACCTAAGGCAAATGTTTCCAGCCATGATGAAATATTGGACCACAATAATAATACAAAGCATCTCCCAATAACTGTCTTTTGGCCTAAGAAGGCAAGTATATACATGCTTTATGTACATATGTTGTGGGACCTGTGAATATGTTACATCTGTTACACAGCAAGGGAGGAGTTAAAGTTGCAAAGGGAATTAAGGTGCTAATCCTCTGATCTTGACTTAGTGAGACTCTGGATTGTCTGGATGGGCCCAGTCTGATCACATGAGTAGAAGTGAAAGAGGGAATCCAGGTGTCACAGTAATGAAATGTGAGAAAACCTTGGCTACTTTTGACTTTGAAGATGGAAGGGAGCCACAAACCAAGGAATTTGGGTAAATATAGAAGCAAGAACACGGGCTTTCCCCCAGAGCCTCCTGAAGTAAAGTAGCTTCACATCTTTATTTTAGCTCAGAATAGAGCCTCTATAATGCATATCAGTAAGGGTTAGGTTCAGTTTCATCACACACACACACACACACACACGCGCGCGCGCGCGCACACACACAATTTAACCATGGCTTAAATCAAGTGAATTTTTTTCCCTCTATAGAAAAGTCTAAAATTACCCATTCCAGGTTTGACATATCAACCCCATGATGTCATTTTCCAAGCTTCTTCTACCTACTGTCCTTGGAAAGTGGTTCAACCCCATGATTCAAGACAGCTGCCAGAGCTTCAGCTCTCCATGTCCATCTTCCAAAAGGAAAAGTGCAAAAAGGGGAAGAAGAAAACTTAACCTTCCTTTTAAGCAGAATCCCCTAAAGTGACACCAAATATTTCACTTGCATTCAATGTAGGGATTTTTCTTACATGGCCATAATTTACTTAAAGAGAGGCTGGAAAATGCAATCTTTTAAGTAGGTGGCAATATAACCAGCTGGGAATGAGGGTTATGTAACTAAAGAAGACTGTAAGATGCTCGTTCGAGGGTAACTAACAGAGACTCCCAACACATTAATACCTAGGTCTTCCACAATTGCTCACCTACACCAGTCGTGACCCTGGCCTCAAGATTAGGAAGAATGGGTAGTATCTATCCCTGTTCTCTTATTTCTTTCTTTTTATTAAAATATTACGTGCAAACTGTTTCAAAAGTATGGATAAAAAATAACTCCAGGTGTCTAAGATTACATGCAAAGCAAGACTCTTTCCCTATTCCTATCCACAGACCCCAACCTCACAAGCATCATCTTTTAAAATATTTTGTGTATTCGTCTAGAAATTTTTTAACCCGTGCAAGTGTACTCCACACATCTTCCTGACCTTTGTATCCTTGTTTGAATAACGTTCATAGTGTGTATTCCTTAAAGGTTAGACAGATCAAATATGAAACTGTCTTGCTGCTCTGCTACATCTTTTTTTGTGTGTTCACTTTTAATCACCTTTCAATTTCTTGATTATTGGTCTGTTCAAATTGTCTATTTATGATTAAAGGTAGTTTTGTTAGTTTCCCCTGGATTTATAAACATGTTACAGAGTCTCATGGGGCATACACTACAAATTGCTTTAATTTCTTTATTCTTAATATCGCATATCTTTGATCTCTTTGTCATTTCTCAGGTTAGCAAGTTAAAGAGAACAATTTATCTATTTTTCTGTAACTGTCTTCAAAGAATTGACTTTTTTCTTTTTTACCTTGTTTTTGTTAAAATATATCTTGAAGATTATCCTATATTGGGACATGGAAATCTAGCTCATTTTTTCTTAGAGATATGTGATGTCTGTAAGATACCACATTTTCATTTTAGAGCTGTGGTATAATCTTTTTAACTAGTCTCTTAATAACTATGGAATAAGCTGGAGAGTTGATTACTGAACCTGTTTACTTTCCCTCTGAGCAGACAATTCAATTAAGCTACACTTTCCAGATTCCTCTGTGAGTGGATACTACTCTATGTGATTGATAGGAGGCAGATGGAATGTAAGCAGTTGGTGAATAACATATGTAACTATATTCCCTCAGCTCTTTTTCAAGATCTTGGAAGTCCCATCTTAAAGATGGTTGGAGCTACACAATGGAATAAGGACACCTTTCTGAATTACTACTTGGAAGAGTGCCCCCTATGAATGGAAAACACCAATCTGTACATGAGTGCAAAATGAACTTGTATTGCAGTAAGTTGTTCTGACCTATGGGTTGATTTAGTTTATCTAATTAAGAAAGTATCTCTGTAACTAATTCACAAACAGAATAACAATGTATACATGACTTTGAACTTATAAATTGAACTTGTAGATTCAACTTGCTTGATCAAAATGTACTTGGGTTTAAAGATTTTAAGTCGCATTGGCTAAGAGCCTGAACCAATTTATACTTTTAAAAACAGAATTTTGAACAAGTCTAACCAATATTGTGCATTGTCAAATTATTTGACCTTTGCCAATCTGAGGGTGACAAGTGGCCGTGAATAGCTGTCAGGTGAGGCCGAGCATCTCTCATGCTCGTGACTTCTGTAAATTATGGACATTTATTTCGGTGTGTGAACTGGCTGTTTATATCACTTTTTGGTTCAGCTCAAGTTTTTGGTCATTTTCTCAGTGATTTAGAAGGGGTTTTATACGTGAAGATTTTAAAGCATATTAACATTTATAAATAATAAAAATTAACCCCTTTCTCTTCATATGCCACATATGGCAGTCTTTTTTTTTTTTTTTTTATCTTTTGACTTAGGATTATAGTTTTACCACAAAGAAACCCTTTCAAATTGTTATCTGGGGAATTTTATATTTTCTTCTGTCTTTGGATTAAATTTTCTTATAAAGTTCTTTCCTTTCTTTTGAGAATACCTTTCTGATTGTTATATTTAAATTCAAAAGCTTAATTAATCAAAAATATTTTCATGTAACTGTGAGTTAGGAAATATAGCTTGATCTTTTTTTAAAACCAAATGGCTAATTTGTTATCTAAAACCCTTATTAAATATTCTTTCTCCCTTAAAATGCTTCTCTTATCATATGTTTCCATACAATGTAGTTTATCAATAGACTCTTTATTTCCTGTACTTGAAACACTGTCTTTCTTTAAGGGACCGGAACAAAACATTTAAATTTGTTATAGCATTATGACACACACAAATATTTGTCAGACTTAGATTTTCTCCATTTTCATTCTGTTGGTTTTTGCTACCAATTCTTACTTTTCTACCTACTTCTAAAAATATCAATTAATATTTTATTTGGCTTATATTAGGCTTACAGATTTTTTAAGTTTTCTGTATTAATAGATAATTTAAAGCCTTATATTGTCAATTCTTTAAGAAAATTTTGTGTAAATTATTTTTAATATATAAATTCCCTTAAAATTCTGTTTCTAATTTTTAAAATAGATTTTCATTTATCTTTTCTAAGTATACAATCATTTCACACACACATAATGACAGTTTTATCCATTTTTCAATCTTTAAAATCATTTCTTATTGTAAGTGCCATTGACTACTACTTCTTGGAACAAAGTTAAATAACTATGAGCTAGAAGTCAACTTTGCCTCTTAGTAAAGGCAGATTTTTCTTTGGTCTAACTTTAGCAAGTGATGTTCTCTCTCTGTTTGATTCAAATGATACTGTATCTAAAAAATTTTCTTCCTAGTTAGTGATGTGGAGGTGCCCATTCTGTGGGTTTAAGGTTAATGGTGTTTTCTTTTTCATTTTTTTACCCTCTTGATACTTTTAGTTCCTTTTGATTGTTTTGGACAGAGAAAATATGTAAACATGCATTTACTTTTTACATTTCCTGAAGTCCAAGTCCTTTCGTAAATCTGTTTGAAGCATTTTATTATTCCTGACATATTTTACAAGAAATAGTTAGATGGATAGTTCACAGATTGTTTTGGGATCCCAAACAGGAAGCACATTCGTGTTTAAAGCTGAAATCACCCACATAATTATATTTATGTCAGCCTGCAAGCACCGAGAGTTTCTTAATTATTATTATTATTGATGACTTCTACAGAGGATTTCCTGAGAAGCCCACATATGTTCTAAATCAATTGCACTGTCTCCAGTTAGTCCCAAAATACCCTTACTGAACCAAAATCAGGGAGCCTAGGTACAGGCTGGCTTTACAGCTAATTAATTTCCTTCGGGGCAAGTCAAGTAACTTACACAGTGACAAGCTGAGAGGTGGTGCTCTGGGCAGGAGGAGCCTGGGGCATTAGCTTTCTCCTTGTAAAAGAAGCAAAGAAGAGAGAACATAGGTCCTGCACACTCTGCCTCTCAATGGGCTAGAAGCTGGAGGCATTTCGTTCCTCTCACTAGAAGATGCCAAGATACCTGGCCCATGACCTCCATGTCTGGAAAGAGTGACGCAAAGACCCATGTGGAACATGGGGTTGTCTGAATCTTGAAGGTTCATATGATAGGAAGTTAATTTGGGATCTGAAAACCAGGAAGGCGTAAGCGCCCAGTAAGTCAAGTCCTTGGGCTAGAAGAGCTATGGGGAGTTTAAAGGGACTGAGACAGTTTCTTTTCTCATTGACTTTTCAGTTTAGTTGGTTAGAAAAAAAGAGTTTAGCTCAAGCCAGAGTTCCTGTTAAGCATTCCCTAAAAGGCACTGGACCAGGCCCAAGTGTATAATGATGCAAACGGCATGGCATATAATAAAGACACAGAATAAGATGGGTTTGCATTAGACCCAGAATGGGAGATGGAAATGACAACAGACAACTACAAAACAGTGTAAGTTCTAGGGTCACAATAAATAAGAAATAGTGTGAAAACACACGAGACCAGATAACTCAGTTTGTATGGAGTAATTAAATGTTTCACAAAAAGAGATGGCACATGGGATGTCTTGAATGAAATGTAAGAGTTAGTTTAGGCACAGAAGGGTCAAATGGATTTTCTAGATAGAGGGAACATGAGTCATGTAATAAAGGTTAACGCTTATTACGCTGGAACTGCATGCTAACTACTATCTTAAGCATTTTAACATATATAAATTCATTTCACCCACACACCAGCCCAGCTACAGAACAATCTGAGATCAAGTGCAAGAGTTCATGATGGTTACTGTGCAAAATGTGGGCTGGAAGGATGGGTGGAGGTGGTGAGGCAAAGCGGCAGGCAGGACTCAGATCATGGAAGCTTAGGCAAACATTTGGGCTCACATGCATTGCAGTATAACAAGCAATACAGAAGAATATGAATGCAAGGTCAGTGAAGTACTTCAATAATGCAGACACTCCTGATAAATTTTCTTATTTACAAAATAAGAAAGTTGGGAAAATTAGAAATTTGAGAAAGAGAATTCTCTTTCTTTTGTCTACCTATTGAGATTATTTTGAGAGTCAACAAAGAGCCAATAAACATGAAAGTGCTTCATGAACTACCAGTTCTTATGAAAAGGTTGGTTCTTGCGATGTGCTGAGGAGGATAAAGGACAAGAGGAGTTCCTTTACCTGGGTGAACAACAAAGTTGTTTGCAGGGAGAACTACCTGGGGTCTACATAACCTGGGAAGCGGCTCAAAAAGTCTGGCTGCAGTCTGCACTCTCTTTGAAGGGAAATAGAAGTGTTGATCCTATTCAGATTTCGGGGTCTTTCTCTCTGAAGATAGTAAAAGAAACTTACAGAGTTCTTTCTCATTATTTTCTTTAAAATATAAATACAGGGGAGGCAAGCAACAAATTCAAGTTAAAGAGTAAAATTAATACTCACAAAGGATTTCCAGCAAGCATTTATAAATCTTCCAGAAATATCTGTTGAGTCAATTAACAAAATGGATTATACTGGTTCACAATATGTAGCTCACAACTTCTTCAGACATCCCCCCTGGTAAATGCTCCAAGTAACTTTCGTTGGGGGTCTAAAATGTGTGAAGTGTTGCATATAAATTATCTACAATCCATGCAACAGTCCTGTCAGCAAGCTCATATTCCCAGACAGGAGGAGAGCTGGGATTCAAAGCCATATCTGTCTAAATATAATTCCTTCCTTCCTTCCTTCCTTCCTCCCTCCCTCCCTCCCTCCCTCCCTCCCTCCCTCCCTCCTTCCTTCCTTCCTTCCTTCCTTCCTTCCTTCCCCAAACCACATTGTTTTACACACTTACAAAGTATGTGATTCCAAAATTGAAGTTAGTTTCTAGGCAGATTTTGGGAAGGCTATCCAGCGACGTAGGCCTTGTAATGCTTACATCTACAATGAGGAGGTTGGACATAATTAACTTTAGTATTTCTTTTTCCCTCCAACAGACTATGGGCCCTCGGTTCAAATTATGCACGTAAGTGCTGACGGGATGCAACTCTGTTCCCCCAGCCAGCAAATCAGCCAGATCGAGCCCAGCAACCAGAGGGATGAAGAATGCCACAGTCTGGTCTCCCCAAAGCCCAGTATGTGAACCTCCGCTAAATTTTTCCATATGTCCTCACCCACAGGGACATGAGAAAAACAAACACAATCTGAAGAAAACTTCAGCACATTAATTCTGCACCTGACTGGAAATGTGCAGAATTTTTAGATTCCTTTCAAATGAGACTGAGTGGCTGACGGCCAGAAAGCTACAATCTTCAGCAGACAGAGAAGACAGACCTAGAAGAACACTGGAGTGAAACTATACAAAAATGAGAATTGGGAACAGCATCTAAGGAAAAGTTGAGGTGCATACTACACTCTTTCGCACCGATAGGTATCTCATATAGAAAATTTAAGAAATGCTGCTCAACATACCCCTGAAAAAGTTCAAAAGGGTAGTCACACCAGACTTCAACTGTGATTTCAATGAATTCTGATAAATAAGGCTGTATTGACCTGGAATTCACTCTTCCAGGGGCACTGCTTCCGGCACGAACATCCTCAATACACTGAATTGCAGTAAAATACAGGGTGCCTGTGCTCAGAGAGGGAGCCCCTATTGCAAAGGCTTCTCGGAAAGGTCATTTCTTCCCCTCCCATTGCCTAGCCTCTTTCTTCCCAGAGTCAAAGATACAAAGAGTTCTTCTACCTCATTACCCAATTGGTGACCTCTGAAAGTGGGAAAATACATAGTTCATTATACATCAAAAGAGAAATAAGCCTTGATGCTTTTCTATCCTACCTCTCAAAGAGGATTATTTTTTCAACACACTGTAATGGTGGGTAGAGGTTAGGGGACAATTTGAGATCTAAAGATGTTAAGGTATGGTTACAGGGAAGGGAAATGTTAAATGAGCTATTACTATACACCAGACATCCCATCAGGTATTTTCTTAAATCTTCACACAACTTTCTGAGGTGGATATCATGTTTCTGCTTTATAGATGAAGAAACCAAGGCTCACAGAAATTTGTGTAATTCAAGTCTAAACCCCTTTTTAGGTTATCCTTATCCTTACTAATAATTTAATATCTCATTCTACTCTCAGTAACTCATGCTTTGGCATACTGGAATTACCATCAATTCCCTGAATTGGTCCTTCTGTCTGAGGTCCTGATGATCTTTGCAAAAGTTAGTAGCTTCGTTTGGAAAGCTCTCCCTGGACACTGCCACCGCCTACTTGTAATCCCTTCGTTTAACCTCACTGACTCTCCAGAGAGAATCAGACTCCTCTCCCCTGATGCTCCTACTTCGTGAATTCATCATCGAGGCACAAAATGGCACTGTAAATACCTGTTTTTGTGTCCATAACCCAGTAAGAACTAAATCCTTTTTTGCGGGCAACACTCCATTTCTTTGGGTTTTTTTGTGTTTGTTTGTTTTATTTTGTTTGGGGGGGGCTATTTCTTGTTTGTTTGTTTGTTTGTTTGTTTCCACAGCTCTGGAATAGCCAGTGTGAAGTAAGAACTTAGCATAACTTTGTGACCAGGAGGAAGTGAGGTCAGGAGGAGGAAAGAGTGAAAAGAAGAAAGTTGTGAGAACCAAAAAAGAGGTGATGAAGAAACGTTGAGAGGAGAGAGAAAAGGCGGGCAGGGAAAGGAAAGAGTGGAGGAGAAGAAATGAAGATAAAGGAGGAAAGGAGAAAAGGAGGAAAAAGACAAGAGTGGGCATCATAGCACCTGTAAAATGTATTAGGCAACTGCAGAAGCATAAGACATACTATTAGTTTCATTATGTCCCTTATTTCCGATGAAAAATGAAAACAAACCCCAGACAGACAACTAGAAGTCTTTCAACCGCAGTGACAATCAACTAGTAGTTGAGAAGACCTAGGTGCATACTATCACATAAGATGGAGAGTTCCAAATAACTGTATTTTTGCTGCTCTTTGTTTAGATGATTTTGCAATTTTTCCAAGACAATCACAGTATCACAATACCAAGGCAGAAAGTACAGGGATACTATTAATAGCAAAGAGCCAAAGGAACTTTGAATGTGAGGGTTTCAGTGGCCTTAGTGACCAGTACATGATGCTTGCTGGCCCTTGTTCATGCTAGTACTACCCGGGCATCTGTTAAAAACGCCTAAGTGTAGCCCGTTCTCTAAGAAACACCATTGGACTTGCCTGGCAGTGTTTCTCAGAGCTCCCCGGCTGGTTGTAACGGCCAGCCAGCTGCAGAAGCACTGACCTAGAGCCACTCCCCCTGAGCATGTGGCCACACTGAGATTTGTGATGCCACACTCTCCTCAAAGCCACTCTCGCACTCCTTATTTTTCGAGTTATATGTATTTGACCAACAAAAACTGAAGTTATGCTAGAAGTTTGTAGCACGTGGATAATAATTACTATTAATAATAACTAAAATGGATAATATTAACTGTTTCTCCATATTTCATAGTTTTCTAAAGCATGTTCAGTTTCATTAATTCCCTTGATCTGCCAAACTAACTTTATAAGCAAATCAGAGTAAATTTGTCTCATAAATGGCTAATCTGAGGTTCAAGGAGTGAAAGCAAACGTTACAAGGAATAAGGCCAAAAAAAGCAGCTTCATTCAAGAGGCAGGATTCCAAGGCAAGTCTTCTACCTCCCAATTCTTTGTTTATTTACACACACAGAGTGCTGCCCAGTTTGGGTAACATATACTCTATAACCTCTCACATTCCTTGTGCAAACTGAAATGGTGTTCACTGCAGCACAGAGAGCACAGAAGTTCCAGAGTCCAGGGCTCTACAGTGGCTGTCAAAGAACAGCCTCGTACACAGGGAATGATTTTCTTTATTTGAGCTCACCATTAACTATCCTGTAAACCAGAGCCCTTTGCAGCGGGCAGTGGGTAGAGCATAATTTCAGCTACACATTGGTTCCTTCAGTCCCCGAGGTAAAGAGATAGCAACCAGATAATCCAAAGGGTTAATTTTCCTCTTCACCAGGATAAGGAACACAAGAGGGAAGAAGCTAGGGACCCCAGAGACTACGCTAGTTTCCTGTGGATGATGCCACAAATCACCACAACCTTGAAACTTGAAACAACAGAAATCTATTCTGGAGGCCAGAATCTAAAACCAAGGTGTCAGTGGAAATACTCTCCCTCCAAAGTCTCTCAGGGTTAGAAGACTCTTCTGGTGGCTCCAGGCATCCTGTGGTTTATGGCTGTGTCACTCCAATCTCTGTCCCTGTCTTCATGCGACCTCTCTCTCATTTCTGTTCACATGTCCTCCTCTTCTGTCTCTTGTAAAAGCACTCACCCTAGAATTTAGGGCCCGCCCAGATAACCCCAGGGAAACTCATCCCAAGATCTGTCTGCAAAAGCACCTCCCAAATAAGGTCATACTGACACTTGCAGGTGAACACATATTTTGGAGGGCCACCATTTATCCGGTACGGATACATTTTATTATTACAAATTGCCTTTGTATATTTTTCTTCCTGGTTACTGCTGGTATATAGAAAAATAAAATCTTGATTATTTGAAGATTTATTTGTACCTAGCCTTTTTTTTTCTGAGCTCTTTGTAGTTCTTATTGTTTTTTTACGTGATGCTTAAAATCTCTAGAGAGACAATCACATTATCTGCATAAGTGATAATTTTGCTCCCTCTTTTCCAATTCATAACTGCATCTGACATTTATAATTTCAAGACATGGTTCTCAAAAAGCAAATTATCTTAAGAGCTGGTGTAGGAGTTATTGCTAACAGTTAAAGGAAGTCAAATTCGCTGAGCCACAGGAACAAAGGAAAAATGTCAGGGTAATTCAGGTCACAGACTTAAAGAGCCAAGATGTCTTCAAAATTATTTAATTTCTCCCCCTGGTTTTGTATACCAAAGCTCAGACACCTGAGCAGAGACCTGAAGCAGGTCATTCAACAGAGAAAGAATTAACAACACAAAACAATTCTCTCCTCTTTCCAGTCTATAATAGCCAAAATGACATTTTAAACTTGAAAATATCAAGTTTGAAGTGTTAATCACTTAAAATGTTTTATTAACTGCCACTATCTTGAAGACAAAGCCTTGCATAGCCTGGGAAACTCTGGAGCTCGGCCTCCTGCCTGTACCTGCAGCCTCACGTCTCACCTCGTTTATAGGTTTCCACTCTGTTCTGGACATACGTGTCAGGCGTTTGATACATACTTTTCTGTCTGGCTGCGGAAAGCTTTCTGTGCAGAAGTTAGCTTTCCTGAGCTGGTCCACTGTATTCTGTGTCCCCTGAGTTACCCAAGAGAAGATCAGTGTCACCTTCTACTCTAGATTAGATTAAAATCCATGCTGTCCCCCTCATCAGATATCTAAAGTTCAGTTACATCGTGGATTGCAATAGCCATTAATCAATGTTTTATTTAATTTTTTTTGTTCAGTGTCTATCTTCTTCACTGGATTTTTAATGGTAAAAAAGCTACAATCAAACTACTCATTATTTGTTATTGTATCCTGTATCTTGCACAGTCCCTGGCCCAGAGGATTCATTTAATTTTAAAGACTGTTGAATGAAGAGAACATTCATATTTATGCTCATTTTATGATACTAAAGCCTTTAAGTCTTCAGTCCTTCAAAATGCTCGATTTGCTTCTCCTTCTGCTACCGCTATGCATTTCCTAAGTCTGCCCTTTCTCATTTGTAAGCACCAAAAGCAGAATAATGATTTTAGAAAATCATAGTGCTTCAACTGTATCAAATAATAACTTTAAACATTTAAAGCATCTGAAAAATTGTGTAAAAGATTGTATGGACACAATCTGTTACGATTCAGAATATATCTTAAGTGGTCCTATTTCTGGTGCCCTTTATTCATGCCATAATGAGAATAATAAGCTTAACAGCGTGCACATATGAGGGGTCTCCTTTATAAGAGGTATTTATTCTCGATTTCTACTTTCTTCCCAAACCTAAAGCCTCATCTTTCTTAAGGAGAGCTTGCACTGAGGAGCCAAACAACATCATTTCTTCTGTTATTTTGAAGTTTAGTGGAGAATGGGCCATCTTCTAAATCCGACGGAAAGCTCAAAGATTCCTGTAATGAGAACATCCAACGGCCTACAATGATCTCAACTCCATATTGTTCTTGTTTCTTATTTACGCATATAAAAGCCAATAATAAAATATAACCAATCAATTTTTCATGAAGGCAAAGGAGTGCGGTAATTATTGCACCATGAGCCTGCCAAATTATTTCCAGGAAGTGTAGAAAACGGCAATGTCCTCGGCCTCCCTGCACAGCACCGAGTCTTGGGCACAAACTGCACGGCGTGAAGGAAAACAAACTCCCGGTCCGAGCATCAGGTTTTTATCCCCCTGCAATGTGTGGAAAATGGGCCCATGACGACTCCCCGGGGGCGAAATCGTCCTTTCTTCTTACTGGTAACTTTTCAAAACTGTGCACTGGTTGCTGAGTAGCACCAGATTTCTAAATCTAAAAACTTACGCCTGGTGCTTCTTCCTTGTGAACTGACTACACAGCCAAATGATCATATGGGACATGTTAACAAGTATGAACAGCAGTTCCTCACGATGCTGCACTGGTTGTGCTCCACATGGAGGGTGCTTCCTCTCTAATTCTAAATGCATGATTTAACGGAGGTAAGTATTGACTGGAATATAGTCTCTCCACTGGACCCAGGTGGGGAGGGAACATAAACTATGCCCTAGGGGCAGGAGCTAAAGGAAGTAGGTGAAGGGGTGTCACCTGGGTTCGACAGGTAGCTCCCTGAGAGCTGCCTGCACACACCTGAAAGATGGTCATGTTGAAGAGGGTTGGCTCTTTGTTTATAATGCCTGAGTGCGGGGGGGAAAGGCCCAGTGGATAAAAGCTGTAGAAACACAAACTATAGTTTTCTTTGAGGAAAAGTATTTTTGAAGGCAATGCTGTTAAAGATTCAACAGGTAGTTCAGAGCACAGGGGAGGACCCCAGCACTGGCAGGCACTAAGAGTGTGAGCAGCTGAACATTCTTCGAGAGATGTCAGTGTCCAATAGAAGGATGGCCCGTACCAGTGATTTTTAAACCATAGCCTGTCTGGACGAGAAAAACATGAGGATGCAGGCATCTGGGTCTCATGTTTTGGTTTGTGTTTGAATCGTTCCCATTAGTTACGTGTTTTCAGAGGAGCATTTGTGCTCAAGCAACTTTCTATGGTCACCAGGGAAGACTATTGATTTTGTTTTGTGCTTGTTTTATAGTATCATTTGCACCTTGCAAGTTGTGATGTATTTGATGTGTTTTAATGCACTCAAGTCATTATTCATTTTGATTCCTAAATGTCCCATCTTAGGCCAGTGAGAGGTCCTGCAAATTCTATCCTGTGTTCTTGTGATGTGACAATTTAGTGTTTCAGTGCCTCTTTACTCCAGCACGAGATGTCCAGGCTCCTCCAAGACGTTCCCTGACTCAGACTGGAATCAGTCATTTCCCCAAGAAGCCCTGATTCCTTTCAGTTCAGAAGGGATTTCATGGAGCAGAGCAGATGCATTTATATACGCTTTACATATAGGAGACTGGTTAACAAGACATTTAAAAATAAAGCAAAATGTATAAAGAACTCACACAATTCCACCCCAGGAAGACAAACAACCCAATTTAAAAAAATGGGCAAAGGACCTGAACAGACACTTCTCCAAGGAGGCCATACAGAAGGCCCAGAGACATATGAAAGGATGCTCAGCATCACTAACCATCAGAGAGATAAAAATTAACCCACAGTGAGATACCATTTGACACCGGGCAGAATGGCTATCACAAACAAATCAACAAACAATAAGTACTGATGAGGATGTGGAGAAAAGGGAACCCTAGTGCACTGTTGGTAGGAATGCAGACTGGTGCAGCCACTGTGGAAAACAGTATGAAATTTCCTCAAAAAACTAAAAATGGAGCTGCCTTTTGACCAGCCAATTTCACTGCTCGGATTATAGCCTAAGAATTCTGAATCACCAATTTAAAAGAACCTATGCACCCCAGTGTTCACAGCAGCACAATTTACAATAGCCAAGTGCTGGAAACAACCTAAGTGCCCATCAGTAAATGAGTGGATCAAAAAACTATGATACGTTTACACAATGGAATACTATGCAGCAAAAAGAAAGATGGAGCTCCTACCCTTCACAAGAGCATGGATGGATCTGGAGAACATTATGCTAAGTGAAATAAGTCAGGCAGTGAAAGACAAATACCATATGATCTCACCTATAAGTAAAACCTAATCAATAAAACAAACAAGCAAGCAAAATATAACCGGAGACACTGAAATAAAGAACAACTGACAGTAACCAGAGGGGAGGGGAGAAAGGAGAAGGGTCATCAAGGAACATGTATAAAGGACAAATGGACAAAGCCAAAGGGGGTTGGATTGAGGTTGGGAGGTGGGTATGGGTGGGACAGGGAAGAGTGGTGGTGGGGAAATGGAGACAACTATATTTGAGACAATTTTTTAAACCCCTTCATCTTTGACTCCAAATACAATTAATTCCTAAAACAGAAATTCAGCATTTTTGCTGGACACAGAATTCTTTTGAACCTGTAGAGTTAGTTACAGGGGTTCCACTGAGCAACACTCTGCTATGTCATTGTTGAGAAGAACTCCCAGTGGGTAAAAAACTTTTAAACACAATGAAAACATTGTAGATTTGGGGCCAGGTCAAAGCAGCTAACTTACTTGATTTGGATAATAGAGTTCTAATTACCTTTTTAAAAACATTTTCATTATAATATAGTTCATCCAAGCACAGAGTTACAGTAAATAATATCTGAGTAACAAGCATCAAAACTTTATATTTTGCCGTATCTGTTTAATTTTTTAAGTTATAAAACATTACAGATGTACATGGGATCTCCAGGACATTCCTCCTCCATGCCTTCCCCAGATGAACGGAGTTAACCATGATCCTCAATTTTGTATTTCTCACTCCTGTGACTTTTGAAAATATTGATCTTACATATCTGAAATTATTTTGCATAGTTTAAATTGTATTTAATGTGTATCATATGGTACATATTCTCTAACTTGTTTTTGCTTTATTTTTTTGGACGAACTTTGCTTTTAAAATGTAGGCTGCAAATGCATGTACTGTAGTTCTTTTTTTATTTGTGTTTACTGCTGTATTGTGTTCCCTTACATGAAAACATCACAGTTTCTATTCGTGACATTTAGTCTCACACCGAAGACTGTCTTCAAACTGAGTTACTACAAACATTGTATAATACACATTCTTAAACTGGGCCACTTCTGCACCTGTGAGTGAGCTTCTTTAGGTTACATTGCATTTTTGCCATCTGATTATATTACTATTTCTTAAAGTTTCTTTAAATTTATTTTGCTTATCCAATTAAACAGATATTTGATTTATTCCTTCATCATGTATATATACCCCGTCTAGTCTCTATTCCTAAAAGCTCCCAGTTATGGGAAAATGATCACCTTGATGAAGACAAGTATTCATGGAGCTGGGGTCACAAAGGAATATGTGTCCTTCCTAGAATTTAGTGGAACCCCCCCCCACAATAGTCCCTGCAGTGTATCCAAAATAGTGGTGGAGGGGAAGGGAAAGGGAAACTGTCGGTTCTTCCTCTCCAGGTTCAGGTGGACTGGTGGCAAAGTCCCCTGCAGGTACATGTCCCCGTAATTCGCCTGCAGCCAGGCCCCATCCCAGCAGCTCAAGTGTGGGAGCTGCACATTCTGGGGATCCCAAGACTGTGCGCAGCACAGGTACTGGTGCACACTGCCTGCGGTCCTGGCCGTGCGGGTGACTGAAAGCCACCAGGCTTGTGCTTCAAGGGGAAGCCGAAGGCCCAGGAGCCAGAGCCACTGTCTACACAGCTGGTTTTTAATTATATTTATTGACACAGTGCCAGTTTTGGCATTTTTTTTCTTCAACTACATGACTTACTAGGTTGGCCTAAAAGTTAGTTTGGTTTTTTTTTTGTTTGTTTGTTTTTTCTGTAAAAAAACAAGGCATCAGTAGCACTTAGTTGTCTTTAGCTGCATTTGAAATAATTTTGTTAGACTGAATTGTGACAGCTGCCATATGAGTGTGTACTTTAGAAAAAACGCCAAAATTGGTGAATTTTTGTCTAGCCATTTTAATATTGAAGATGGAAGAAAATAAGCAACATTTTCAGCATGTTATGCTTTATTATTTGAAGAACGGTAAAAATGCAACTGAAATGCAAAATATTTTTGTGCAATGTATGAAGAAGGTGCTGTGACTGATTGGACATGTCAAGTGGTTTGCAAAGTTTTATGCTGGAGATTTCTCACTGGACAATGCTCCACAGTTGGGTAGACCAGTTGAAGTTGACAGTGGCCAAATGGAGACATTAATTGAGAACAATCAACATTATACCACATAGGAGAGAGCTGATGTACTCAAAATATCCAAATCAATGAAGTTATTGGTGAAAATGAAAAATGTGTCTTTTATTTTACAGAAAAAAAACCCATACAGACTCTTTGGCCAACCCAATTTTTCTGAACTCACATTTTTTTCTAGCTAAAATATCTGTGCTGCAAGTATTTCCATGCAAACTGTGATCTCTTTGTTTTTTATATGAAAAATTTTATCTTCCCTTATTATTTCCTAGAGTTAAGAAAATCTTGGTTGAGGTAATTTTGATATGCTATCCTACCAAACCATAATAAGAAGTCAAGATCAACTCTAGTAATACACATTTCTTAACCGAATTAAAGGTCCAAAAACCAAGCCTTTCAAAATGTCGATGTTTGAAACTGGTTACTTCTTTTATCCCAGAATTTTGAACTCCAATCAGAAAAAGCTGCTATAATATGGATACTTCATGTAAAATAATCATGCTTGATAACAAGGGTGAGACAGAGTAAGACTATTCTTTGCCAAAGAAGAATGCTTTCTCTAGGCAGAGTAGAGTCGTATCAATGTCAGAACAGGTAGAGAACCTTCTAGCTAAGATATTCAGCAAATCAATGTCAGGTAAACACTGATTTTCATATTACTGGGTGTGAAATCTTGGCCAAGTTATTTAACCTTACTGGGTTGCTGCTTTTTTTTTTTTTTTAAATGAAGGATGAGTATGATTTTCACTTGATGGGACTGATATGATAATTAAATGAAATGAGATTAAATCCTTGACTCAACATGGGTACTTGGCCAAAAGCAGTTTTCTTGAGCTGGACAATGAATAAGCAGATCGTAAATGGGAAGAAACCCAAGATGGAATCTTGGCTTGAAATACACCAGTATCAGTCCCAAAGTGCTAGCAAAAGTACTGCCAATTTTCCTACCAAATTTCCAACACCATTAGTGTTATCTTGCAAAGTTTTGCCCATCAGATATACCCAAAACTACATTTACTTCAGTTTGTGGTCAATCCTCTTTGTGTAAGTCCATCAACCTTTTCTCTTTTTTTTCAGGGGTAGGTATGGTGAGAGGACTGCATCTTCTTTCACTTATTTTTTTTTTATTTGGGTGTTGGTCTTTTAATTTTTGGTTTGTTACTCTCATTTTATTTAAGGAAATCTGCTTGAACATATTTAATAAAGATAGATTTATGAAAAGACATAGATAAAGGTAGTTCATAAGGATGGATGGATAAGGCATGCTAAAAACAGTTTGCACAGATGAAGATGCTAGAAGTTAATAGTTAAATAACTCATTGAGTTTTCACACTGGTAAGTTAGCCAGGATTTTAATCCAGGCCTGATGGACTCCGAGGCCCATGCTTGAAAAGACTGAATGTGTTTTCCCACTTGCCAAGAAACAGAAATCAGCAGCATCCTCTGTGTGTGTGTGTGTGTGTGTGTGTGTGTGTGTGTGTGTGTGTGTGTGTGTGTTATCACCAAAGGAATCCTGGAACTACTGTTCATGCAGGATTCATATTCCAGCCATTCCTATATTAGTCATAAAAGCCTGGACCGCCTTTTTAAACTTCATAAGCTTCTTTTTCTTCATCTATAAAAAGAAAAATGGTAATAATTACTTCTCAGTACCTAATTGCTCACATCTGTATGATTCTCAAACGGACTAAAAGTTATAAGGATTATATGTGTTCTCACCTCATATGAAAATTAAATGAGATAATATATGTAAAGTGACAGTCCCTATTAGGTCAGTATTTGCCTCAGCTCGAGGAGAGATTTTTTAAACACTACTCTGATGACAGAGAAGATTTCTTCAGGCCTTCTCAACTCACACAGCAGCCTAATCCAGTCTCCACCTAAAAATATGGGTGGAATTTGCAAAAGTTCCTGGATGGATGTCCCCTCAGGGGAGATTTTATGACAACTTTTCCAAAACTAAAGCCTCAGATCTTAATTATACTCAGTTAATGACTCAGTAGACTTTTGGCAGAAAGAATGAGTTTCCTTTGGTTCAAACACTCCTATAGAAGGCTCTGATTAATCTATCCGATGGGCTGAAATAAAAATAACACATGCAACCTCTGGCCGAAAAAGCTCACTCGTGGTACTGTAACAATAATTCCTCTCCTTGTTTTCATATATAACCTGGAAAGATTCCTGTTGGAGCCAAACTTTCTATATTTTGGAAACTTGGCCTCTGAATGCATGATGGCTGAAATATGCCATTTATTTTCCTTTCAGGAGGTACCAGAAGAGGCAAAATGGTTTTAGGCTATTTCTTAAAGAAAATTTTGTAGGACAACCCAATTAAATCTGGAATAAAACCCTTTCCTCTGACTTACATGTCATAATACATACTCACTTCAAGAGAATTTTCCTGACCACCCAATTTAAAGTAGTCCACACCCCCAGCAGTCACTTTGTATAAAGGGCCAGACAGTAAATATTTTAGGATTTGCAGGCCAAATGAGATCTGTTGCAACTACTGAACTCTGCCATTGTAGCATGAAGCAGCCATGGACAATACGTTAACAAGGAAGCATGGCTGGGATCCAATAAAACTTTATTTATAGTCCCTGAAGTTTGAATTTCCTATAATTTTCATGTGTCACAAAGTATTATTCTGCCTTTGACATTTTTCCAACATCAGAAAACATGTAAAAACCATTCTCAGCTCCCAGACCATACGAAACCAGGCAGTGGGTTCTATTCTGCCAGTGGACTAGATTTGAACACTTGTTCTACAGCACTGGTCTACTCAGTTTTTCACACTAAATAAAATGTTATTTTTTATGTATTTATTAAATAAATATTGTATGCATTAGTTAAAATGTAAATAAATGTTATTATTTAAAAGAATCTACTTATGTATTTATACTATTTCTCCACTGTCCTGAGCTAGATTCGAACTCTGTTTCTGAGAAAGCAGGAACACTGTCCTGTCACCCTTCAGCACAGTGCCACAGACACTCAGCAAATGCTTGCTGCAGGTACAGATCCACAGTTCTCTCGTAAATCAGTTCCACTAAATACGCAATTTGTGTAACACAGAGAGCACACTGAATTCTCTCATTGATATATCTTTTCAAATACATTTTACATACACTATAAAATTTCATGGTGAAGAGACAGTATAGAAACATGTTTTAAAGCTCTGGCATTATGAGGACCAGGCTGCTCTGTCAACTAGCATACGTGATGTTATTAGATGTATCTCCGTTTTCTCAACTACACAAAGAAAACAGTTACAGCACCTATGTTATAAGATGCATGGTGGGTTTTCTGCTTCACTTTCCATTTTCCTCCTTAAGCCCAGTCCCCACTCTTCTCCACCTGCTCTATGCTCTGGCTGGTCAACCAATAGGAGCCACATCAGTGATACACCAGTTGGTTTTTGCCAGTGGTCAAGGGGTGGGGAAACAAAGTAAGAATATCTGTTCTCTTAGCTTGCTCCTAGGTGTCAGGACTGGCTGTGCTCCTGGAATAAAAGTGTTCACTCCCAGAATTACAAATTCACAGCTGTTCTGCAATGCACCTAATAAGATCCCTATTAGTGTAGGTACAATCCTGTTATGAGTACAGGGAACTGCACTAATCCCATGGTTTCTCTACAGCCACAACATTAAAAGTAATCTTTTTATTAAAGACTCAGATAATCCTGAATTCCTTCTGAGACCCTGAACTGATCCCAACTGTTCAAAGAAAAAATGCTTAAGAATAAATGGTAGTTCAAATTGAAATGATTCTGAGAAATCTGGTTGTTTCTCTATGGAGTTACAAACTGGGGGTACCTACAAAGTACATCCCAGCTTGCTGAAATATTTTTTTAAATTATTTTTTAGCCTCACCCAAGGACATGCTTATTGATTTTAAAAAGAGGGGAAAGGAAGGAGAGAAAGAAGGAGAGAAACATCAATGTGAGAAAGAAACAGCAACCAGTTGCCTCTCTCGTATGCCCTGACTGGGAACTGAACCAGCAACCCTTTGGTTCAGGAATGGAACCCACAACCCTTCGGTTCACAGGATGACACTCCAACCAATTGAGCCACACTATCCAGGGCTGCAATATTTTTTTCTACAAGGCACTTAACATTAGGAAAATTTTACATCAAAATCCAAAGTTTCAAATTCTCTTGAAAAGATCGCACTTTCTGGTGACACCAGGCTGGCCCCTTTCATGGCCACAATAAACTGGAGCTGAGCCACAGTTACTCCACTCACCTGGGCTTAGCACTTGGCAGGTAGCTTGTGTCCCCACTACTGTTATTCAACGCTTCTAGTTCTGCTAGCCACCTGGCCCTGTGAACATTTTCTTGGAGAAATAAGAGGCAAAGTCATCAGTCAGCTGGGAGGTTGGAAGAGGATATGGTAGTTTGCAGAGCAAAAATGGTGTAAACCGTCATCCAGGGGAGGGAGAATGACAAGTTCAGGGGGGAACAGGAGGACTGCAAGGTGCGATTAAGGGTTCTCTTGCAGTTTGGGATTATACACGAAAGTGTGATCTGTGGACAGGGCTTTGTGCATTTGCCTAGCCCTTCAGCCTCTACAGGCAGATGTGGAAAAGACAGCAAGCTGACCATGGCCAGGCTGGGCTTTTGCCCAGAGAGAACCATGAGAGCGAGAGGCCAGAGAGATGATGAGGCTCTTTGTGAGAAAAGAAATGGGTCATGGAACCTAAGCTGGTCCAAGAGGATGAGAGAACAGGAAGGGCTGATGAGCAGTGAAAAAGGGAGCCTCATGGTCAAGGACATTGACTGTGCACAGAAGCCAGAATCTGCATGGATTTGAATTGCATCTACACCCATACTAGCTGTCAGTTACATCCATAATAGATATAACTTGGTATATTACATATGTGCATACATTACATGTATTTTTATACTATATGCAAAGTGTCTGGAGCAATGCCTGGCTCATGGTAAGTCCAAAGGCAGTGCTACAAAGCTACTTCGCCTTCCCTACATTGAATTTTCTTTAAAAAATAAAACTTTAATGTACTTGTCTAATTAAGAGATATTTATTGAATGTCTATGACTTAAAAGAACATTAAGAGATACTTTGTGGAGGCCAGAGAGATAAATCAGATTGTGGTGCTGATCAGAGACTCACAAAGCACCTTCAAGGCGAATAGAAGGGATACGCCCCGTAAAAGGAAACAGAGAAGGCTCTGCACATGGGGGGGGCGGGTTCTGGCCAGAGCCGGTCAGTTTGGACATGCAGCAGGGAAATAACAGCAGCTACCACGTGAAGTTCATCGATGGGTGAGGAACCTGAGGTTTCATAATTTCTCTAACATCGCCTTTGAATCAGACACAGAAATTTCTCTAAAGGTTGATTCATAAAGAGAATTTTTGATAGTGTGTCAGTCCAAGAAGGGAGATATTTTGGGGAATGTGAAGCTTTTTCTACTAACTAGTTTTGGTTTTTGAGAAAAAAATATAGGACACGACATGTATGGCGTGGCAAACGTCCATCAAGCAGTGAAAAACAGCTCTAAAGTGATGACAGACTTTCCATCCAACCCTTTGCTCCTTTCTAAAGGAATCACAGATATAAATCACTAAAATCATAATTTTTACATCTATCAAAAATATTGTTTATTTGTAACATGTATTAATATATTACACTTTTCTTTTTACATCCACTGAAATGCACTACATACACCTTCAACTATTTCCTAAATGTTTGTTCTTGCAACCAATATGACCACAAAACTAATGATATATTTATAATGTGTTTCTTGCATATGCTGGTTGCCTGCAGGATGAAAACGACGTTGCTAGATTATTCACTTTAAAAGAAATGTCTTATTTAGGATATTAGTAGACATTGCCAAATTGCCTACCAGTTAATGCTCTCACTAATGATATGGGAGGGAGAAGGGGGTTTTCGCAATCTTGCCAATACGAAGAATGTTTCACCATGTGCACTCTATAAATATTCCTTGTTTTATTATCTCTCTCTAATTTTGAGGGACATTAAACATCTTTATGCTTAAAAACTATTTGAATTTCCTAGTCTATGAAATATTTTGTGCCCTTTGTCTTTATAATGAACTAGTGTCTTTGTTCACCTGATTTTAAGGACCTTCTTTGTCAATCATGTTTGCTGCCAATATGCCCCACTTTGTCTATACATACTTTGTTTACAGTATTTCTTAACAAGTACGAATTTTAAAATTTCATAAAGTTGTATTTACCAATCTTTTGAAAATTCTAAATTACATATCTTGCTTACAAAAAAGCTTACTACTGCAAGATTATAAGAAAAATCCATTTTCATCTTAATTTTGAATCTTCACCCATGTAGATTACATTTCTGAATAAGTAATAAACTAGGAGTGTACCATAATTTATTCTTGTATCAGTAGCTTGTCCTAACATTATTTATGGAATATTCTGCCTATTAAACGTATTATTAAATATATGGATTTGGAATGGTGATAATATCATAATCTAAACTTTCATATTATTTGAGTCATATTCAAGGCTCTGCTTTTTTCTTTTGACATTTCTATTCATGCAATAGTACCAAACTCTGTTACTTTTGGAAGTTCTACAATACTATGCAATAACGTAGTCTGTTCCCTGATCTTTTCACAATTTTCCTACCTGATCTTTACCTGCACTGTAGAGCAGGTCTAGTCTTAGAGCAACAGTTCTACTGGTAATTTTACTGAAATCTCATTCAATTTATAGATTAATATAGTATAAATTAGCATCTTTACAGCACTGCATTACCCTACCTAGAACCAGGCATTAATTTCTATTAATTCAAATTGTATTTTATGTTTCTTGGGTCACTTAAGAGATTTGAAAAGTTCTTTCTATGTCCTATTAAAGCATTTTAAATTTTATTTATATAAATCCAGCACATTGCTGCTACCTACTATTTCTGAGCATTCATTTCTTACTTTATGCCTTTTGTTTAATGGATTTTTCTTTAGGTAATAGAATTACAACTCATCTAAACATAGTAAACAGTTTTCAATATTCATTTTTAAAATCTCCTTACTAAGTTTTCACATTATTTATAACAGTTTTCTCTGTTGATTCTTCTGGGTTTTCCAGCCTTATAAAATGACCCAAGTATTCAAGTATTTATAAATTAAAAATTTTCCTTATCTTTGAAAAATGTTATACCTTATATCTATCTTGCCTCAATTCATTGGAAAGGATATTCCACAGAATTTTAGGTAATGGGAATAATAATCAACATCTTACTTAGTTTCATTTCTTAATTTAATGAGAATATTTTGGTATTTCACTGTTAAGCATGTTGCTAATTAAATATTAATGCATTCATACTTATTAAGTATGTTATTGAAAATGATACTGGCTTTTTATCAAGCACTATCAGCATAATCAGACATAATAATACATTTTCTGCCTTGACCTGAAATTAATAAAGAAAAAATATGTTGATATGTTCAATCCCTTAAATGAATCATACCTCAATAATATTTCTCAATCTTTGGTAAGTTTCTGAATTCAATTTACTAATACATTTCAGGAATTTTGCATCAACATCAGTAAGTAAAATTCATCTGTAATTTCATTTGTTGTGTTGCCTTTCTTAAGTTTTATAACTATATTTTCTTATATTTGTAAAACTCCCTTAGAAATTTTCACTTATACTTGCTAACAACTTAAATCTTTTGTTACCTTCTATTTATTTTCTAGAATATTCCACTTTAGAGTCACTTTTTAAAGTGTATTTGCATAATATTAAGACAAAGTGGTACTCTTATAATTCCTACTTTCCCCAATATTCTAATGTCCTTTTTCATATTTACTAATGTCTTCCTCTTGGGCTGATATAGTATTATACCTATTTTAATATATTTTTCAAAGAAACGAACCTTGATTGTTTTTCTTAGTAACAGTTTTCTGAGTTCCAACACATTATTCCAAGCAGGTGGGCATACTGGTAATAATTCATTGCATCTGTCATTCATCTTACATTTATTGACCATTTATGATGTCCTTGGCGTTGTGACCATGTTGTAGAATACAATAAGGTATTGTTCTTTACCTTCAAAGATTAGCTCAGCGGACTATTCATGAATATTAAAGCCTGAGGGTAGCATCATCCTGGGAACTGATAAGAAAATGGAGAGACTGAAGGTCTCTCAACTAGAACATACAGAGCAGTTTCTTAAATGCGGATCTATGGGACACTAAGATAAATCCTACACATTTAGTGATGTAACTTCAAATTTATTTTAGGAAAGTTTTTTTCTGAGATATACTTTCAGAATCTTAGGATATCTGAGAATGTCTTTTGATTGCTTTAACATACACACAATACTATGCGGGTCTGATGTAGAGTTCCTGAATTATAATATTTATCCTTTGTGATTCCATGGTTTTCTGGAAACATCCAAAGACAGGCTGATTTGTTCCTCTGAATATAATATCTCCTCCTGTCCCACTACTCACTGCATTAGACTTTACAATTATTTTCATTATCTTTACAATTCACACATTCTCAATTTTCTTGTTTTACCTAGAATATGGTGAGCTCTTTCAGTCTGTATGTTCTGACTTTTTTGCAACACAGGAAATTATGGTTTTTTTGCCTTTGAAAATAAGTTTTCCTTGTTTCTTTTTACTTTTCTGGGGAATTTTTTTTTGGGGGGGGGCGTGGAGTTGTTGTTGCTTTGGAAATGTAAAAGACTAAGTAAATAAAAGTGCTCTATTGTTTTTTTTTTTAAGTAGGAAGTTGGTCCTGGATAAACCAACATTCCTAGTTTGTTCCTGAACTCACAAAAGATAAGCAAACTGATCTGGAGGATTTGGTGTATCTGCAAAAGCCTTACACTATAAGAAAAAGCTAAGTATTTCATTGTCCTAGGGAGGAAGTTCTGATATCACCACTCCAGAACACAGAACGTTGTCAGGAGAAAATAGACTTTAAAGATGAGAGATATGAAGAATCTAATGCAAAGAGCTAACGCACATATAAACAAAGTCATGGTCCAACTGGACACAGAGCTTAAAAAGTTGATTGTTCGTCATGATTTAGAAGAATCAAAAACACTTGTTTTGCTCATGCAGCTGCAAGTCAGACAGGGATCAATAGGGGTAGCTTGTCTGTACTTTGAGCATCGGCCAGAGCAGCCTGTCTGGGCATGTAGATTCCATTTTCAAGACAGCTCATTCACCTGGCTGGTGACTTGGGCTGGTGACTTGGGCTGCATTGTCCTAGAGATTCAGCTATGTCTATGATCCATAATCCCAGGTTTTTCTCTATGAGACTTTCCACAGTCTGCTTGGGATTCCCAATTAGTTGGGATTCCTTACAACATAGTGGCTGTGTCCCAAGAGAACCAGGCAAAGTGTATGGCATTTTAATGATCTACTTTCAGAAGTTACAGAGCATTAATTTTAGCATATTATATTGGTCTAAACCTGCATTGTTCAGTACCACAGCCACTAGGCACATGTGCGTATTTAAGTTAGTTAAAATTAAAATTCAGCTCTATAATCATTTTAGCAACATTCAAGTGCCCAGTGTGGCTTGTGGTTGCTGTGTTAGACAACACAGCTAGATCATTTCCATCATTGCGGAATGCTCTATCGAACAGCACTTTACTAGGAAGTCACTCAGGTCCACTCAGGTCCAAGGAGAAGGACCTACACTCCATCTCTTGCTGAAGGTAACATCAGGGTTAAAATATTTTTAAAAGATTTGGAGAACAAAAGAAAAAGGAAACTACGTGAAATTGGAGATATTGTTGTGACCATCTTTGGGAAACAGAATTTGCCACATCAGTTAATTCAAATTATAAAAAATGTTGTAGGGAAAAACTGTATCAACTGGTTGGTGAAAAGTACTGAAACTTAACACACACATTCTATCAGTCCAACTATTGTTAATATAATGAGGATAGTCTGTATGACACGTATGTAACTTGGCAGACAAGGACAGTAGACTGGAATGCACATGCATGAACAAGGATGACTTTACAGCACTATTCAGTACAGGCAGTAGACACTGTTGAGTGAGCATGTGCACTGTGTGGCTGTCACATTTAAAATGACTGAGCAAGTGGAGTGCTGAATCTGCATCAGATTTTGTGTTAAGCTTTGATATTCCTTCATAGAAACTGTTCAGATGATTCAGAAGGCTACAGTATGGGCAACTGGTGATTGGCAGCTTTGTCGTGACAATGCACCCTCTCATGCATCATGTCTCATACAGACTTTTTTGGTGAAACATCTCATCACCCAGGTGACTCAGACCCCTGCAGCCCAGATTTGACACCCTGTGACTTCTGGCTTTTCCCTAAACTAAAATCACCTTTGAAAGGGAAGAGACTGCAGACCATTGATGACATTCAGAAAAATACAACAGGGCAGCTGATGGCGACTGGGAGAACTGCGTGAGGTCCCAAGGTGCCTCCTTTGAAGACAGAGGCATCGCTGTCTTATGTACAATGTTTCCTGTATCTTGTATCTTCTTCAATAAATGTCTCTATTATTCATATTACGTGGCTTGGATACCTTCCGGACAGACCTCATACATGAAATAGAAATGTTGCATGGGCACACAAAAAACAAGAGCAAGGATGATCAAACCATCAGTTTTTTGTAACAGCTGCGAATTGGGAACTACCCAAATGTCTATCGGTAGATAAATGTTCAAAGAATGAGTTGAACCACAGATGTGACAAATTACATTTCCTGTGAAAGTGGCAGAACCTCTGCAAACTTTACTTTTATTAACTATAATATAGTGATGACTCTATCCATGCGATTGTTCCTGATATTAATTAAGATCACACATGCAAAAGTATGTAAAATATGGTTAGCAATGGATAACTGCTCCTCTTGGTATCACCAGTAACTACCATAGTTCCTTGACCTGTATAAGGTCTTCATAACCATGTGTAGAACTAATGAATTCATTTAATGATAGCACTGATCCATTTCAATTTCTAAGTTGACTCCCCACAGTTCATAGAAGAGGATACTCAGAATTAGTGTTAAAAAGACCCCCCCCCCAAAGACAATGACTGGCACATCATGAGTACTCAATATTGTGAATGAATAAATGAATAAACCTGTGAATGAATGAGTCTTATCCTTTCCCATGCCTGTATGTAGAAATCCACTAACATAACTCAAGTTATTGAGATTCTAGTCTATATTTAAAAATCTCACCACTCCCCACAGGAACTCTTCTTCATTATTAAACCCACACTTGGCAAGATAATATTGGAATGTTAGGTCCACAACCATCCTTCCTCTCTGTTACTTTTCTAATAGCAGACAGGGCCCACCTCTGGTCTGGGAATTGCAGCTGGGAATCTCTTGAGAAAATGACACCCACGTGAAATTCCAGTGCTTCAGGTTTCAGTGAGGTTTCAGTGAGGGTGGGAGACCACAAGTATGACCTTCCTGTTGGTATTTGGGAACCTCCACTTCAGGTCCAAACCAGAAGCAGAAAGCTCAATGCTTGCAAAGCAAGAAAAGGGAATCAACTAGAAACCATGCCAGTTTGAGGCTGGCATTAGGATAATTCTTCCTTTGTCTGGGGTATTTCTTTCATTTCTGCTAATGATCTGAACCTAAAGAAAAGAAAACATCCTCTTCAACAAAAATATCTGAAACGCTTACTCTGTACTGCAATCCAAACTCAGGTATGTCCATCTACTTGCAAACTCTGTTCTCTTTCTGTATTAGCATTGTGTTTCATTTGGTCTCAGCAGAAGAAAGGCAGGTAAGACACTGAAGATGGAAAGTAAGACAAATACAAATTAAAAAGACATAGTCCAAAGTTGAGAGAATTTGGTACCTTCATCAGGTTCAGAAGAAGGGCTATTTGATTTTTCTGTTAATGTCTTTTCTATGTTGGTTAACCAGATAAATCTTTGTGGAAGAAGCCACAGCTGAATGGCACACCAAGGGCAGGAATGGACACTCCGGGGGAAAAAAAATTGTATGAGCAAAGACATGCAGAGGTGAGCAAATGAGATATTTTGTAGGAAAGGCCCATAGTACCTTTGCCTGGGGTACAAGGGCATAGAAAAAGGGTAAGTTAAAAAGACACTGAAATTTATTAAACGCCTACTATGGCCTCAAACGTGTACCAAGCTTCTCACTTGGGTTATTCCTGTTCCTTAATCAAGGAGATTAAGTCAATTGCAAACAATTAAACAGCCACAAAGCCATCAAGCTAGAATTCAAAATTGGTTTCGAACATTTTCAAGGACAATGCATTTTGGACTATGAAACGCAAAGCTTGTAGAGAGTACTGCAGGGTACACAAAAAGTGTGTGTGTGATAGGGGTGGCTCTTAAATACAAATCTAAGCAGCTAACCTTAATTTGGGGGCAAGTTTGAAGTATGATTCCAATGTCATGGAGGCTGACTGTGCCGACTAAGGTCAGGGGGATGAGCACAGAGGAGGGACCAGCCAGGCTAGGGAGTGAGTTTCACACTGAGCCTTGGATCCTGGGGGCGCAGGTTCAGTCCTTTGCAAAGTGCTCAGCAGCGATGTGCAGAGGCTGTCCCTGGGTTTTAATATTCACAGCAGAAAACTGGAGGAGAGGCCTGGACAGGGTCAGCACCGGAACCAGAACCGAACAGGAATGAACTCAGGGTCACTTGGAATGTAATTCTGCTGCCATCACTCGCTATTCTTCTACTCAGGCATTGCCTCCCGGTATTTCTTGTCCTGCATGAGTTTTGAAATTCTGAGAACAGATTATTTTTTTGTCTTCATTTGAAAAAAAATTTCTATTTGGATATAAATACCAAAATTTCCCTCTAACATTGCTGTATTCCATATAATGCACACACTCTGAACGAGAAAAGCCTGAACAGGGCAGATGCTGTCCCCTCTCACCCCCGGGGTCCCCAGAGCGTTTTATCCTCTTTCTGCAACTCTTGGTGCATGCTGCCCTGAATGAGTAAAATATCCTTGAAGGCAAAAATTCTTTTTTTTTAAACCCTAAATATATGACATCTATTTTAGGTTGCTTCAAGCTTTCAGTATTACAAACACTAAGATAGACATTTTTGTACCTACATCTGTATGCGTACTTATGACTTTCTATTTTCCTAGAAGTGGGATTGCCATCATTTAACATTTTAAATCTCTACAATATTTTTCCAAAGCATCCACAAAAAGTGTCCATTTTTAGTCTTCATAAACAAATTTAAATACCCTCGTATGATATTCTCAAGAAGTGGGTTAGAGAAAGGCGTTGCTTTAAAATTTGAACAAGGCGGCTACGATTGTTCAGAAGAAGAATCATTCACTATGCCAATGACGTGCCCCTGGCCCTGCAATCCATCCCCGGACACCCCTGCTCAGGAGCACTGGGGCTCACATTTTTGAGGTGTCTTTGTTAGTTGGCTCCCAGGTGAACTTGCCCTTGGGTGGCACTGGTAAAAATGAAAACTTGGAAGAGGGGATTTCTCCCCTCTTGTCCTGCTTCAGACGGTGTCTCTGACGGTGGCTGCATCTCCTCTGAAGTGGCTGCAAATCCCTTCCAGACAACCCCTCCCTCTCCGGCCCAATCTCCCACGTGGCAGCCCCGCCATAGTTGAGCTCCTGCCTGGCAGCTTCATCTCCTGTGCTCTGAAGAACCGAATTTCACCAGGTCCCTCCAAGCCCTCCGTTGCTAGTGGCTTCCTGCTCTTGCTGCTCTTCGGTTGTCTCACCATCTCCTGTTTGTCTTAGCCACCTTCCCATCCCTTTGTATTAAATCACCTCTGTTTGTCTCTCCAGGGTGAACTCGGTTTTTCTGGCTGACACATTTACCCAAATATACTTGTTGGAAGTAGTAGCTGCTCATTGAAATCTGGTGCTCCTTCTGCTAGACTGTGCAGAAGTACTGGCATTTAAAAGAGGGCTTTATGTGAATGGTGTGGACAACTGCTGTAGAAGGCCAGATGGGAGAGTGGTTGTCAGGGTCGGAAGGAGTCAGGGATGGCTGTGACAAAAAGGCATCATTCAGACAGTGTCTCAAGTCCCTGGGACGGGTCTAAGGGCAGAGCATTCTTGGGCAGTTAAAAACATCGTGCCAACGAGTGCTCCTGGGTGGCCCAACCCAGTTCTGGCCTACGCCCTCTTCTTACTGTCACTCTCAACCTTGTTCTAATGGGAGAAAATATTTCAAAATATTTTTAAATTTAAAACTGCAACTACATAATATGAGAAGACCAGAGTATTGCTGATGTGCTATAACCTCACTTTACTACTAGTAATGCTTTGATTTTGAGTTCTCTGAGGAGAGAGCATATTGTCTTGGACAGTTCAGAATCTGTAAACATTGTAACTCAGTCTCGGGTTGGATACAGAAAAATGAACAGGCACAAAAGATCTACTGCATATATCCAGAACGAGCGGTCTCCGGCGGTAATTCAATTATTTTTAACTAACCCTTAGAACTTTCTGAATACAGGTCAATAAAGTCTTTAGGAGAAACCCCTGCCTGATCGGATCTGCTTAGGTGCTCATTTCACAGGCCCCTCCTTTTCCTAGCTGAGGCACTTCTATTCTCCATCCTCAAATTTTAATTCTTTGACCCCAATTTCTATCCAAAGGATCTGTTGGGCATTTTTTAATGGTGATTTCTGCTTTATGCAAAATAAACGATCTATACTAAATTCAAGTGACCTCTATAAAAGTCACCTCTACAAATATACACACATATTGGGTTTCTTTCTCCTGTCTTACTTTTAGACTGTAATTGATTGATTCTAGCTTTCACTTGCTTTCTTTCTCTCTCTCAGAACAGTAAAAAGTGACTGGCCTAAAAATCTAATTGACTGAAATGATCGGTTTTACCACAGTTCACTACACTCATACAGAAAGCTGTTCTGCATGGCAATTTGAAAGAGCTGTCTTTTGAAATTGGCATTTTCTAAGCATTCTCCTAAATTACAGTTGGGCCATAAATACACCAGGTTAAACTAAGGCAGCTGAGAAATTATACAGGTGAAAAATTACAAGGATATGATCTTTCCACTCAGGCATGAAAAGATTTAATCTCCCAGATTAAAAACCCAAACACAGTGATTGGGTAGAGATAAGAGCTGGGAGGATGCTCTGGGGCGGGGTTCCCAGGGTATTTTCAGGGCGCCCGGTCTGTGGCCTGGAGGCAGGTGTTGTGCAGGGGGAGCACGGAGGAGCCCTTTTCCCCAGCGTCAGGCCAGCTGTGAGCTTATCTGGGCCATCTTGCTTTCAAGGAACGGTTCCCATGTCTGCTGAAGAAAAGGGAGATGAACCAGCCACGTGGGAACCGTACTGCACACTGACAGGAGGACAGGAAAGAAAAGAAACACCGTGAAAGAAAAAGCAGCTGAGGGGCTTAGCTGCATCAAAGAGGGATACAGCCTGTTCCATTAACAAGACATTGGCAGACGACACTACAGCACTACAGATTTCAACTGTTTTGATACAGAAATCTGTCCATGCTACTCCTACCCGTAAAACTCTCCAATGGCCCCATATTGCCCTCATAAGCCAGTCCAAGATCCTTACCTGTTACTAAAACCCTCCTTGAGACGGCTCTGCATGCACCACTGGCCTGAGCCCCCAACCCCCAACCTTGAACCCCAGTCACAGAATGCGCATGGATGCCTTTCCCTTTCTGCCTGCGGCTGGATCCGCTTTACACAGGCCTCATGGGAGCCTTTAGCAGGAATACTCATCGCTCCGTTCTTCTCCCAGGGCAGCGCCAGGGCCCACAGGCACGTGGCCTGCAGGAGAGGCAGGCAGATGCTGGGCTGCCTTTCAGGACCCAGCTCGTAAGTCTCGCACATGACTTCTGGAATGCTCTATTAGTTGAGGTATCCACAACGGCCTGCCCAGCTTCAACGGGGGAACATCACTACCACCTGCTCAGGGGGGTTCAGGGGGTGCAGAGTTCTGGAACAACATCAGAGACTGAAAGCCTTGTTGAAGCCATTTTTGTAAAATGCAATTTGACACAGATAGGGAGTATCGCTTACTCTTTTAAGACGTTTGCCTAAGAAGAGAAGGATAGAAAGATAAGAAAGAGAACAAAGCAGGATCAAAGTCAGTTTTCTTTGACCGGGACATGGCAATGCACCACTGGCCAAAGGAGTAGTTTGGAAACAAACCCAGGCAGTCTGTGTAAGAGTCTGTACTTGTAACCACCTTGTCGAAGAACAGGGCTCAGCAAACCCAGCCTGCAGACCAGACACTGCCCCCTTGCCTGTTTCTGTAAGCCCACGAACAAAGAAAAGATTTTAAGTTTTTCAAAGGCTGGGAAACATGCAAACTCGCATTTCCACATCCATAAATGCCGTACCACTGGACATGCGTGCTCACTCGTTGATGTGTTGTCTGCCGCACTGTCGCAGCGCCACAGACAATGGCCAAGGGGAGCAGCTGCAGCAAAGATCCGATGGACCAGAGACTAAAACACTCCCTATCTCACTCTTTATAAAACATGTCTGCTGACCCCTGGTGCCGCGTCTCTCTAATAGACCTATTTGTGCCTTCATACACAAGAAGATGGAGGTTTCCTAAAAATGGCAGGTCCCTTCCACACGTGGCATGGTAGTAACCCAGAACCTGCTGTAGAATAGCAAACGCTGGTAAGGAAGTGACCGACAGTTCAGTGGGTAATGAGAACACAGCCTTCCGGTTAAAAGAAACATTATTCTAAGTCACTGTTGTAATAATTAAAAGGGAGAATGAATTGCGAGACACAAGTTGTTTCAAAGAAGAAAATAAACTGGTTAGTTGGGTTAGTTGCAAAGCCCAGATTTGCATGTTAGAATGGACCAGCTTTGAACGGCTTCTTTGAAATGCACAAGCGAGAGAACAAAGCATAACTACTTTGAGAGGCTTTAGTTTCTATTTCTTTCTTTTCTTTATTGTGTGTCTCTCAAAAATACTTTTTAAAATGTCTTGAGGAAAACTCACCAGTTGACTTAGTCATCGTTTGTTAAATGTTGGTAGCTATATACTTTCTGAATGCTACCCAAAGTTATGGCATGCCCATCACTGACAAGCTCCTAAGGTATAAGTCAAATACTGTCATTCTCCTTAAAGACAGTCACTGGTTTCTCAGCTCTCTTAGAAAAGCATCCTGAAACCTGAGCGTGTGGAGTACCACCCAAATACAGATTCATGATGGTTTGTAGTTTATACAAGAACAAGGTATATGGAGTTTCTTTCTAGAACCTGTTATAAAGGCATAATCACTTTTGTTTGTTTTATTGAATTTATTGGGGTGACACTGGTTAATAAAATGATACAGGATTCAGGTGTACGCTTCTATAATATATCACCTGTATACTGCAGGGTGCATGCACCACCCCAAGTCAAGTCTCCCTCCATCGCCATGGAGTTATTTTTAAGACTATTAATTAAATTAAAATCTCTTTGCTCCATTACTGAGTTCCCAAGAACGTATTATGTGTGTGTGTCTGTGTGTGAATGCTCACCCAAACTCATTTCAGCCATTCTGGGATCTTGTTTCTCACCCTCAGGCAACACTTTTTTTTTAAGTTTCTGTTTTTCCGGATCCTTCAGTTAATAATTACTTCACATATATCATTTTGCAAGATGTTAAGAGCTAAGGTTACTTTGAGGAAATGCAGCAGGTGGCTATAAATAAGAAAGTTATGAGGGCTAGGAGAGCTGCCCCACGCTGGCTCCCACTCCTTCGTGTCCCTGAGAAGGCAAGCGGTCGCTCTAATTCAGGGGAATCTTGGTGGAGCACACAGGTCATACCCTCAGGGGTAGTGACAAAATCTCTAGAGACAACGGGTTGAAATAAATAAATAAAATCCTTTGCAGGTAGTGGCTTCTGGCTCATTCCTGGGGCTAGCATTAGGGTTTTGAAGGCCAGAATGGCTGCCCAGGTTCCCTGGGGAAATGCAAGTGACAAGAAACAGAGGATAAGTATACACTTAGTGACCATGGACCATGAATGAAAGAAGCTGAACTCAATCTGGGCAAGGCGTCCATGGGCCACCCTGGTTAAAGAAACCCCGAATAAGGGGAGGTGTCTTTTTTGACTGATGAATATACGGTGTGCACCTGAGGTACATGGGTTGATGGGCTCATGCCCAGAATGTGTCTATTTTTTTCTTCATCTTTAGTGCCCCATTTTCATGTCTTTGATTCTGTCAAAAAAAAAAAAAAAGACAAGCAGTATCCCCATTATTTTTCAAATGCCCCCTTTCCTCTTCATTTGCCACAGTGATAAACTATTCCCATAGAGAATTAAGAAATATAGGTTGAGTGACATTTACCTAGAGATAAATGTTGATATATCTATTTTCAAGTAGAACCTTTTGACAAAGAGGTTTGATATATTTGAAAAAATAATGGTATATGGAATGGAGTTCAAATCTGGTTTTGGTACCTGAAAGGTGCTGGGCAAGCCAGCTCATGGGCCTCTGAGCCTCAGTTTCCTCCCTTACAGAGCAGTGATGATGAAAATAGATTGTGCCTATAATGTGTTTAGCACAATTCTGCACTAAAAGTGGGTACGCATTCAAAATTAGCTTCTTTACAGTCAAAATCTCTCTACTTAGCTTTTCACTGATGTTAAACAAGTAGCATTGCCAGGTTAATTTAAAAAATGTATTCACTGGTTTGCTTCAGTTGAATTCATTCCTGAGGTTCTGAGAAAACCTGCACCATTAAATCTTGCGATGCACACATAACATGTCAGGATGCTGTCTATTCATGAAAAGAAATCCATCCTGTTTTTATAAATGGGCTGTGGCTCCTGGAGAATTCGCTGAAAGAAGGTTTTCCTACAATCTCTGCACAGTTCTAGAGCTTGAGAAACTGAAAAGGGAAAAACAGATTGAATTTGTATTGATTTCCCTTAAAATTCATGCAGGTCGGAGAAAGAGAAAAAGATTTCTTGTGCAACTGTTTTATTTGTGGCCAGACATGGTCCTCAGCCCCAAGAGACATAAACTCTCACATTGAGAAGCAAACATGTAAACACCTAAGCGTACACAGCCATGGAGGAAGAACACACAGAAGTGGAGAAGACGGGCCCAAAGAGCATGTAGTCTCACAGTGGCCACCCAGGAAGTTTCAATTTATTAAGGGAGACCGATAAGTTGATATGACTCGACAAATTCTAATAATTTTTAATTCTTATAAACCACCAGCTACTGCCTCGATGGTACGTACACTGTACCCATTTCACACACTGATATCCTGCTCCTCAGGATTACGAAAACTTCTGACTGGAAAGGAAGAATATTCACTACCACCTGTATCTTCATCTCCCCTGCGAAGCGCCTTTTGCATCAGCACAGTGACAGGGACCTCACTACTTCTCTAGGCAGCCCATTGCAACTCCAAGTATTTTCAACTATCAGGTAAGTTCTTCCTGGTGCTTGACTCCCTGTGGTTTCCACCTGCTGCTCCCAGTCAGATACCAAAAACACCAAAGAAAAGAAGGGGCTCACCAGCCGTGACGTGCTAGCGTGTCCTGAGCAACCAGCTCTTCAGTGTGTTTTTACATCTGTGTGTGTGCACACGTATACTTATGCTTACATGTATATGTAAGCATTTATATTTAACTTTATTGCTATAAAGAATGGATGGCATAAATAATACAAATATAATGGTATTTATTATAAATTCCATATACCTGATCTATTCTTACTGAATGTTTTCAATTATTTTACTGAGCTCCTTTCATTACAGCTAATCTATGGATACAACCGACAAATGTTGGTTAATTTTTTTGTTTATGTTAATAAATGAGACAAAAGTGAAATAACAAAAACATATGTTCTCATCAATTATGTTGATCACTTCTTTTCTGAACTTGAAAGTAGTTTTCAAGGATTGGAGACCATTTCTTCTTTTTTTTTTGGCTCCTCATATGCTATATCTATAGACATGACACACTTTTTACTTTAATCTGTATTACTAATGCCTTTTTTAAAGATTTTATTTATTTATTTTTAGAGAGAAGTGAAGAGAGGTAGAAAAATAGGGAGAGAAAGATCAATGTATGGTTTCCCCTCATGCACCCCCAATTGGGGACCTGGCCCACAACCCAGGCATGTGACCTGACAAGGAATCAAACCAGCAACCCTTTGGCCAGCACTCAATCCCCTGAGCCACACCAGCCAGGGCTGTATTACCAATACTTTTTATCACTTTCATAAGTCTATACAATGAACAAAACAATAAATCAAGCCTTGATTTGTATCATTTGCTGGTTTCCATGGTGTAGATACTCCCGCCTGAAGACACCCAGCTACTAATCTGACCCTGTTGAGCAGGGGGCTGGAGGGGATGGCCAGAGCAAAGACTTTTATAACATCTTCCCCACACAGATATAATGGATATGAATAGCCTCAGAGGCACAGATAGTAGTCAAACAAATTCAAATGATCAGTAAGTAAGTTTTAAATATTTACTGTTTTTTATTTTCATGAAATATACTTACTTTCAAGTCTATATACTTTAATTATTAATAATGGCTATGTTGAAAACTGGCTCACAAAATTTCTGAAAATAAAACCATCAGCTTTTTCCTTTGAAAAAATTATTCTTTACTTTATCTTAGAGTCAGCTCCAGGAGACTAATGCTTATCCAGACCCTATGACTCAAACCATTTATTTTACAGACGAGAAACTGAGGCCTGGGGCAGAAATGAGAATGATACAAAACTCAGTAATTTCAATGCTCTGGGGTTAGTCAGTAAAGCCATGGATTTGATGCTCATTATTGCTACTTACTCTCTGAATGTCCTAAGTAGGTTATTTAACTCTCCCAACCCCCGCTGCCTTTTGTTCTACAGAAATAGTAATTCTTAAATAATAAAGTTGTGTAGAGAATAAATGACATTCCAAGTCATACATTTAGCAGTAGCTGACATTTTTAAAGTGCTCCATAAATAACAGTTCTTATTAGCAGGAGGTTAGTACAAGCGACAAAGGTGACTTTATTCCAATCCCACATGACAACCCTGGAGCCACCTGTGGACAGACAGTTCTCGCATTGCACCAAATACAGGCACCACCGCACGGCACAACTCCAGTGCTTTCAATGCTCAAGTTATGCCAGGCTCAGCACTTGCTGCTCGTAACGGAACTTTTTAAAATTAGTTTCCGTCTTTTGTCTGCCATCTATTCTTAAAACTATCACGAAGGCGGGCTTGTATTTGGGTTTGCGTTTGCTGGACTGCCGTGTCTAGGAATCCGATTCAAGTCTGAGTGCTGCACTGGGGAAGCCATTGGCCAGCCAGAAGGTGCGGAGAGGAGGCTCTTACAATTCAGGGATCTGGGAGCTATTGTATTTGCAGAGAGAGCTAAAGGAACTGAGCTTGTATGTCCTGGAGGAGAGAAGACTTGAGAAGAATATTAGATGGAAAATCATATTAAACATAGATCTTATTCCACTATTTGACCCTTGTGGTAATCCTAACTTGTCATTTCCATTTTCACTGAGGCTTTTGTGAAAATGTAATGAAATATTGAATGAAAGGACACATACGTGAATAAATACATGACCCACAAATAATGAAAGCACTGTTTAAATAAAACTGTGCTGTTGACTAGAGCCTCTTGAGCCTGAATGTCCTCCTTGGTGATAATGGGATGTCAGCAGCCTCCTCAATAGGTAAAGACTAACTTTATGTAACAGAAGCACCTGGTACCTACCAGACACTTAATAAATGGTTGCCACCCTTATAATTATTCTACAGCTTTCTAACTGGATGATCAGTGGAGTCCCTCAAAAGGCTGAGAGGAAAAAGGACCAGAGCTTGATAACACCTTTTGTGTGCAGCCCTAAAGTCACAGGTGGGAAGCCCTGGCTTTACAAAAATCATTCTTGGGAGGACAGGGGAGGTTTATAGGGGGAAAACATGCGGTGGGGGACAGTGGCATATGCTGAAGTAGTAAAAGGACCCATCTGTGATCCCCACATCACTAACCCCACGGTGATCTTCACTAAGACTGTAAAAATAGCATGGGATGGATTTCTTCTAAAGCTGGCGAGAGACGAGGATGCACCTAGGACTGTACGTGGGACTGAGAGTACTGAGGAGGAACAAGGGACCTATATGGCAAAGACAGCTAGTAACCTCCTAATGTCTATCCCTTGACGCTGCTCATTTTAAAGGACTATTTTGATCCTCTCTAGTAGGTGGTAAGACCATGCAATTAAATTCTGGTCAAAAAGATAAAGGCAGAATTATTTTCCAGAATTTCCGTCAACGCTCCCTTAAAAGAGTCACTATGTTTTGCTTCCTCTCTTTCACTTTTTTTTTTTAAACTCTTTCTTCTGGCCCACAACTGGGACGTGATGGCTGACGTTCCAAGGCAGCCATCTGGGAATACGCAGTGACTTTGGGACTGGACCGGAGGCTATAAGGTGGGTCTGAATGACAGGCAGAACCTGGGCTTGGGCTGTAGGACAGTCACCATACCAACTGAGGCAGTTTCTGTCACACTCCCTTTCAGACGGTAGAGAAATGTACTTTTTATGAGGCTCATTCAAAAGTCAATGAGAGGACTCTACATGTACCTAATCATTCAGTCCTAAGGCATAAGCCAAAGTTACTAAATCCCTATGGACCGAGAGTCCACAAGTGATATTTGGGTTCATTAATAATAATTAATAGCCGGGAATTTGACTCCTAAGCCCGTGAATAATAACCTAAAGTAGGGGTATCAGTACTTTTGGTATCTCTGGGCCACACTGGAAGAAGAGTTGTCTTGGGCCACACACTGAATACACAGATGAAAACTGATGAGTAACAAAAAGGTTTTAAGTAAATTTACAATTTTGTGTTGGGCCGCATTCATACCATCCTGGGCCACATGCAGCCCATGGGCCACAGGTTAGAAGTTTCTCTGCAAGGTCCTATATTAAAAATATAGAAGACAGAAACCTGCTGGCCTATGCCTTGGCCACTTCTAAATCATTAGGAATTTCCTGAACCAGAGAATTTACCATCTGGCCTCCTCTTTTATTAACAAGCATTTATGTACCATTTATTATGTGCCAGGTGCTATTCCAAGCACTTAAATAATATTGATGTATAAAACTGGCAGAACAACACTCTGAGATAATTATTGACACCACTTTTCAGGTGAAGATACTCAGGCAGAAGTGGGTTAAACAGCTTGTCTAAAGTTGGTCAATCGGTAAAAAATCCAAGTTGAAACCTGGGCAATCTGGTCGCAGAGTCTGTGCGCTCACCATTACTCCGCACTCCGCATCGTAGTTCTTAGTTAAGATGCGGGAATCTTGCCACAAAGTTGGCTTCGAAGCCCTTGTCACCTAGTTTCACCTTCTGATGGATTCCTGTCCCACTTTTCCCTTGGAAATGTTTTTTGTTTTGGGGTTTTGTTTTGTTTTTTTTTATTTTAACTGAGATTTTTAAAAGATACTGGTATCACTGCTGCCATTTGTCAAACCAACTTGAGGAAACTAAGTAGTTTGCACAATGGCCCCTCATTCACTCAGGGGCACGTGCAACATTCACTGCCTGAGGGAAGAAGGAGCAGAAGCGAGATCAGACTCACCAGCCAACCAAGGTCACCAGGGCACGGCCCAGCCACCTCAGAGCCCTGACTGTCATTGGAAAACTGTGTACAAAAAAGATCAGAGGAGCCCCGTTACTGAACGACCTAGGTACTTTACCTCTTTATCTCTTACCTTCAGAGAAATCCTAGGAAGTAAATACCACTATTTAACTTTCATGATCGAGAGGACACAGTGACAGAAATTGGGGGGTTTGAGCCTAAATCCCAAATCCCAGAGTTTGATCATAATACTGCAGACTTGTGATCAAAAGAAAATCCAGTTACACAAACAATCCTACCCTCGTTTCTTCATTGCAAAAATGCTAAAGCATAAAAAGGCATGAAGAAAAATGCAATGGAAACCTTGAAAGCCACAACTCAACTCAGAAAATGTAAAAGGTAAACTATAGATACAAAGAAGAGACTGGTGGTTGGTTGCCGGAGGCAGAAGTTGGGGGTGGAGAGGTGGGAGGAATTGGTGAAAATGGGCAAATGGTACCACCTTCCAGTGATAAGATTAGTAAGTTCTGGGGATGTTATGTGCAGCTTGGTGACTACAGTTAACAACACGATGTTGTATATTTGAAAGTTGCTAAGAGGGAAGACCTTAGAAGTTCTCATCACAAGAAAAAAATTTTGACTATGTGACATGATAGATGTTAGCTAAACTTATTCTGGTAATCATTTTGCAGTATATCAAATCATTATGGTGTACATGTTAAACTAATACAATGTTACATGTCAATTATATCTCAATAAAACTGGAGGTGGGGGTAAAATCACAGATAGTGGCATCCCTCCCGATCATAACGAGCTTCCCCCTTCCAGGCATCGTTCCTTCCTAGCACGTCTGCTATGGAGCTATTTCTAGGTGTACTGGACCATGGTGGCTCTTTGAGCCTTCACTGTCTTGTCTAATTCTCACTGCAAATACTGAAACTGAGAGGCCAAGAGGAGACATGACTTTCTCAAGTTCAGCTGACACTGATAGGCTCAGGAACCCTGTGCCAGCATTCCCCTCACTGTGTCATGCGGCTCTTATAAAACCGAAATACTACTTTACTACAAGTCTCCATTTTTGTCTCTTTTCCTAACCATGGAGTCACACTAATTGAATTCATCTGAAAACTATGGACTAAAAATGTAACTTTAACTCGTCAGTCTATTTTTAACACATTCAGAGATTACAAAATATCTTTTTTTCTGAGAGTAAACTGAAAAGTATTCCAACCTTATTTAGCAAAAAGGAACAAGAGGGAACAAGCGCACAGACACTCCACGGCAGAAGCCCATTTTCTTTCCCTTCGAGCGAACTCCTCATCCCTCCACATTCCTAGTAAGGCCGAGGGGTAAGTCTGCACTTGGTAAAGGGGTGCCTGGCAAAGAAGTCCCCCCATCATTACCCAAACCCACTTTCAAGAAGAATATGCCCTCAAGAACAGGGCCTGGTGAAAAGTGCTTAGAAATAGTCTGGGCAGAAACAGGACCCTTCTGATTCCATTTATCAGTGGTGGTGGTAGCATCTTTTGAAGTGGCTTCCTTCAGCCTTGGCAGGAGCTCAGACAGCCACCAGCGTAGGAGAAACTGCCACCCACAGCCTCCATACGCCCCTTCAGGGAGGGGCACCCTGCAGCTGGAGCTGAGCCTTGCTGAGATCAGGCTCACCAGGGAAGCCGAGGAGAGAAACCCGCTGACTCACGGCTTTGGCCAACTCCAAATTACGAGGAATTTCCTGAACCAGGGATAGCACACAATTTTTCCTTCTGGGATAAGAGAAGTCATGGGTCTTTTTCTAAATAAGAAGAAAGAAAAAATTCACTATTATAAATGTATTAGGAACATTCTGCACCCTCTTTGCTACACTGCTGTTTCCCTTAGAAGGCTGATTTGTATAAGCTATGTATCAGTGGGCTCCCTTGCCTTCAGGCTGCCAGTTGGCTTGGCCAGTTGGAGGCAGTGGGAAGAAATATAAAGGGCTGAAAAGGAGCAAGGTCAAGCTACCAATTACTGCAGTCCTCTCTGTGTCAGGTCCCCATGGGCTGGTTGAGTCCCTTTTCCAGTAGTCAAGTCCCTATCAAGCAGTTCTCTCCATAGACCAACCTCCTCTGTCATCCACTGAAGTCTTAGTAAGTTGTCAATCAGAGGGGCACCGGTGGGCACACGATCTCAGCTGAGCCAATGTGACTTTTTCCCTTGGAATTTGAGCCCTAAACCAAGTGATGCAGAGATGGAGAAAGAATTGCAACTAATGATGCCTCTGTAGCAGCATTTTAAAAAAAGATAAACAAACAAACAAAAACACCTCTCAGTGACTTCTAATAGATTCCCAGAGCTGCAGTGATTCTATTCTTCTTCAGGTCCTGCTTCTTCAGTGTTTCCCTAAATTTTGTGATTCACCCACATCCAACTGAAAAGGAAGTTGTAAATGAAGAAACTGAAGCTCAGAGCACTGAAGTAACTTGTTCAAGGCCACACAGCTAGTAAGTAGAAAATAAGGGTGTCACGCTCTCCGTTTCTGTTGACATTGGACAGATTGCTGGCTCCTGCTGCACCTATCTCCCTCCCTATTCCAGTTTCTGGAATTAGCTCCCATCCCTGCCACCCCTCCCCCAAGCCACCAGGATGAACCTGCAGAGAAGGAGCAAGTACGGGGGCCCACCACGTCTGTGCCCCATCTATCTCACCTTCTGCCCCCAAAGATGTCATCAGCATCAGCAGCGCCCCGGAATCTGCTTTATACCCCATGTCGTCTCCCAAAGGATTTCCAGGACTATCTTTTTGGTTAAGTCTCTGAACTATCCCAAAGCACAGGTTGGTCCAACCCAAACAGTTTCATCCCACCCCAGGGAGAGCAAAGCCAAGGTGACGAGGACGGAAGCAGTCGTGCAAGAATTGGATGGGATCACCACTGAAACTCTGGGAAGAAAAGAAACACGGATGATGAAGACAGTGAGTGCTACGTGTGTCCCAGGAACAAGCGCACCGCCCATGCTCTGGGCCCAGGCTCCGGGGCCAGAAATTTTTGTTCGTTGAGCACTTGCTCTGGGCCAGGCCCAGAATGAATGAGCTGCAGGGAAACCTACGTCAGCAACAGCGCTGAAGGGACAGGAGTCTCTGAATGGGAAGCCTATATCTGAGACACGGTGGAAAACTGCACGTGAAAAACAGGGGTGGCTCCCCAGAGGCGGCAACAGTGGAGTTTCTAGGACACCCTCACTAAGAATTAGGGTTCCTTTTTGCCCTCCCACATCTCCAGCATTTCATGTGAATAAACTAATTTAGCCTGGACAGCTTAAACCCAGCTCTGTCTGTACCCAAAATTAGCCTTCTTTCCATATCATATATATACTTGTCACTGTGGGGCTGCCCTGGAGGAACTCGGGTAGGGATGCAGGAATCTTGGCAGTGATATCATCTGACTGGGGAGGAAGGAGGAGGAGATTTACAAACTGTTTTTGGGAGCACAGGCTCTATTAGATGATTGACTATAAGCCTACAACCCAGCAGATTTCACGGACAAGACTCACCTTTAGACTGGCAAACGTTTTCCAAACCCCTTCTCTGGGTCACATTCTGGAAATGCAGCACTGCAAAGCCCAGGATGAGCTGTCCCTTGTCCTCGAGGCACAAGCAGTCAGGGCAGTGAATCCTACCCAGATCCACTGCCGCTGTTTGCCATGCCCTGTCCCCACAGAGCCTGGACTTGATCCCTGCCCCACCTGTTAGCAAGTCTCTGAGCATCCATCATGCACATCTGAGAAAAACCCTGCCGGACTGGGAGAGGATCAGGGCGTGCATGTTGGAGATACGGGAAAGCCCCAAGAGGCTCTGAGTATTTGAAGATCATTCAGAGAGGATGATGTGATAAAGAGTAACTGTCAAACTCGATTCTAAAAAGAGAGAAAATGGAAGAGTAGCTTTAGAGAGGTTTTCTTCATGGGAAAGTTTATGAGCAAAGATTTGGCAAGCAGGCACTGAAGCTTCTTTTCCCTCCATCTGTTTTCTTCCCTCTGCTCTCTGTCAGCAGAGCTGTTCGCGCAGAACTGAGAATGGACATTAGCCCTACGGCCGTCCCATAAGATGCCTAGCCCCAAGTTACGGAGCCCGGTAAGTAAGCAGCAAAGAAACGCAAGAAACAGATATCAGCCAAAGGTGCTCAAGCAGTGGTAGGAGTCCAGCAAGAAGCTCAGAGAGCAGGCCCCGCCTCTGAGTACCCTAGGCCCACCTTCTATAGCCGCAGAAACTTAACTTCAAGCACCCACGATGCTCAGGACACATACGTTCACACTTCCCTAAGAGTCTTCTGTTCAAGTTCTGCGAACACATGTCTACATTTATACTGACTGAACCGTTCCTCAGTTTAGAACTAACTCGCTTATGTCTCTAAGGGTGATATTTTAAGGAAGGACAACCATTCATTGAGCACCAGGAGCTCTGCCAGATTCCCTACTTAGATTATTTAATTTAATCTCACAACAAACCTGCAAAGGTAGGTTTTAGAAGCCTTCATTACTGATAAGAAAAGTAAGGCTCCCAGGGACTGTGGGCACCGCCCCAAGGCAGACATCTGAGAAGTGAAGCTGTAATTCAAGTCCATAATTCAAAAACCTTTGCTAAAAAAAAAAAAAAAAAACCTTGCTCTGTCTCTCATCAGATATTAAAATAAAATTCATAATTTTACAGGATGTGAACTGAAAAATAAAGAGCAGAGGTTCTATGTCCACTCTGGATCATAAATGGAGGATACAGTCAACAGTGTTGGTTTGCGTATTTTCTTTAATAGCAGTTTTAGTTATTTTAAGAATTATCTCATGTTATAAATACATACTACATTCTGTATAGAGAAAATGTAAAAAATGTGCTATTTAAAAACAAAAAAGATAAAGGGAAAGAAGAGAGAAAATGGAAGGAACCAGCCATTACCACGTGGGCAAGCACAGCGTTCCAGGTGCACCCCGCTCTGGGTGCGAGGAGAGGGACCCCCGGAGGGGCTGGGTACATATCCCCAAGCCCCCTCTGAACACTCGGCAGGACGTGTCCTCAGTCTCGACTTTAACCTCACTGTTCACTTAATTTTCATTTGGATCACTGGGAAGATGGAACACTTTATCTAATCTTGTGTTTATTCTTTATCACTTATCTATTTACTCAATTTTCTATTGATATGCTCATTTTTCTTATTGATTTGTAAGTATACTTTATATATCCAGGATATTATTTTTTTTCTAACACATAGATTACTATGTGCACAAAAATGCTATTCTCAATATTTCTATCATCAGTATTTTTCATTATTTGTTCTGCTCAATTACCAGTGTCTTAGATGTTTACCTTTAGTACTTGTTACACTTTTATAATTCCATTATTTTTGCTTAAACTTCTGGTATATCTAAAATTTATTTCAGTGTGTGATGGGAGTTAAGAAATTATTCTTAGATCTTTAGTAAAATAAAAGGCATAAATGATATTTAATATGCATACTTGCTATCATTTCCCATATAATGAAAAAACTCCTTTGCTCCAAATTTGCCCCAGGGGTTGTTAGAAATTTATAGTCACTGTCAATATAAGATATATACAGGGAAATAGAACATGTGGGCCTTCCTCTCAGGAAATTTATAAATTGTCAGGGAGATAATAAAAAATATAAAATAGTATATCATGGTAATTATAATTGTGGAATATTAATGCAGTCCAGATGGGTAGGGCAACTTTTAGAAAGTGAGAATTCAACTGAGCTTCAGAGAATGAGCAGAGCCTGGCAGGTGGACAGGAGGAGAAAGGCGATGATGGCACGTGTAGCACCAGCCAGGAGGCCAGGCTAAGCAGGGGCCTTGAGTTGGACAGGAAACGAAATTAACTAAGGGAGGTGTTGGAGCTGACGGTGAGCAGCTAACCTGGTTTCTTTATTCACCAAGAAGAAAACACAATTTGAACTTGGTGCCAATAATCTGTGTAATTCCTGTTTTCATTTGATCATTCATTCATCAATTCCGTGTTTTCCTGCTACTACACATTCTTTATTCCTCCATGGAACAAATGTTTCCTGAGTCTCCCTGATGTGCAGGCACTTTGCAACGTGCTGGAGATACGAAGACCCAACCTGACCCTTACTCTGGAAGACATGCAGGGAGTTGGGGAAAGACAAGAGCACGATGCACCGAACAGGCCGAATGCTGTCGTGGAGGAGTGTCACCTGAGCTGAGAAAGCATGAGGCAGCAACTTATGCTACCAGGGGTTCTCCACAGAAGCTCCACAAAGCCAGTGGCACTGAGCTGATTGTGAGGGCTGAGCAGCCGTCTATCAGTTGAAGGCGTGGAATATGAGGCGGCCTCTAGGGATTGGAGCCCATGGTGCGTGCTGGGGGACATCATCAGGGAAGCCTCTATTTTACAGCCAGTGCTTTCCCTCTGAGGGTGGCTTTTCACTGCAGGTGTTCAATCCACTTACAGCCCACCTTCCTTATCAACACTGTCTTGAAAGTACTGATCAGACATGAGAAAATCCACTGGGTGGATATCCCCTGGGCAGCTATGCTACAAGGCACACAATCACAATAGCTGACACCCACTGACCACTTACTCTGTACCAGACACTGTTCTAATCATTTTCACTGATTTTATCCACACATCTTTTTTTTTTTTTCAGGTTTGGAATCTGAGGCCCAGAGTGGTCAAGGAAATTGCCAAAAACTCCTGGCTCCAAATTAGTGAATCTGGGATTCAAACTGAGGCAGCCAGACTCCAGAGCTTGTGCTATTGAATGTTAAATTCCATCCCACCTTTCGATTACTCTGAAGAGACACCACAACTCTGAACTAGAGGAATGCAACACTGGCAGTAATTACCCCAGAACACACAGATTAACCTGGAAGGGAGCGCAGAAAAGTCAAAACCATCACAAAACAGTCCGCCGTTTCGGTTCATGATTTTTAAGGTAAACACAATGCAGGAGGTCAGACTAGGGAGCTCCACCATTTTTACTGACTAACTAGGCTATCTCTGGGTGCACAGTCAACCAACATATCATTGTCAGTCAGACAATACATCCAAAATGAGGAAGAGTGGGATTTTTTTGGTTTATTCATACTTATCTAAGACACAGAATAATACAGCTTGTTACTGAGTAAGGCTTCCATAATTATTACTTAGGTAGAAATGGATCTTCGGGATAAAATCTCAGAGACTGTTCAAGGTCCCTCCACATTTTGTAGCTGAGAAGCAGAGGACGCAGCAGGTGCAGCAGCGAGACTAGATTCAGCCCTCCTAGCTCCCCGCTTTACACGTTCTTCCCCCACAGCACTAACAACCCGATCAAGGGCAGCGTCTATCTGTGGAGTCAATGCTATGCAAATCCATACCTAGAAAATGATCAGTCTGAGTCCACCTAGACAACCGTAACATTAGTGCAAGCAGTCAGAAATCGAGCCTGAATAGTCAGTGATGCCCCTGTGCTGCGGGTGGCCTGAGGCTGACTCTCCGTGTGGGGCAGTTAGTCATCCTCTGCGTGATCTGGCATCAGCATCAAGAGCTGAATTCCTAAATGAAAGGCCAGTGCACCATAACCAGCCCTATTATGTGTTGCTTAGCTCATTATTTTAAATAATGAATAATGAACAAATAATATACTCAAGTGTAAATACTCAGAGATTTCCATAAAAATAGTTTTTTATTGCTTCTTTAATATCAGAAGCCCTGGCAACAACATCCCACATTCCTGTGGGGCTCATGGTCCTGAGTTACATGACTTAGACGGGGCCTCCCATCCCCTGTGCACAGGGCCTATTTCGCTCAAGGTATCTGTCTGACCGTAGCTGCGGTTTGTGTTTGAACACTGGTTTAGAGCATGGAGAAGGATGATACCTGGTCATTACATACTCTCCAACCCTTCTTTATGGCTATCTACTAAATTGTAGCCATGTCGGAGCCAGTGACTGAACTACAGCTAATACACACAGCAAGGGCTGACCAGCCATCAGCTGTGTCTACGTTTCTATTTGTGGTCATGTGCAGTCTTTCATTTCCAAACATAAATCATAGCCTTTCAGAAGGGTTTCTCTATCAGTCAATGTGATTAATGAAAGAAATTGTATGTGAACTACACAGCTCCCTGGGGTGAAATCCAAATACTCCTTCAATGGACAAAGAATACTCATGTTTGTTAGTATTAATAATAAGAAAAGAACCTTTAATTAGATGATTAACAAAGATTAACAAAGAGAATAATCTTTTCAATAAAATATTATGTATTTGTGCAAATGTGTAAAAATTATATCCAGCAACTGGAAGAGTATATAGATTCAAGGAAGACCTAATCTAATTAAATGTTATCCTGGGATAGAGAAAAGTAAAGTCTCACTCACTGAATTAAGATATGGGCGTCACTGTATACATATTTTTGAAGCCATTGTTCTTTTAATGAAATATAATAGATGTTTAGCAAAACTCACATGACAAGTTTTTTACATGTTTAGCCACCTGGTGTAACCTTATCATCTGTCAAAAACTATATGGAGCGGTTTCTGCAAAGCATTTAAAAAACTCCGTCTCTCTGTTGTGGCTCCCAATGATGATCTCAATCTTTGGTTGTTTTATTTATTGTACCAAATTATGATTATTAGTTACATACCAGTCCTTCATTTAAGACTGTCAGCTATTTGATAACAGACACTCACCTTTTTAAAAAAAGATTTTACTTATTTAATTTTAGAGAGAGGGGAATGAAGGGAGAAAGTGAGGAAGAGAAACATCAATGTGTGGTTGGCTCTCATGCACCCCCTACTGGGGACCTGGCCCACAACCCAGGCACGTGCCCTGACTGGGAACCGAACTGGCAACCCTTTGGTTTGCAGGCCCGCACTCAATCCATTGAGCCACGCCAGCCAGGGCACCTTTTTATTTTTAATCTCACACACTCAGCATAATATCTGGCCAATGAAAAAGATTTAATATTGCTGAAATAATATATCGATGAATAAATATTAAATAATTAACTATTAAGCAAGCTTCAGAAAGCAACTGGATAGCTGTGGAAACAGCGCTGGATGTAGTCAGAATACTTAGAACTGAATTTTGGATCTGCTGCCTACAGCTTTGAGACATCGAGCAAAAAACTTTACAGCTGGACAACTGTATTTCTTAATCAATTTGCCTAATGGGGCTAGTGTGAACACCTAATGATATACTGCCTATAAAAGTACCTTGAAATGTTAAGTGCTCATCCAGCGTATAGGCTCATAGAGATAAAGGATCCCATCATTTTCAGAAACTGGTAACTATCACTTGCATTCTTCTTAACAGCTCTTTTGGCTAAAAGTTGCAGATATGTCCCATAACTTTCTGATTTTTGTATTTGTCACGCGGGGCCCTCTCAATAGAGACATTCCTTAGTGCTGATGGTTTCCACGGGTACCACTGTGAAAAACCAAGGTGGCAGTGAGTATTTTCAGTTGGTGAGACTTAAAAGTTAGATTTTTGGCAGGAGCTGGAGATAGAAACAAATAATTTTAAAGACCATGGGGAGAAAATTATTGATGGCTTCCAATTAAAAATGCAAAAGAAATCTAAGCAAATTCTGACTATTTACAATGGGAGAGGTAGAGAATAGATGTTGGGATGTAATGATTATGCTAAAATCCTTGCTTACCCACATAAAGCAAGTGGCGAGTTTGGAGCTTCAATACCATTGTGTGCAAATTAGGAATGATGATGTGTAGGCTTTCGGGTGTTGGGGATGAAATGAAATCACCTACCTAGCGCATCTGGTACAGCATCTGGCCCATTCCTTTTGGAGGGAAAGGATCAGTCCCCCCATGTACACTGAAAACACAGTGCTAGCCTGGCAGTCCCTGTTTGGCCTCAGGGAAGATTTAATGCTGCTTTTCCGTGGGCCCCAGCCCCAGCAGTCTTCAAGGGAAGTTCCCGCGGCTGGCTCCAGACGCGGAGCTGACATTTTGACAGGGCCTTAAGTGAGGATCTCCCCGGGGCGTCGTAACTGAGACAAGACGGGGCAGGTGGCAGTAATTGGCATCACATCCACGCAGGGATTGGCTATCACATGGATTACCATGGAATTTCTTAAAGACTTCTATGAATTTTAGCCAATTCTAAACCCTTTGATAATTACTTCTATCAACAATTACACAGCTGAAGTTTGAGAGAACAGACTGCATTTTCTTAGGAATAAGCAGATTTTTACCCTATTGTTTCCAGAGACAGTAAGTATGGCGTTAACAGCTCCCGGTTTGCCATCACTCCTTTGTTGCTCAGACTTGCAAGTCAGTGCTTGGGCCCACAAGGTACCGCTCTCTCTACTTCATTTCCTGACACACTCCTGCTTGTGGCCCCCACAACTCCAGGTTCCCTGGATACACCACGCTCTTCCACACATTCATGCCTTGCTTCTTAGAGAAATTCTATTCCCTTTCGCTGTTCTATAACATCACACATCTTTAGGAGACAGCAACGACTAAGCCGACACCCTAGGGCACACTGCTTGTCCCTTCTACTCCTCAGATGTGCAAAACTGGAGCAAAACCTATTATTCAGGGCCAGAATGAGGGTTTATGATAACACATGTAAACGGAAATACAGAGTGTGGCAGAGGTAACCATGGTGTCCTGCTCTCCACCTTGAGACGAACAGCAGCTATTGTTGCATTTTTACAGATATAGATAAGTAGGTAGATAGATAGATAGATGGATAGCTAGATAGATATTCCAAAAGCAATACCTAGAAAAGTGGAATTTGCTGATGGTTACATGGGAGGCAGAGGATATGGCTACTTTGCTTAGCATCATTCACCTTTAACAGAGGTTACATTTCAGCTTTGTTGATCTAAAAATCTAGCTATATTCTGAATGGAAAAGAAAAGGATATAGCATTCATAAGAGAAAGGATCAGATGAATAGTAATGAATTTTTAAGGTCTGTTTCTGTATTGGTTAGGATACTTCAAAAAGACAGAAAGATCGATCAATCGATAGACACAGACATATGTATATGTATACATATAACTGACTGATGAGATTATGAAAGCTAAGTCCCTTCTGCAAGTTCAGTGAGCTAGTGACATAGTTCAAAGGCCTGAGACTCAGACAGTCAACAGTGCGGATTCCAGTCTGGGGGAAGGCCTGAAAACCAGAAGGACAGAGACGGGAGAAGATTATGTCCCACCACTGCAGCCAATGTAAATTCAACTTCCTCCATTTTTGTCTTATTCAAGCCTTCAATGGCTTGTACAAACAAGTGTTAAACAACTGGATAAATGCGGCCTACCAAATTTGGGAGGGCCACCTGATTTACTAGGTCCACCAATTCAAATGCTAATTTCTTTGGAAAACACCCTCACTGGCACACCCAAACATCATGTGTAACCAGCTATCTGGGTGGCCCTTGGCCCAGTCAAACTGACACAAAATTAACCACCATAGTCTCTGAAGGCTCGGGCCAGGAATTTGTGAAGAGTAATTTGTACCTCTACTTCTCAAAATGACATTAACACCATTTCCTCTCACTCGGGGAAACAGGGCCTCTTCAAGTGGTTTCCACCTCTCACCGCACATTAGGAATCATTGCTTTAACAAATGTTTATTAAGCAGCCCCTCCCCTCACCTATTCTGTAAGTCTCTTCTCTCATTTAAATTACATGTCAATGTAGGGAAAAATATTTATACCAATTGACGTATGATAACCATGCAAGAGGTATACATGAGCTATGAAAAAATAATAGGAAGATTTATTTTCTATTGGAGTGAGGGCCTATGAAAAGCCTCCGAGAATGACTGTATTTCTTAGAAACAAAGAACTGACTGTCTGGTAGGACCACATGGATTATTTTCTTCCTTTTCTTCTCTTTCCTTCTCCTTCTGCCACCCCTCCTTCTTTTCCTTTTTGCTACAAAAAAATAAAACCTGAAAATTGCCTATTTGAAAGAAATCCTAGACAAGAAGGCTTTACATACTACTTCCCTTCAGCAGAGCTCAGAAATAACAAGAGTCCCAGTGAAACTGGGCTTCACTCAGCCGCCCTCAGAGAGTGGAGAGTATCTCTGCAGAATCTGGAAGCTACAATAGACTTGGCTGTTGTCAAAAAGATACAGAAGCTCAAGAATTCATACTTAATGATAACCCTTAATAGATAAGCAGAAGCCTCTTTTCTAAATTAGTAGTAGTAATAACAATGGTAGCAGTTATGATGATAATAGGCTATTAACCACGGGCCAGTTCCTGTGTGAGACACATCCTGCGCATAATGTCCTTTAAGTACCCGAAGGCTTTGTCTAAAGAGCCATGAAAAACTCCGCACTGGTTCTCAAACTTACAACTGTTAGAGAAGCTAAATGAGAGTCGCACGTGGCAGGGCAATCACCAGTGCGTGGGGGCTGGCGTCATGGTTCCAGGTGAGGATGCAGGATACAGTTACCTCCAGGCGCATAAGTCAAGCAAGATATCGGAAAGTAACTTAGTGCCAGCAAAAATTTCAATTTACTTCTATAATCTTTCATCTCACCAAAACCATTTTGAAATCAAATACATGTTAATGATGTATCAATAAGCAATTATAATTAATATTTATAGCCCTATTACATTACCATAAACAAAGATTCTGGGACTCAGAGAAGGTGTGGTCTATGGTCACAAAATTGGGAAAGAGATGCCCACAGGCCATTTCTGATCTAGTCTAAATTTTTTGTTTTCCATGTAAAACACATGAAGCCTCCCAAAGGAGAATGAATAACTTGCTCGAGGTCACCTGGTACTATCCTGGCAAAGTCACAATTCATATCAAGTTGCTGGATTCCTGGGCTACTGCCATTTCAATGTGCTAAGCTACCTTATGTCAAACATCACACTGACACCTGGGCCAGTTGCCCCTCCAAAGGTTGAAAGTGGGACAATACCCTGCTGATCAAACTCAAGAAAAACATCTAGAAAACAAGCTCTCCACGCAATAAACAAAACCAGGCAAGGGACTGTGGTGGCTGGATGCCAATCATCTCCACTTCCTGAAAAGCAGCTCAGGGTCCAGACTCGCCCCATTAAAGGGACAGAAGAATTTCTCCGCGTGCAAGAAACAGTGATTATCAAACCAAGGTCTGGCTGCTTTTCAAGTATCCTCTTCTCCCTTACATGGGAACTTTCACATTAAGCAACTCTAATAAATGCCCACAAGTAGGAACAAAGTCTCCTTAAGTTTATTTTATTTCTATAAAGTATGGGGTTAATGAATTGCATGCTTCTTTTTGTTTTTAAGGCTGTTTTATGGCAGCAAAGGAATTACCTGCTCCCCTCCCCCCACCGCAGAGTCTTGGGATATTTGCTCAAAAAATGCAAAGCAGCAGAGTATAAAGCAGAGAGTACTCAACCAGGCATCTGGGTAAACTGGGGTTTAATTCTGTTCTGCATGTGACCTTGGGCAAAAATCCTGGCCCCTTTAGGCTTTTGTTTCCTCATCTGCAAAAAGATGAGATCTCATGTCTCTTGCTCTTTCACCTTTCTGCAAGTTTTTAAAGAACATACACATAAATTAGATGAGGTTATGCCAAGGCACAGCAGTGCATGTCATCTCTGGACTGAAGAGTCAGGGTTCAAGGCAAGAGATTATCACCAAGGAGTCCACAAGGATCTCCACATCCTGGCCAAGTATCGGAGGATTGCTGAGGGGAAATTCCAGTCTCATTCCCAGGCTGTTTTCCTATGAGTCTTCATCCAATTTAAGCACATAAAAGGGGCTTTTCTCATATACGAATATTTGCACATCCCAAGTCTAACATTTCCCACCAAAACAGAACATCTTTGTACTTCCACAAACTCTTCACAAGGGGTTTATTAATACCCACAAATTTATAAATTAAAAATACAAGGAATAATTTGTATCACTTTTAAAGAGAAAAAAAATAGGGGAAATGTGAATAGTCTTTATGAAGCATCCTGTCAGAAACAGAGGGGATTAGCCAAAGAACATATATGCGTAACCCACAGACACAGACAACAGTGTGGTGATGGCCAGAGGGAAGAGCGGGTGGCAACTGGGTTGAAGTGGACAAAGGGGAGGAAACGGGGACATCCGTAATAGTGCCAATAATAAAAACAAAGTTAGCGAGCAGAATATGTTATCTGGTAACAACACAAATGGTGTTAGTACTTGGTGAAACGTATTTAAAATGTTGTGAGCTCAAGGAATAATAAACATTTCTGTGGGATTCATTCAAATGGCTGTATCTATCGATATTTCATTCTCTGTTCCTGGTGAAGAGTATTTCATCATATGGAGAGAACACAGTTCATTTATTTACCTATTAGAGAAAATCTGTGTTGTTTACAGTTTTGGCCAATTACAAATACAGCTGCTACAAACTTTCACATATAGAGATTTACGTGAACAAACGTTTTCACTTCTCTGGAGGTAAATGCTGAGGAATGAGCCAAACTGCATGTGCAGGTTTAACTTTATAACAAACTGTCAAACTGTTTTCCACAGTGTCAGTACCATTCACAGGCATCTTTCAATGAACACATACATGACACATGTTTCCTTACCTGGCCCCACTGTCTCTTCCCTTGGTTCACCTCCATCCTCTTCCACACGCATCCTGCCCTATCACCCAGGCAAGCCAAGAGATTCACGCACATCCCAGACACCACCATGGTCTCTCACACTTTTACGCCTTTGTTTCCTCTGACTTAAATGGCCAGCCTTCCTGGAAAACTTTGTATTTTTCAGTATTAAATTTATTGAAGTAACATCGGTTAATAACATTATATAAATTTCAGGTGTACAACAACATCTGCATACGCCATTGTGTGCTCACCACCCAAACCCTAAGCCCCTTCCATCACCACGTTTGACAGCCTTTATCCTCTTTGCCTCCCCCACCCCCTTTCCCTCTGATAACCACCATTCTGTTGTCTCTCTGCTAGTTGTGTTTGTTCATGTGTTGCCCTTTGTTTTACATCCCACCTATGAGTGAAATCATGCAGTGCTTGTCTTTTTCCATTTGAGTTAATTCATTAATTTATCCATGTTGTCATAAATGGCAATGTTACATCTTTTCATGGCCAAATAGTATTCCATTGTATAGATGTAACGTTTTCTTTATCTTACCATCCATCAAAAGACATTTTGGTTGTTTCCATGTCTTGGCCACTATAAGCAATGCTGCAGTGAACATAGGGGCACATATATATTTACAAATAAGTGTTTTCAAATCTTCGATACCCAAGAGAGGGATTGTTGGTTCATATGATAGCTCTATTCTTAATTTTTTGAGGAACCTCCATCCTGTGTTCTGTACTGGCTGTCCCAATTAACATTCCCACCAGCTGTGTGTGAGAAAAATTTATTTATTTTTTAACCACAGTTTCAGCCAAAACTCTTTGAGTCTTCCTTGAGTTTTATTCAAGCAGAATGTTTTGTTCATTGTTCTCCAATCATGCTTCTTCCACCAAATCCTGGCTATCAACAAGGCAGGAACAGAGAATTGATTGATAGTCTACCTTTATCCATTCATTCATTCCTTCATTCATGCATTCATTCGCTCATTCCCACATCCAACAAACCTTTATTATTTCCTATGTTCCAGGCTTTGCCTACTTTTTGAGGCTAGAGCCCAGCTCAGTGTCAGGCACAAGAAAGCTATAAAAAAATGTATCCTGGGTGCCTGGCCTCAATGACGTGGCCAATGTTGCACATGCTTTAAAAATTAAAAACCACATCTATCAATCGCTTATTCAGCTGTCTCTTAATTAAGCCATACCTCACCCCAGGGGCCACTGCATTTTCCTGAAACTCACTTTGGAGCAAAGGGGCTTCTTTATGAATTTTTACATCGCATGAGCTGACACGTGGGTGTTCAACAAATACTTGTTGGAATGCACTGACTTGGCTAGTGGGAACTGTGTTTTATGGTGGTAAGTCTGCCATTTGATACAAAATCAAGATATTTTTTAAAATATTTTATTGGACAATAAACTTCTTGTTTTTATATTGAAATATCTAGTCCAACAAAAATTATGTCTCCTCATCATAGTCAAGGTTTTCTTAAACATAAAGTATAACATACCCTCTCATTTCATATTTCATGTAGTAAGCATATTTCCTCTATGGCAGCTCATTTTCTTTGGCATCTGAGATTTGCTTAAATAATTGACTATAGTCTGCAACAGCAGTTTGTAATGCCTAGGTAGGGCCTAGGTAAGAAGACATTATGGTAATTCAGCGACTTTGTTCGAATGGCTAGTTGGTTTAACAAATACCTATTAAACCTGTTATTTGACTAACGTCTCCTTTCTATGTTACAGACCTACTGAGTGCCAGAACCAAACTAGGTGCTGAGACAGCAGAGATGAATTCCACATTATCCTGAACATACTGAACAAGATCAGGACACCATGTAATCTAGCCAGGAAGGATGGGGACAAATGGTTACCAAGTGAATGCATTCCAAAGAGATTTGAAGATTACCACCTACCTCCACATCTTGGGCTGCTTATTCTTTTGTTTCAAGTTAAATATAAATTCCTTAGGCTTTCTCAAAATGAAGGATGTTAGATTTAGTCAACATTCTCACATTTCTCAGATACTCTCTAAATATTAGTGTGATTGATACTATCCTTCTGAAGCACTAATAAAATGAAGTCAAGCATAAACAAGAATGTTTTAAAGCAGTATATTCTTAAATTGTTTATATTACAAGTTGGCTCAACTAGATACTTGGAATAGTAGACATTCTCTCTGTACTTTATGTCTATTACACCTAAGTTACTGTCTATTCTGGGTCTTTAGGTATAACAAGAACAATCATCTCTTTCCACACAGACCTTACAGTCCAAAATGGAAAACAAACAAACAAAAAAAAATATGTGATAATATTATACAAGCACAAAGAAAAGTAACATTAGCTTTGTTTGGAGGAAGGGAATCAGGAGTGACTTCATGGTGGAAAAGACACTTAAATGAGTTTTGAAAGATTATTAAGTATTTATCAGATGGACAAGGGACTGAAAGGCTGATAGAGCAAAGACAAGGAGTTAGAAATAACATGGGATTTTGAGGAAAATTAGTATTCAATGATGGCTTGATGAGCTTGTGCATTGTGTCACAAGTAGAATATATGGACTATTTATTTTTTTAACTGATACATGTCAAACACCTTGAAGGGTACCTGGCACGGAGTAGGTGCTCAATAAATATTTGTAAAATGAGAAGCAAGAGATGTTGGCAAGTAAAAGGCAAATACTGAAGAAGTTGGACTGGCACCAAAGACCAGAAAGGGGGATGCATTTTCAGGTTAGGAGCTGGTGCTCATGGTGCTGGGCGCCCCAGAGTTCAGAGACTAGGGTTCAGGAAGGCACTGAGTGCCTCCCTTTGCCCATCTCCTTGCAAATAACCTCATACCCAGTGCCTGGTCTTGTGTCTGACACACATGCTCAATAAATATTTGTTGAGTACAAAAATAAAACTTTTCTCCCCCAAATGCGATGGGTACATCTGAGCCACACAGCCTGGAGTTAGGGACAAGGGTGAGAGAACAGAAGCCACAATTGGCTAATTTGCCTATTCCACAATTTTAATTTTTCTTTCTCCTTCTGGAGAAACTTTTTAAAGAGTAAATCTATACATACATGGTCAATTAATTTTTGACAAAGGTGCCAAGAATACATAATGGGGAAAGGACAGTCTCTTCAACAGATGGTGCCAGAAACACAGGATACCAACATTCAAAGGAATAAAATGAGCCCCCATCTTAGATCATACACCAAAATCAACTCTAAATGAATGAAGTGCTTGAATCATAAAACTCCTGAAACCACAAGACTTCTAGATGAAAACATATGAAAAACTCCTTGACAGTGGTCTTGGCAATTATTTTTTGGATTTGACACCAAAAGCAAAAACAAACAAGTGGGACTATATCAAACTAAAAAAGTGTCTTCACAGTAAAGAAAATCATCCATAAAATGAAAAGCAGCCTTTGGAATGGGAGGAAATATTTGCAAACTATATATCCAATAGGTTTAATATCCAAAATATACAAAGAACTGATTCAATAGCAAAAAGTAATGATGATTCAAATTTAAAAAATAGGCTAAGGATCTGAATACACATTTTTCCAAAAAAGAAATATGAATGGCCAACAGGTACATGAAAAGGTGCTCAAAGTCACTGATCATTAGGGATGTAAATCACAACCACAACGAGGTATCACCTCACCCTTGCTAGAAAATCTATTATCAAAAAGACAATAGATAACAAATGCTCCCGAGGAAAAAGAAAAAAGGGAACTTTTTTACACTCTTGGCAAGAGTGTAAACTGATACAACCACCATGGAGAAGAGTAAAGGGTTTCCTCCAGAAATTAAAAACAACTATCATATGATTCAGTAATCCCACTGTTGAGTATATACCCAAATAAAATGAAATCACTACCTCAAGGAGATGTCTCCATTCCCATGTTCATTGCAGCATTGTTCGTAACAGCAAAGGTATGGAAATAGCCTAAGTGGACAAATGGATTAATTTCTGAGATATGTACACACATATATATGCATAAATATATGTGTATATATATGTACACACACACACACAAAATGTTCAATCATGAGGCAGAAGGAAATCCTGCCATTTGCAATATGAATGAACCATAAGAGCATTATGTTAAGTGAAATAAACCAACCTAGGGGTTTGGGGAAATGGGAAGACTTCGTAAAATGGTACAAACTTTCAGTTATAAGATGAATAAGGTCTGAGAATCTAATGTATAACATGGTGACTACAGCTGATAAATCTGTACTGTATAAGTAAAATTAGCTGAGAGTAGAACTCCAATGTTCTCACTATGGGAAAGAGTGGGGGAGGGGATAATGTGAGGTTATGAGTAAGTTAATCAGCTCATTGGAGGGAATCCTTTCATAATGTTATATATATCAAAGGATCACCTTGGATGCTTTAAATATATTACAATCTAATTTGTCAGTCATACCTCAGTAAAGCTGGAAGAAATAAGGAAGTGAAAACAAACCTTGCTTCCCTGGGATAAGCCCACTCTGGGGCTGCATCCCATGACTGTCTGCATATCTTAAAGGAGAGAAGTGATAAAGAACATGACAAATTCCCAAAGCCACCCCTTGTGTCACTAGTTCACTTGGCTGACCAGCTGAACTGGAACTCAACTAGAGATGGAGCACCATTCTTCCCACCAAGAGAGATGCAAAGGGATGGTGGTGGACTCCTCAAATCTTCTTTCAATACGTATGACTGAGTCATATAGCATGTGGGGTATGATATGACTTAGAAGAATATTCTAGGATCAACCGATTGATGTCTGTAAAATTATAAAAACGTCACTGAATCCACCAAAACTTGTTTTCTATTACAAATAGGTTATGTTTTACATTATGAATTGTGGGCCAGCACAGCATTCGGTCCTGCAGAATCTGAAGACGGCTGTACATAGCTTCCCAACTCCCACAGCTCCTCTCTTAATCAGCTAAGCCTTTCTAACAATCATTATAAAAAGCTTTTCCCTTGTAGCAAAAGTTGGGAAACTCTCCTATGCTCCCCAATCTGCCTTGCACCTTGAGCAATACCCAGTCCTCCTGGATCCTCTCTCATGTTGCCACGACCCCCTCTTACGTTCAGCCACAGTTACTCAGTACTTTACAGTAATTTAATTTCACATTTTATGGCTCATCCCAAAGTAAAGGAAAGAGAAGCCAGCTGTAGAGTGTGGTTTACTTACAGGAATCCTTGCAGAAGAAACTGCCTTTAACTTTGAGAAAGCAGAGGACCTTTATAAAAGGTTTGTTACATGACCCTGCATATGTGAGCTTATGAATGTACATTGAGATTAAAGCTGTAAATTTGCCAACTTGAGGTCAGTCTTGGGTTTCGATCTGAGTGGGCTCTGCCATGTCTCACCTCTGAGACTTTCTCCAACGTTTTCAACCTGTCTCCTCCCCAGGTTCCTCATCTGGATGGTGAAAATAAAACTAAATGCAGCCCAGACCTCTTGCTGCTACTTAAACTACATAGTATGTGTACAGTGCCTGGCATGAAATAAGAGCTTAATAATACTTTAAAAATTTATTCTATTATTTTTTTAATATCGTAAAATCTAAACTCAAGGGAAATTTATATCACATATCGGGTGCTCCGTAGATTATACTGTAGAATGCCATGGTTATTTATAAAGGAAGCATCATACTGTCTTTGAGACAGTGAAGGCCAATAATACAGTTACATAAAAGCTAATTATAGCAAACACTTCCACAGAATTAACTGCACATATCAAGTCCACGATCTGTTTTAAGCACTTTACACAGACTAACTCTTTTAATGAACAAAGTAACCCTATCAAGTAGGAATCATCTTCATCATTTCCAATTTGTAGATCAAAGGAACCGAGGCAAAGAGAGTTGAACCTACCCAAGGTCACCCAGCCAGAAAGCACCAGAGCCAACATTTAAACCCAGAAGTTTGACTGCCGAATCTGTGCCCTAAACCACTAAACTATCTCACCCTTTACCAGGAAGAGACATTTTTATGTACACTGTCTCACTGACTTCGCAATAACCTTGGGAAGCAGGCCACTTCAGAAATTCCCTGGCATCCTTGCCTTTGGACTCCAGCTTGATTTGCACTCTCTGAATCTTAGCCTCCGCTAAGCCCACGGCTCACAGCGTTCAGTTCTGCTGCCTTCCCGGCTGATTCGCTTTCTAGACGGCATGACCTATGGGCATTCCAGGGGCAACAGCCTTTGGTGTCATCTATGTGGGTGACAGCCTGGGGTCTTGATCAAACCTCTTTTGGTTGCACATAAAAGCAAAAACCCCTACACAAGTGAACTTAAGCAGGAAAACTAGAAAGTGAAAATTTCCAAAAGAAGACAAGGATAATCCATGGAACCCAAAGAAAGGAAACACAGAAAAGATTAAAAGCTGGAAACAAAATAACTGTCAAAAACATCAAGGCCGAAACTTCCTCCGTCCCTCCCTCTGTGACATCACGCCCCACCCCATGTTTTGTTACAAGTCTCCTTTCCACTTTTCTTTCCACAAACTGGTTTTCTCTCCTCCGGGTCTGTGGAAAAGACCACCACCTTATACCTCCAAAGGTCATATACCTTTCATATGCGACCAGCAGAATCTGACTAACACCTCTGAATTCCAATTTTAAATCCTGAATGAGGAGACTGTGACTGACCCTTTTGGGCTCTGGGCCTACTCCTGGGTCTGTAAGCCACGAGGAAGGGCAGTGCTGGGGAAATAGGGTCACACTGTAAAGTGGTGGTAGCCAAGGCCCACACCTTTGGAAGGTGTCAGTTAACAGAAAAGGAGGTGTGGCTTAGCGGCTGAGCCGAAAACCCAGGGGGTAAAGCATCTACTGTGCCTGCCAGCCTCACGTCTCCCTGCCTTAAGGAGTTACACATTGCTCAGCTCCAGCCTTCCCTACATCATTAAGTTCCCAAAGACTGTGTTTTTCACCGGGATTCTTGCAGATAGCTTTTTATCATAGCAATAAAGAATCCTCTCCAACATAAAATTCTCTATCAGAACACAGTTCAAGGTGATTACAGCTTAATATAGGCAGCGTAACCTACGTATGCTATTATAGATGGAGAACATTTTCGAAACTACGAGTGATTTTTTAAGATGCCAAGATGGAAGTTTAAAATGCTGTATTTTAAAATTCAGTTTTTCTTCAAATGGACATTTACTTATCACATGGACTCTCTGTCACTCTCAGAATAAACCTGCAGATTCTAACTTCAAATGGGGACACTTTTTGCTCAGCAAACAGCCCCTGGCAGGAATATTGCTGATTGTTGTTCCTGCTGGTCCACACTGGGGACTCTTGGCCAGAAAATAAAAAGAAATCATCAGTTAGATTCAAAAACTGCACATTTCAACATAATTTACTTTTTCTTAAAACAATATCAGGGTTAACTTCTTAAACTTTGAAGAACAGAAGTCTTGAAGAATAATCTAAAGGTGGATGTAAAACTTGGGTTGATGAGCTTAACATTCGAGAGGTCGTACACCCAGATATTAGTGATCCCAGCTCTCCTCTTCCTCACTCTTAGACCTCAGGCAAGTAGTTTAGTCTCTCAGTTTCACTTTCCCCATTTCTAAACAAGGATAAGTAGGCCTACTTCTTAGGATTGTGATGACTATTACGCAAGGTAACATGTAAGATTCTTAGCATAGTGCATGTGCGCTCAGTCAATGATTGTCCTCTTCTCTGTTTATCCAAACAGTTCTCTTCCGGCACTGTGTCCATTCTGTTTTACACTGGTCCCTCTCATGAAAGGACCTAACACCTCACTAACCTGAGATTTACATGACAATTTTACTAATGGGCTCTGTATCCAAACACCTACCATGGGCCAGGTAACAATGGAGAAAAGAAGACACAAATCAATTCTCCTTATCTCTTTTGATGTACGTATATTTTTGGCATGAAATTGCCCCTATCTTTGGTATGTGACCAAACACAAGGTAACGTGTTATAACAGAAAGAGACCTTGGGAGATATGAGAGATCACGTAGGCAAACTGCTCGTTCTTCCCAACCCGACCCCACCCCTGCTGACCCAAAGGCCACCCAGTTACCATCTCATGACCCTGTGTCTCTATGTAGCACCCAGGATAAAAATCACTGATGCATATTGCGGATGTGTTAACTTAAATTTATCTTGCTATTAGTAAGTCTTCTCAATTTTTCATGGGTTAATTTGCTATCTTTATTTTCTTTTATAATTACTAGCTCATGCCTCTCATCTATTATACTGTTGGTTGATTATCTCCATTTAATTAATTTGTAAGAGATTGTCCCATTATTTCTCTGCCAAATGCTCTGCAAGTGGTCTTCCTGGTTTATTGTTTGATGCATTAATTTTACTTTTTACCAAATAGTACCTTTAAAACTTTAGTTACTTAAAACTAAAAAATTTTAGATAGTCAAAAACGGACATCTTGTTTCAAATTTGGGGTTTTTTTATTTTCTATTTATTTTATCTTTAGAAAAATGTTACGGTTAAACAATTATCACAGATTGCTGCTACAGGGTAGTTTAGAACAGAAGAATTTGTTGAATGAAAAACAAGTAAACAAATTTGGGTTATTGAGCAAGATTCAACCCAGATAAGGTACGGGAGCAGAGAATCTCTCCCAAAATATAAATTTAGACTTAATGATAAAGAGGACTCAATGTTCAAAATTCTGTATCTGAGGCCATTTAACATCCTGCTCGTTACAATAAACTGGCCTTTCAAATGAAGAACAAGACCCAGGTGTGGCAAGACAAAAACCCTTTTTACAAAGACTGAAATGAATTGTGAAGGCTTAATCCGAAAAGAAAGACACCAGAAAGACATTCATGGCCCTGCACTGCCAGCCTACGACACTTTTAATTTCCCTTATCTAGAGGACAGGCCAGCCTTTATTTCATGTATCTTCTTGCTAAGCACTGTGTCCAAGGTAATGCTGCAGTAACACAGCCAGTGAAAACCCGAGCAGCCGCCCCAGAACCCACCACCTTTCAGGATGAAAAGTACTTCTCATGGCCTGAGCACCTGTCACGTGACAGGCACCTGACACCCCTTATCTCAATCAATTCTCACAATAACACTTTCTGATGGGAACCATTAATTCGATTTCACAAATGAGGACATTGAGACTCAGCAAGGTTAACTCTTGTTCTCACTAACGGGTGTGGGCAGAAGTGGAACCCAGGTCTCAACTCTCCAACACAACTTTTTATCACTGTGTCAAAGAAGTTTTTTGGCCAAAATCTCCAAAATAAAGCCAAATTCTTTTTTTAGTCAAAACATACTTCCCACAGTCTGGTGATGAGTATCATCTCTCTACTTTAAAACTCACGGCTTTCTTTCACTTGGAATATCTGTGCGTATTTTGAGCCAGGACATCCATCTCTTAGATTGCTGTGGGAAGTCCCAGGGCTGGCTAAAACAGGCTACAGCCCTCTGAGCTGAGCTAAAAATAAGCACCAGGCTCCTGGAGGGACGTGATCTCCCACTGTAACTGTTATTCCATCAGTGGAAAACACGGCAGTGCCCTTTCCCTGACCTGCTTTGCAAAGAAGGAGACGCTTCCCTGCAGCAAGACGCCCGGGTCTAAAGCACAGCTAACGGGGTCAGATGGTCCAAAGCCCTGCATCCAGGCTACAGGTGCATCTTCTTCGGAGAAGTTAATCCCATCGTTTGCTATCGCATGCGATTCACTCTCAGACACATGGACCTCATCCAAGAAACAAGATGGGAAAATCCAGGGGCTTCATCAAGCTGGGGGTACATGGCATGGTTTAGATACACCAATTCCAGGTAGGATAGATAGTAAAATTGAATGTTCACGTTTAGAAGAGTGAGGAGACGGTTGTAGTAATTCGAATGGTGATGAGGGTCTAAACTGGAACCTGCTACTGCTATTAGGAATAAAGAGACAGAGATTTAAAGAAATAAGTATGATTTAATTATAAGAGACAGAGATAATTTTAAGAATAGAGATAAATAAACCCATGGAGTAATTGCAGAAGTAGCAATAGCTAACATTTACTGAATGTCTACCACGTTCCAGATCATAACTCAGTATCAAGCATGATAACATTTTGGCCTCGCAAGAAAACCTAGGTAGGTTATAGTATCTTCCTTATACTAAGTAAGAGCAGAAGTGTACAAGGGTTACTTGCCCCCCAAGGTCTCCCAGCTGGCGTATGCAGAACCAGGATTTGATTCTACATCTGTCTGACTTCAGCACTGCTACTATTATAGGAGACTGGCCATCAATGGTGAGAAGCACTTAGCCCATCAAAATTTCTATGCACTATCGGCCTCTTCTCCCAATTAGAATGTGAGGCTATCAAAGTCACAATTTCGTCTTACCGCAGGTTTTGTTTTCTTGTCTGTTTATGCACGTGTCTCCTCCTACAGGCTGTAAGTGCTTGGAGGGCAGTGTGGGTATTTCAAACATTTACCACAATTCCTGGAGGAATGTACCTGCTCAACAAGTGTTTACTGGAGAATGAGTGAACTGAATTAATAAAACATTAAGACAGAAGTAAAGCAGAAATTCAGTCCTGTCATAAGTTAAGAATGATTCTTTAATCAAATTTTATTATTTGATTTCACATCTCTTCTCTGAAGTACAAGAAAATTATAGCACACACACGTGTATGTTTGGCTTTTTGCTGTAGTTGTTTTTGTTATTTTTACTGATGCAGAACAGGCATTAGTAAGAAAAAGGCCCATGAGGCTATGAGTAAAGCTCAGAAATACAATTCTGGTTAAATATTCTGCTATACTGAATAAAACTGAATTATGCTGTTCAGACTAAAAAGGGGTGCATTCTTTGAAAACAACACATTTGGAGGCATTGGGGACAGTCACTAAGGACTTTGATTTGGCATTTGGTGAATGCAGCCTTCCACACTTTATGCTAAAATGTTACTTCTTCATTCTGGCAAGACACACGGGACTCCTCTCACTGCAATTTCATGTCCTATGAAAATTAAGGTATTCGTCTCTCCTGCCCTGTATCCCCCACCACACCATCAAAACTCATACTCAGACACAAATACACATACACACACAAGTTTACACATATTCACTCACGAATTCTTGGATGGTGTAGTCACATCCATATACAGACATGTTCATACACCTTACTTAACCACACCCACACCGATGTCCGTACAGGTGCACGGCCATACAATGCACAACTCCAGGAAAAGGTAGTCCCATCGAGGAAAAGGGTGACGCTACAAACGGTGTTGCCTGTAGCTGTGTGGTATTCGGCTTATACAATCAAACGTGGCAACCTGCTTTATAAGTCATTCAAAAATTCACAAATCTACGATTCTTCTTTCTCTCTAAACCTAATTTCACTGAGTATAAAAAAATCAAAATGGGCAGAAAAAGATCATGGGGAATTTTACCAAATGTGGTAGTGACCCAAACAAGTAAAATCAGGTGAGGATATCAATAAGAATTGCCCATAGCTTGCTGACCAGCACCATCCATCATCAGATAAACGAATATATTTTATATTCTCCAAATGCACAGTGAAGCAGGAAGAAGCTAGCAACTATGGCTATTTTTTCCTTAGAAAATACAAAAATCAGATGAAGGCAAGTCTGATCAGAAGATGGGTATTCAAATCAAAGCCAGAATTTCAGAGTTGTCTAGTTTTGCCCATTGCCCTGAAAAATTGCTCCATGCTCACTTCTGATTAAATATGAAAAACTTTGGCAAAATATTACATTTCAAATGACAGATTCCTTAAGTTAGTATTTAGGTATAGGTTATAAAGTTCCTAAGTCTTACCCCCTATTTGATGCTTGACTTCTAAAAATATTCTGTTAGTGTTAAGTTGGCTGTGGTTCTGGGATCCACATTGCTTATGCCTGAGTCTCATCACCATCATTTCCAAGTTTCATGATGTCCCTCAAGTATGTTAACATCTTTCACCTTGGTTTCCTCATCTATAACATGAGAAATATAATGTGTGTCTAATAGAGTGTAATGAGGACTAAATAATTTAATATGTATAAGAGACTTAGAAATTTCTTGGCAGATATTAAGTGCTCAGTAGATGTTCTCCGTGTTTATTATAATATCCATGACTTTGCTAAGTCATGGATATTAGTGATATCATGATATCGCTAATATCCAATAGCAGTTTCAGACTTTATGTTTTTAGCATTTAAACTATGAATTTCTCAGCAACACAAACTTGAATTTAAAGCCCAGCTCTGCCACCTGGGAACTGGGAAATCTTGTGCAAATAAATGTCTCTGAGCCTATGTTTCCTTGTTTGTGTGTGTGTGTGTGGTGGTCAAGGATTATGGTGTCGATAATGAAAGCCACAGCACAGAGCCCGTGCTCAAATGTCAGCCCGCTCCCTCAGCGGGCCTTATTTAGATCGTTACTGCTTCTGAAATTTCACTTTCAAAAGATTCCTGCACCTGTAACCCTACACACACCTCATCAATAACTGTACACAGCGTCACTGCCCCAAGAGGGTATTTCCTGATATCAATACTCTATTTGTCCCCATGGCCCAAATTTTATGCACCATTCATGGATTCCACAGATTCAAAAGCTGAAAATACTACATCTTCTCACCACTGGGATGCAAGCATTACAAGAGGTAACATTTATACCTCATAAAAAATGTATTTTACCATTTCTACCTACTGTAACCATAGCTACTTAAAAAATAACAATGTCAAGTCTACTCCGGCAACTTGGTTATTTACACAAATGACTGCACCGAATACTCATAACAGCCCTGTGACACAGGTAGTATTACCCCCATTTCACAGAAAAGGGAACTGAGTCTCAGATAGATTACCTTGCTCAAGTTCACACAACTCGTAAGAGGAAGAACCTGACTTTGTATCCCAATGTTCTAAACCCAAAAGTTCCTCTACAGTCTGCTAATAATTGATGGGTGTCAAAAAGCAGTGACCAGAGCTCTATCTCTAAAACATGTGGTGAATGAACAGGAGTATTTTAATATAAGTACAATGAGCAAAAAGCTCAGGAAGCTGATGATACTGTGGCAGCATAGATGTCTGACAGCCTCGCACCCCACAATTTTCAGGACAGATAAGTTTGATTTGTTGGGATTTAGCCATCTAAGCACAGTTCTGGTCAGTAAACATATATGAAGAATTAACAATGCACCAGGTTAGGTAGCAGAGCTATACTAAAGCTCTAAGCATTTCAGAGACTAGTTGTCTAATCATTTGCTTGAGCTCAATTTGCACAGAGAAAATGCAGACATTAAGCCTGCTATATAAAGAAAAACCATGTCTCCCAAAAGAGACATTACAGAATGACGCATAATAAAGAACTAGACAAGGTGCCATTCTTCAGCTATTTCTGTGGATATTGCTCTTGTATCATCTTTGGGGTGTTGGGGGGGCGGGTCCTGTTAGAATCAGAGAAGCTGCAACTGAAAATGTGTTGTGGGTAAGAGAGAGAAAATTGCTAACCCTAACTTTCTGTCAGAGGGCTCAGAAGGAGCTCAGGGAGTCAGAAGGAGTTAAGAAGAACCCACTGTGATAACCATCACTGCCTTTTACAGATGAGGCGTGGGACCCAGGCAGGTGACGAGGTATTCCAAGTCAGCATTAAGAATCAAGACAGGAGAGCTGGTCGCCCCTCTTGTCTTGTCCAGTGAGCTGTCCATCACTCAGCTGTCTCCAGGTCCTGCCTCTCTCTCAAGTCATCCCCTCTCCCTTCATCCCCAAAGCCATCTGGGCCAGCAGGGTGGGGTGTACACCATATGTGTGAGAAGGGAAGGGAGCCTGAGGAGGATTCCTAGAGCTACGGCAGTTGTGGGAAAGTGAGCAAGGTAATGTATTTTCCATGTTTCTGTCTGCTTGCTGGACCTAGGATACAATATCTGCCTTGCAAAAACAAATTATCAAAATAGAAACAAAAAATGAGTTACTCATGATTCCACCATTCTGAGATACTGTTATTACTTTATTCGCTTTCTGTCTTCCATTCCACCTTGTTTATAATTTGTTGGATATTGACTGTACAATTTTGTTTCCTGTTCTTTCTGCTTAATATTACATCATAGATCTTCCAAGCATGAACTTTAGTGGCAACATAATATTTATGACAAGTATACACCATAGTTTACCTCTCCAAAAATGTTGGACTTTGAGTTATTTCCATTAATCTGTGTAATAAAATGACAATAAAAACCAAGCTGCCTAAATCTTGGTCTGTACTTCCAAATGTTTTCTGGAAGTCAGATACTTATACCAAATAGTATGTAAGAACATCCTTAAGGCTCTTGGTAACTTTTTAGGAAGGACTTACAATTTTACACTTTATTCAGAAGTTCCTGTGAATGGGAATTTTAATTCCTTTGTTCCATTTTTTTCCTGCTTTCCCATCCCCACCTCTTGCAATATGAGTTCCAAAGACATTGGATAGCATCTATAAACTGGCTTGATGCAATTGTGTGAAGTGTTCATTAAACACTCTGGTAAGAAAAAAAAGGTTGTGTTCCGGCCTATGCAATGAAAACAAGCAAGTGAATAATAATTCATCACAGAAAAAATTATCTTTCTGGAAATACACAAATGCTCTAGCTCTGAGCCGTCCAATGCAGCAGCCACTGGCCACATGTGGCTATTACGCACTTGGAACGTGGTTTCTCCAAATTGAGGTATACTGTAGGTGTAAAATACATGCCAGAATTTGGAAACTCACTAAGAAACCAAGACTTAAAATATTTCATCAATATTTTACATTGATTACATGAGAAAATGACAACATTTGGATCCATTAAGCTAAATAAAATAAATAAAATTTATTTCATCTTTTTTATTTTGTAAATGTGGCTACTAAAAAACTCAGAATTATACACAAGACTCTAACTATGTAACTATTAGACAGAGCTGCTCAGACTAGTTCCCAGCTGTGTCCATCGATGAGTGTGGCTAATACTTAATTCTGTTTTGCTTTAATGGGTTTTACAAATTCAGAAAATGGGCAATTTGGAACCAACACGTCTCACTTTTTTTGTACACTCCTCATAGACTTAAATACAGTCCTTTTTGCCCTTCTTAATTTCCTTCTGATCCGCCTGCCTGCCTGTATTCTTTAAGCCAGAGGTGTCCAATCTGCGGCCCGTGGGCTGCAAGCAGCTCAGGATGTCCATCAGCGCAGCCCAACACAAAATCATAAATTTACTTCAAACACCATGAGATTATTTTGTGATTATGTGTTACAATGTATTTAATGTGTAGCCCAAGACAGCTCTTCTTCTTCCAGCATGGCCCAGAAATGCCAAAGGTTTGGACACCTCTGCAAAGCTAAAATGCTAGCACGAGAATTCACCCAGTAAGTCACTTCCCTTACCTTCGTTCATCCATTCGATTAGAAACCATGGACTGTTCACCCCTAATGTAATCACTGTGCTATCCAGCCCTGGGGGTGCAATGGTTAACGGTACTAAGACAAAAACCCTTGCCCTCATGAAGCACAACGTCTAGTGAGGGAAACAGACTCCAGAATGATTACGGTCTAGTGAGGTCCCCTCTAAAACAGAGGTAGGTGTAAGATGTTACGAAAGAACAAAAGAAAGGAGGGATTAACTATGTCTAGGTGTGCAATGGCACGAAGGGAGTGGCGAAGGCAGGTGTCACCCAGGTGACTGCTGACCTGGACCTTGAAGTAGAAGCCTAGAAACTACAGCTTGTCTAATTACAGGGACTACCTTTAGAAACCACCAACATTTGAGGGGGCCCAGTTGAGAATTCATTGCTAACAAGAAGGGAACTTTGTCGACACTGAGAGCATGTTCTAAAACATGCCATTCCAAGGTGTTCAGTCTGTATCTCCGGTATAGAGGATAGGAAACTATTTAAGTTATTAATTAGAGGGCTTAAATATTCAGATGTGAGGTTTAGAAAGTTCCCTCTTGTAGCATAAACTGGAGAGTAGAAATGCAGAAGGTGGGAGAGACGATAAGACCGTATGTTAATCTCCTTGTCTGGAAGATTCCAGTTCCTTCCTATTCTCCGAGAGTCAGGGCATCAGCTGAACATCACTCCCTCTGGGAAGCCTTTCCTGGAGGCCTGAATCGGAGTTGCTCATCCATGCTTTTTTCTGCATGCGATCTGCATCCTGTTCTCTGCAACTGCCCTTAGCAGGCAGCATCCCACTGCAGACTTCCGTGCGTCCTGCCCACCAGTCTCTCGGTTCCTGCTGAGATCAGTGTCTAGCAGAATGTTTGGCTTCATTGCTACTTCCTTTGAAACAAGCCTTCTCTGACCACCCTTTCAGTTTTATTTTCTATCACTGCACCTTTTTAGTTTCCCCCAAAGCACTAACCACAATTCATAATTTCACGTCTGTGTGTTTCCATTTCTGCTGTTTCCTCCACTATGTTACAAGATTTGCATGGGAGAAACATTCCTGTTACAGTCACAAACACATACACAGTTTTGAACTTAAGCGGCACTCAAATACGCGTTGAATGAACACACGAACAAAATGAGTCATCAACTATCGGTGCTTAATAAACATTAACTGAAAAAGTGAATTTGTTTTTGAACAAATAAATGAATGGCAAATTCCAACAAATAAATGCTGATGGACTGTTACTGATATTTTGTTCCATTCAGAATCTGGTACATTAACATTCCAGCAGTTAATCCCATAATCTATGCTAAGTAATAATTTCACACTAGGAGTACATATATTGGAGCTGTTGGCAGAAATCTCCACATGCTTCATGTTACCAGGTGTGTTAGAATTAGAACACACGGTCTTTGAACACAGACGGTGATAAAAGCTGTTCATGGTCCACTGGAGAAGACAGGCGCGCCCGCATAGAGCAGGGAGGTGAGGGGAACACTGTTCCAGGCGTTGTGATCAGGGAAGGCCAATTCCTGATGGACGAGTAGGAGTTATTCTGGCGAGGTGATGGGGGTGGGTGTACAAGGCAGGCAGAGGTGAAACTGTCGTCACCCAGGAGGAACAGAGAAAACAGCCTAACAGCCTCACAGGTCCACTCAAAAGGAAACTCCAGCCTTTTGGCTTCTTCTTCCCCTTTGCTGTTTCTCCTTTTTCACCAATTTGTAGCTTCTCCTTCCCATTCCGAAGGGGTTTTTGCTTCCTCTTGTCCCCTTGTCTCTTGATATCTCGGATCTCCCCAGGCAGCCTGGTAAAGGGCACAGAGTAATGACAGGCAGCCCCAGGGTACACACTGAGTCTAGGTTCCCTCACTTCCGAACACAAGGGAGAGAACGAGCGTTGGATTTGCGAATCAGGAGGGCAGCAGGGACAGTCCAGGACCGCAGGCCTGCCATGCTTCTGACCCAGGATGACCCTGAAGACTGCTGGAGCCACCAGAAACATGAGCACAGAAATGCCGTGGGCTTTTTCCAGCTTCCCTTCGAATCAAAACAAACCCCGCTCTGTACACAGTCTTGTAACAAGTCTTATTTCTACTTTTTCCAAAGGCAACATTACCATCAGGCTTCAAAACATGACTCTGGCCCTTGTTCCCCAAAAAGGCCAAAGTGAAGAAAACACCAAGCCATACCTTCCACTCCCAGGATGTGCTTCCCAAGCGCAGTGACAGTTGTTTTCTCCACTATGCAGACAACTGTTTAGTGAGACCATCTTAAGTGCTGGATCCCACGGGTGCTGGATCCACGGGTGGGTCATGACAGATCATGACACAGTGCAGAAAGAAACCATCCGATGTTACAACAGACAAAGGCTCTGAACTGGGTTTCCCCTCTCACAGAAGATAAGGTAATTAATTGTCTGGCTTGACAGGTGCTTCCATTTTTTTTCTTAACTTTTTACAATACTGTATAAAGTAGGTATTATAGGTCCATACGGAAACTGAGACTCAGAGGAGTCAAGACAGTTTCCCAATGTCACACAGCTTTTTAGTGACCCAGGACCGTCTGCCACAAAGCTGTTCTTTCTGAGCTGCTCTCTTTGTGATCCTCGGACCCTGATCCACTCTCTGGGCTATTTGAACAGTCAACAAACACTTAACGTATTATGTTTACATACCAGATAGCAGGGCAGGACCTTAGGAATCAAAAATGTGCATAAGAACTCATCAATGTGCATAAGACTGACGCATAAACCAGAAAGTATGAAATAATAAATAAGGGCTGAATAGCCCCAAGGAACAAGGATCAGCCAACCAACCTGCACATGTCAGCGACAGGCACACAGCAGGAGATACTGAAGATGGGTCTTGCAAGGTGGTGGCACATTAGTTTCCGATGGCTGCTGTAACAAATTACCACCAGCCTTGTAGCTTAAAACAACACACACTTATTCTTATATAGTTCTGGATGTCAGGAGTCTAAAATCAGGGTGTCAGCAGGGCAATATTCCTCTTAGAAACTCTAGGGGAGAATCGGTTTCCTTGCTTTTTTCGGTTTCTAGGGGCCACCTGCGCTCAGTCTCTGGCTCCTGGGTTCCATCATGAAACCCAGCAGCATAGCGCCTACCAATCTCTCCACCCCCCTCTCTCTGACTATGACCTCTGACTCCAAGGTCACATTTCTTTGCTTCCATTTACTAGCCAAAACTTTGGAAAAGTCGCTGAATCTCTCCATACCTCCGTTTCCACTCCTAGAAAATGGAAATAGGAGTATTACCGACCCCTTGGTTTGCTGGGATCGTTGGATGAGTGAATGCAGGACAGTGCCCTGCATGTAGTGAGCACCTTACTCCTTATTAACCAAAGGAGATGGGGCACTACAGACAAAGCAGTACAAGCGAAAGTACAAAGGCTAAACACCGCACAACATATTTGTGTAAGAGAAAGTTGTTGGTTGGTGACAAAAGAATATGGGAAGAAAAGTGGGACTGGGCAGATTGTATGGGGCCTTCAGCTGGTTGGTGCTCACGGACTAGTAAATAATCAATCAATCAATAGAAAAGATTGTATTCACCTTGTACTGCCCAGAATTGTGCTGAATTCCATGGGGAAAATGATAGAATTATTCGACACCATTCTCATGTCCATATAGAGGACACACTGGCCAAACCACTGATTTAAACAGCCAACCTAGGGCTAAGAATATAATTAAAGGATCGACCCACACGTGAATGAAACAAAGGCACATCCTAGAATGCCATTAAAATACTCATTACAAAAACCAGTTATGAAACACCTGGGCCAATCTTTCTCATGTCCTGAATCCACAGACTATCGAGGACAAAAGGAACAGTAGGAGAGAAACACCCAATCTCCTTTTTTAACTTTCTAGATGATAGAATTACGATTCAGGAAGAAGCTTGCCCAAGGTCTCGAAAAATCTAAGAGCCCAGCTGGGATCAGAATGTGATGTGTTCATCACTATGAGGTGAAGCACATGAGTAGAGAAAAAAATTAAATGAAGCCAAAATCTTTATTAAGTTATTAAGCAACATTCTATGTTGGATACTCTATGCTACTTGTGATGCCATCATTACTTAAATATTTAACACTTCAAAGGACCACAAAAAAATAACAGGCACATCCATATGCTATATGAATATGTAAATACCACATTCCTGGAATGATGAATGTTCGCCACCTCCCAAATGTTAGGCCTGCTATGTTCGAAGTGTAGGCCAATCAGAGCTCCTGAGATTTAGCATGGGTAAGTGCAAACGTATGCCTACTCCCTGACAAAGACCCCGAAGTCTTTGTAGTGTTAAACTAAGCATCATAACCTGGGATCTAAAATGATAAGAACAGGTAGGAAGTAGCTCTGTCAAAGGTGAAGTGGGAGTGAGAGGAGCTAGCTCTGCCATTAGTCAGCTGGGGGGCTCCAAGTGATACAGTTTCCCAGCCGGGCCTCAGTGCCCTCCCTGTCCAGGTGCAGCGCACTACAGCAGAGTGCTGAGAACACAGGCTGTGAACAGGGCTGCCAGCTTTAGCAAAAACAAAACAAAACAAGCCTTAACAACCCACATGGTACACTCCGTTAAATTTGAATTTCCAGTAAACAACAATTCCTTAAGTATTTGCATGTCCCCTGCAGTATTTGGGACATATGTATGCTAACATTTTTTTTTTCATTGCCTATCTGAAATTCAAATCTAGTTCCGGATTAGACATCCTTTCAACCATGGTTCTGAGATTAAGATGCTGTGTGACACTGGGCAGATTCTTAAATTCTCAGTGCTTTCTTAAAAATAGATGAGATAGAGATGGAGATAGATATATATCATATACATGAAATATTAACAACATCTACTTCAAAAATTGTTATGAGTATAAAATGAGAAAAATATTTACAACATGCTCAGGACAGTGCCTGAGTCGTGATACACCCTCAAAAATTATTCTTGTTGTTGTTGCAGTAACTGTGGAAACTTGATGATCCCGGGAGGATTTAAACTTTGTATTTCTCTCGATAATCTCTCTGAGCAGCATTACTTTTAAGGATCAGAGGCATAACCTCAATAAATAACATGTGAGTGTGACAAATACAGGGCAGAAATAGTTTACTATGTGACTGCAAAATTGATCCTTTCATTTAATTCAATAATATCTTCAAATAAAAAGGTGCAAATCACAAAAATCAGCACTGTCCAATGAAAAGTTCTCACAATGACATGTTAGGTGGGTTTAAAGCAATTCAAGAAGAGACTGGCCCGGTGGCAGGCTGGCCCCTTTCCCATGGCTGTTTACTGCAGAAGTGAAAGCAAGCCCAGTGCGTCTGAGTGGAGTCACGAGGTCAGCCTCACTCCCGGAGGATTAATTCAGCTCCCGGCAGATTACGGCAGCCACCTTTCATGTCCACACACGGACTCCATCAGCACACCGATTTCAATTAGAAAAGTGACGCTCTATTGACTTATGCTAGACGCAAGGAGACACAGCAGACAGATAGCAAACTGGATTACAGCATTAATCTTACGGCCATGGCATTAGAAAGATTTTTAAATGCATTACCTCTCTCCCAGAGGAATAAGTGAGAAGATTTTTTTACCTTCCTATTGCAAGAAGTTTAATCGTCATACAAGGTGATGGCTTAATACATAAATTAAGAGTGAAGTCAAAACTTCCTCATTTCCTGAGAGGTATTAATTTTCTGGCTGGACTTTGACTGGAGCTCTGTCCACCCGAGAGCACACCCCCAAATGTTGATTTTGATTCTGACCAAATCTCTAGATGAAAAAATATCAAGTAAGTTGTGTCCATGTTCATCCAGAAAACACCAATAAGATAGGCTAACAGTTTGATGGTGAAGACAAGGTGGAAACAGCCTTAGACTAACAGTTAACAGCCCGTCCCATTAACAAACGGGGTGGAAAAGGGAATATTCAGAAGAGAATGTCTGCTCTCAGTCTGTACACTTCTGAGTTTAACCCATTCATGCCTCTTTTCCATTCGTGTTGTTTTAAGAGTGTGGTGTGATTCATCCTTCCCATCATGCTCTGTGTATGCTGAATCACGTGACAACATCCACCTTTCTCTAAATGATGCAGAAGGCTATAGGAATCCACGCCTGGAATTTCCCTAAGGCACCATGGCCCAAACCCTAGGTAGCAGGTTGAATGTCAATGCCTGCCCAGGCCTAGGATACCACCATCTGGATTCCAACCTGCTAGCCACCAGGGAAAGAAGAAATAGGAAAAGAATATCAAAAGTCATGGAAAACTTAAACACCCATTGAGTTTTAAAAGGCTCTAACCCCATCAAAGGACATGATTAACACAGTGAAAAGTAAGCCTATGGAATAGGAGAAAATATTTGCCAATCATATATCTTTTAAGGCATTACTATTCAGAATACATAAAGAACTCCTAAAATTCAACAACAACGACGATTTAAAAATGGGCAAAAATCTTGAATGAACACTTACCCAAAGAAGATATATAAATGCCCAACAAGTATGTTAGAAGATATTCAACATTATTTATTATTAGAAAATTGCAAATCAAAACCATAATGAGACATCATCTCACATGCAGTAGGATGGCTACTATCCCCACCCCCCCTGAAAAAAACACCTCAGAAATCAACAAGTGTTCGTGAGAATATGAAGAAATTGGAACTGTTGTGCACTGTTGGTGGATGTATAAAATGGTGTAGTCACTATCTGAAGCAGTATGGTGGTTCCTCAAGAAATTAAACATAAGATTACCATATTGTCTAGCATTTCTACTTCTGGTTATACACTCAAAATACTTAAAAGCAGGATTTCATAGAGATACTCCCGAGCCCATGTCTATAGCAGCATCATTCACAACAGCCAAAAGGTGGAAACAACCCAAGTGTCCAATGAGGGATGAACAGATAAACAATATGTGCTGTCTTCATACATCAGAATATTAGCAAGGCTTTAAAAAAGGAAGGAAATTTTGACATATACTATAGCAGAGATGAAATTTAAGGACATATACCAAGTAAAATATGCCAGTCACAAAAAAACACTGTGTGGATCCACCTAGGGGAGGTACCTACACTAGTCAAATTCAGATGGGGGGAGAAAAAATGTGGTGCATTTACACAATGGAATACTACTCAGCTGCAAAAAAAGGAAATCTTACCTTTTGCAATGGCACGGATGGACCTGGAGAGTATTATGCTAAGTGAAAAAGACAGTCCAAGAAAGACAAGTATTATATGATTACATTTATATGTGGAATCTGGTGAACCAAATAAACTAACAAACAAAATAGAAACAGACTCATAGATACAGAGAACAGACTGACAACTTTCAGAGGGGAGGGGAACTGGCGGGCTAGGCAAAAAAGGCGAAGGGATTAAGCAAAAAACAAAACAAAACTCACAGACAACAAGCAAAACCACGATGATTACCAGAAGGTAAGGGGGATGAGGGGAGCTGGAAGAGGGCAGAGGGGGATAATGATCATGAAGGGAGAACCTGACTCGGGGTGATGAACACACAACACAACACGGAGATGATGGGTTCTAGAACTGTACAGCTGAAACCAATCTAATTTTATTAACCAATGTAACCCAATACATTCAATTAACACACACAAAAAAAACAGAAAGTTGAATGGTGGTGACTTGGGGACCAGAGAACAGGGAGCTTTTATCCAGATACAGATTTTCAGTTTTGCAAAATGAAAAGTGTTCTGGAGACTGAATGCACAACAATGTGAATATACTTACCCTACTGAATTACACACCTAACAATGGCTACAATGGTAAATTTTATGTTGTGTGTATTTTATCAGGGTTAAACAATTAATTAAAGGGCTCTAACTCATACACTCTTAACAGGGATGATATTACCACCAAGAGGAAAATGATTGGTCTTGAAAGAGATGAAAAAAATATTTTTATGTATAAGGCACAGACAAACATAAAGTTTTTAAACAAACATACAGTATTATTCAAATTCCATGGGGATATCTAGAAGTAAAAAGTCTTTTAAAAGGCTTGTTAGGGGGCCAATAATGAAAAAAAATGTTGAGAAATCCTACCATAAGCTATCATCCACCCATGTTTCAGTTTCCGATTCCAAAACGCCTGCAAGAGATCTCTGCCCACCACAGACACAACACGGCCATGACCAAAGTCAGAATCCCCTCCTACCACCACCATTTGCTGAGCACCAAGTCTGTCCAAAGTTGTGTGCCAGACCCTGACTAGGCTGAGGGTGAAACTGATGTTAAGTACGGAGAAAATGGTCCTGTCAATTCCCTGCTAAATCAAACCTTCAAAGGCTTCCCCTTACACAGTACACAACTTTCAAGCCCAAGCACCATGCTGTGGTGGACAAGTCCATAAATTACCTCTCTATCTACTTAGACTAATTTCTCCCTAACCATATTCTATCTTCCATCGACATGTAATGTCAATGCAAACTGTGTATCTCCTGTTACCTGTGATTACCAATACCTGCCATCCCCGGGTTGATTCTTTAACAAGTGAGTGCCGCTGAGAACTTTACAAGCTGCTCAAATCTATCTCCCAGATAAGCAAAATCAGCCCCTCCTTTCTCTGTGGCCTCAAGCCCCTGCAGGAATGTATGCACTGATATTGTATGTTTTTTAATCACTCCATTAATCACGTGCTAACCTGTCCCACAAACTGGAGCTCTTTTAAGGCAGAGAATATATGTTACAATGTTTGTTGCAAGCATCATGTATAACGTACATTTTGCTGGATGAACAAATTAACAAATGACAAAGTATAAAAGGAGGGGGTTATTATTTTTTAATTCAGAGGAGATGATATTTTATGGAGGAGGGATCATTAGGGTTTCGTGTAAAACTGTCTCTACTTCCAAAATGCACTTTTAAAAATGATTTTTAAAATCTCCTCTGGGTTAGCAAACTAATACTTAAGGTAAAAAATTCAGAAATTATAGATGTTCAGTGAAGCAGGGAAGAAAATCACCTCTCCTCTCTGCCCAGAAGCAACCATCATTAATATTTCAGACATCTATTTTTTTAGCCTTGTACTAAGCATTTTTCTCTACATAATTGAGATAATATAATTTTATAACCCACCTTCCTTCCTTAATGCTATGTCATAAGTATTTTCATTATCGTAACAAGCATTATAAATAGAATTAATGATTGCACTTTGTTCCTTCACATGAGTATATATCATAATTTACATAATCATGTTCATAGTACTGGATTTTTAGGTGGTTTCCAGTTTCTTGTTCTCATAAATAATGCACATATTTGTTCATAAATATTTATTCCAATTTCTGATTATTTCCTTGGGATGCATTCCTAGAAATATAAATAATGGGTCAAATGGTGCTTTATGTGAAAGCTTTTGAGAAATAATATCCAAATATTTTGTGGAAAGTTGGTAGCAATTTACATCCCCACCAGCAACATAAGAGGTTTATGTTTGACAGCATTCTGGCAAGCACCAGAGAATACCAACGTTATTATTAATTATCTTTTTCTTATGTCTTTCTTTTTCACTGAAATGAATCTGTCATTAGGTCCAGCTGTTTCTTATTTTAAAATGTTACTACACTTCTTCCCTTCCTCCCTATTTTCAAATTGCTGTCTTTACCAGATTCTTGGTTATTTTACACATACAAATTTGCCAAAATCTCACACTCGGATTCACCCACCCACCTTGCATTCGTGCTGATACTAACCTCACACTTAATTTCAGACTACTCTAAATCTTTTTGCCTATTGAGTCAGTATTACACAAACTCAGTTTCAGTTGTTCCTTGACAGATCCAAATGAATTACATTTGTTTCTCAGGGCAAGAACCCTTCACAAAACAACTCATTCAACTAATATTTGATGAGCATCTTTATGTTCCAAGCACTATACTAAAGCCAGAATCAGTAGGAGAAGAAGGTACAGTCCCCAAAGATAGGAAATTTCTAGTGGAGAAGAAGATAAATAAGTAGACTATAACAGTGTGGTAGCCCCTGGCTGGTGTAGCTCAGTGGATGGAGTGTGGGCCTGTGAACCAAGGGATCAGGGTTCAGTTCCCAGTCAGGGCACATGCTGGGGTTGTGGGCCAGTTCCCGGCAGGGGACGCATGAGAGGCAACCATACATTGATGTTTCTCTCCCTCTCTCCTTCCCTTCCCATCTAAAGATAAATAAATAAAATGTTAAAAAAAAAAAAAAGTGTGGTGGTATTAGCAGGCAGGGCCTTGTGGGGTAATTAGGTCATGAGGATGGAGCCCTCGTGAATGAAATTAGTGCCCTTATGAGACAAGACACAAGCTATTGCTCATGGTTTGCTGTGTTTGCCATGTGAGGACACAGCAAGAAAGCAGCCACCTGTAAACCAGGAAGAGGGCTCACACCAAGAACCTGGCCATGCTGGCACCCTGATCATTAGACTTCTAGCCTCTAGAACTGTGAGAAATAAATGTTGGTTGTTTAGGACACTCAGTCTATAGTATTCTGTTACAGCAGCCTGAACTAAGGCACCGTTGCAGACACAGGTACTAGCAGGTGTAAAGACAGGTGAGAAGAAGAAAACGTGAGAGGAAATGCCAAAGAACAAGAGAAATATTTGCAAAATATCTAATTTATACATGACTTGTGAACAAAAGACATTAGGTTAATATCATCTCACACCTGTCAGAATACCATCAATAAATCAATAAACAAGCGCTAGTGAGGAGAAAGGGGAACCCTTTTGCACTATTAGTAGGAATGCCAATTGGTGCAGCCACTATGGAAAGTAGTATGGAGATATCTCAAAAAATTAAAAACGTATCTGCCTTTTGACCCAGCAACCCCACTTCTGGGAATACATCCGAAGGAACCCAAAACACTAATTCAAAAGAACATAAGCAGCCCTGTGTTCATTACAACATTATTTACAATCACCAAGATATGGAAGCAGCCCAAGTGTCCATCAGTAGATGAGTGGATAAAACAACTATGGGACATTTACACAATGGACTACTACTTGACCATAAAAAAGAACAAAATGTTACCCTTTGCAACAGCATGGATGGACCTGGAGGACATTATGCTAAGTGAAATAAGCCAGTCAGAGAAAGACAAACACCATATGACTTCACTCATATGTGGAATCTAACAAGCAAACTGAACTAACAAGGAAAACAGAGACAGACTCATAGAGAGTAGGATGACGGCTAAGGGGCAGGGTGGGGTGGTGAGGGGGTGGAGGGACTGAGAGAAAAGGAAAAAGGACTCATGGACGTGGACAACAGGGTGGTGGCTGCTGGGGGAGAAGGCCATATGGGGACTAAATGGTAATGGAAAAAATATATTTTAAAAATGTTTAAATAAAAATAATATATATAAATAAATATATATAACAAATAAAAAAAACTAAGGAAAACTGAAAAACATGGACTTCAATAATAATGGATCAGTGCTGGAGCATTAATTGTAACAGATGTATCTCACTGATGTAAGATGTTAATGACATAGGACACTGAGTACAAAATGTGAAAACCCTACATTAACAATTTCAGTAAATCTGTAACTGTTCTAAAAATGGTTTTTGAAAGCATATTGAATATATGTATATAAACATGATTTTATCTGGATTTAATACACACACAAAAAGTAAACTCCAAGTAGGTTAAAAGCCAAATGTGAAAAGTATGCTTTTAAAATATGTGTAAGAAAATGTAAGATAATTTCTATATAATATTGGGAGAAGAAAGTATTTTCTAAACACAACAGTAAAAATCATAAAAGAAAACACTGATTCACTCAACTGCATCAAAATTTAAAAATTTTCAAGGAGAAATCACCATAAACAAACGTTAACACAAGCCAAACACTGAGAGACAATATTTAAAACCTACAAGACAAATAAAGGACTAGTATTCAAAATATTTAAAGAATGCCCTTAAACCCATGATAAAAGAACAAACTTCACTTTTTCAATAAATCGTTTGTTTAATAAATAAGAGATTATAATTTATATTATTTTCCTTAACAGACTTATAGTCAAATATAGTCCTTGATTTTAACAAAAAGTATTGTATTGTGAACTTTATTTTATAAGGAACTCTGTATTTTTACAGTCACTATTTTTTTTTAAAGAAAGAAAATAACAAACAAAACAGAAGAAAATAGCAAAGAATGTTGCGATGGTTAACCTATGTCTCCCCTTGGCTAGATTATGGTACCCAACTCTATGGCCAAACACCAGTCTAAATGCTGGTGTGACCATTCTTAGTTGTGATTAACATTTAAATCAGCAGACTTTGAGCGAAGCAGATTTCCCTCCGTAATGTGGGTGGGTGTCATCTGATCGATAGGTTTAAGAGCAATGACTGAGTTCTCCTGAGGAAGAAGGAATTTTGCCTCCACACCACAAGGAAATTCTGCCTGGGTTTCCAGCCTTTGAAGTCCGCACTACAGCATTAACTCCTACCTGAACCTGCACCCTCCCAGCTTGCTCTGTGAGATTTCAGACTCGCCAGTCACCACAATCACACAGACCAATTATTTAAAATCAATCTCCAATCTCTTCCTCTCATTTCATACAAAGAACTAAATATTTCTACCAAGAAAAAGAACAATTTGGTAATGCTGAAAATATATGTTGATAATTCAGACATTCCACATGTAGGGATATAATCTAGAGGAATTTTCACACATCTACCAAAGGAGATACACAGAAAAATGTTCATTGTAGCACTGTTTGTACCAGCTGAAAAAGAAAAGAAAAAACAAGAAAAGCAACTTGGAAGTCCATCAGTGGAGGAATAGATAATATATTAGGTTCACCAAAAGGTCTGTTTAGTTTTTCCATAAAATAAAAGACATTTTTTATTGCCACCAACAAATTTATTGATTTGGGTATTTTGAGTATGTCAGCTATCTCCCACGTGGTATAACACTGTTTGTTCTCAATGAATGTCACTATCAACTTCAACTGGTCTACCTGACTATGAAGCATCATCATTCAGCAAGAAATCTCCAGCATAAAACTTCACAAACCAAACCAATTTTGACATATTCAATCAGTCGCATCACCTTTTCCATACACTGCACAAATCTTTTTTTGCATTTCAGTTGCATTTTTACCTTTCTTTAAATAATAAAGCATAATATGCCAAGAATGTTGTGTATTTATTTTATTCCATCTTCAATATTAAAATGGCTACACAAAAATTCACCAATTTTGATGTTATTTTTTAAATGCATGCTGATATGACAACTGTTACAACACAATCTAAAAAATTATTTCAAATGAAGTTAAAGACAACTAAGCACTACTAGAACCATCATATGGAAAATTAATAAATAAAAGAAAAAAACAACTTTTTTGGGGCAACCCAATACCTTGTGTTTTTTTAAATGGTCTACAATAGCTAAAACAATGAGAACCTTAGATCTATATATATCAACTGAAAGGTAAAGGTTAAAAAAATACAAGTGGTACATTGTAGAATGCTGTGTATAGTTTGATATCATATTATATATTTTAACACATAAACTATCACATACTATTTATAATGCATGCAGACATAATAAATATTTTAAAAGCATAAATTGGAAGAATGCACACCAACTGCCTGGCTTCTTGCCTCTGATGAAAGAGGGAGGAGAAAGGAAATGGAGAGAGATACTAAATGGAATTTCAACTATATTTATGTGTTTTTTATCAAAGTCTAAAGCATGTATATATGTTAAGATTTGTTAATAACCAGGTGAGAAGTGCAAGAATGTTTGTTATATTATACCATAACTTTCTGTGTGTTTGAATTTTTACAATTAAAAATTTTTATAATATTATATTTGAATTTAAAAATCGGTAATTTCAGTTATTGTTATAACTAGGTACAGGTGCCAGGTTGGTACATGTATAATTGGGAGGAATCACTTTGTAAGTTATACAATTATCTAAGCACTATGCTGTACAACTGAAATGAATAATAATAAATAAATAATAAGCTAATAAATAAAATAATACTGAATGTCAACTATGATTGAAAAATAAAATTTAAAAAATAATTTCAGTAATCTGAATGAGAGATGAAGGTAGCATGAGGGTAGTGTAGGGTTAAGAAAAGTGGACAGGTATCATAGCCAGCCAATTAGCAGTCCTTTAACACAGAAAGTGAGAGAGAGGGTGCAGGACAGGTGTGTGAGTGGTGTGTCCTGAGTTTCTGGCTTGGGGGACTGCATAGAAGGAGGAACCATTAGTGAAAGAGGATTGGTGGAGGAGGAGTGAGTTTGGAGTCACAGAGTATCTTTTAATGTACTGATCACAATGTGAGGCACAAAGACATTCTATTTCAGAGAAAACATTCTCCTTCTTTCTAGATATTTGGGATATATTGAGTTTTATGTACTCATCACAGGTCAAGTCAACCAGGTATCTGAGTATAGAGGAAGCGTTCTCACATAATCTAATTACAGGTTATTATTAGACAAAAGATTCCAAGTGAACCTTATTCTGAACTTTAACAGCACCCTGGAGAAAATAGCTATTACATTCCAAGTGGCACAATATGGCTCCCCTTTAAAAAAATCAATAGATTCTCTGGAGAGAAGCATTAAATGACTTCTTTTTAGAATTCCATCAGTAGCTTTCTGCGATACAGACACAGTCTATAAAATCATAAACGAAGATGATCTGGTTGAAAGGAAAGTCAACACTAATATAGATCGTCAGCCTTTCTCATACTTGAAATGTCTGAAACATTTGCTATTTATTGTTAAAATCTCCTTCAAACATAACCCAATTCCCACAGGGTTTTGTGACCAAACTGACCTCTTCTGGGCCTTACCTTATTTCTTCCTGACTGTGGCTAAGTTCCAAGCAGAAATAATAAATACAATATTGATCAAAATAGGTTGTAATTATCTGTGTTTATATCCTTTCCTGAATCATTAGACTATTTGGGAACAAAGGTAAAATTAGATTAAGGGATGAGCCAGTCAGGTAGCTTCTTGGGATCTATAATCTATAGATATTGTAAAACAAAGCAGGAGCAAACCAGAATTACCTTAGATTGAGGGATGTCCAACCTGCAGCCCACGGGCCACATGTGGCCCAGGGTAAATATGAATGGGGCCCAACACAAAATCATAAATTTACTTTAAACTTTATGAGATTGTTTTGTGACTACATGTCACAATGTATTTAATGTGTGGCCTAAGAGAACTCTTCTTCTTCCAGTGTGTCCCAGAGATGCCAAAAGGTTGGACACCCCTGCTTAGAGGAAGAAGACATACCTGAGTAAAAGTATAAACCACTCCTACCCTGTGCCTCAGTCTGTTGAACATTTTTGTTGCAGGCACAGGTAAACTGTAGTGTACAGCTCTTGCCTCACCATTAACCCAGTGGTCAGTCATGTGGGCACTATTTGGTCAGCAAAATCATCTATAATCCCCAAACCAAATGATGCATAACTCAGTTCAATTAACTAAGACTGTGTCTTCATTAGTGTATCTAAATGCATGCCACTCATTGCATTTTCTCCATCCAACACTAACCCAATACAGTTCTACCTTAGACTCTTCAAAGTGAGGGCCATTGACCAGAAGCATCAGCATCAGCTGGGGGTTTATTAGAAATGCAGAATCCCAGGCCCCACTCCAGTCCTATTGGTTCAGAATTTGCATTTGAATGAGATCACAGGTGGTTCATATGCATTTCAGCTTTTGCGAGGCATTGGTCCACACTACATCTTAATACTGATGTCACTGTGTTGAAATTAAGGATCTCCCTCTCATGCCTCGAGGTACATCTTCTTCAAGACATGTTTCCACTATGATGGTTGGTTCCTAACAGCGCTTGGCATAGAGTAAGTTTTCAGTAAATATTTAGGAATCCCACAGGATCGTGAGCTTCTCAAGGTGAAAAAGTATACATTGGTATTTGTGCATCTTTAAAACCTAGCGAGTTTCTGAGATATAATAAATGCTCAATTTGTGTTGAACTCCTGTATCTGTGTCCAATTCATACTGGAAAATGAAATGGACTGAAAACATGGCTACTATGCCAACTCAAGCCTTCTCTGACGTCATCCAGTTTTAAGTAAGCACTAATTCCCCAGTGTTTCTACATCATATTGCTTATTAATAACAATAAACACTTGGATAGTTCTTTTCAATTTTAAAAGTACTGTATTCTGCCGTGTATAATGTGCACGCGCAGCTTTGGCCCAAACTTTCAGGAAAAAAATCTTTCGTTTTAATTAACTAATTAATCAGTGTATTTATTTATATTTAGGTACTTGCTTTCATATTATAAATTAATTTTAGCATTCATTTTTAGCATATTATGGTACACAAAATTTTATGTAACAGATGAGCACAAAAGACAAGAACAAATACAAAGTATTTCGGGTACTACCCATGTATAATTCACATCCTTATATTTCCCTGAAAAATTTGGGTAAAAAAAAGTGTACATTATATGCGGAAAAATACAATAACTTTATCTTCACAATCTCATTAATTCTTCTACTGACACTAAGAAAAATAGTATTCTTGTTGTTAGAATATGAAGGTCCACTAAGTCCTTCATGGTTAAGGAACCAGATGCAAAGAGATTATGTGATTTCCTCAATGTCCCAAACCTGGCAGGTGGCAGGGTCAGGATGTATCTTCATATCTTCTGGCCTGCTATTCCTTCTCACTATATTACATTGATAAATACAATCAAATGGCCTCTGTTATATCAGGAAAGTTACTCAGACATTCACTGGCACTTTCTTTCAGTTTACATTTTAATTATAACTATTTCATTCAGCTATGCACAGTTTTTTTTTCAAAGGTATCTGTCTGGTTTTATAGTATCTGCCTTCTTCATCTATGCATTTATTCATTTATTCTTTCATTTGTGGGTGAACTCTGTCCAGCAGAGCTCTTCCAGCCACTGCAGATGAGAATAAACCTGCCAAGACATGATCTGCTTGGGGAGAAAAGGCTGACCAATCTCTCAGAGAAGGGCCTCAAGCACCTCTTTCCCTGGGCTTTTATTGGGTTAGTTTGCTTAGGAATACACGGCATATACGTAAGGCTCATCAATCATTCTCAGGCAGTAATGATCAAGGAATAGATAACATTCAAAGAACTATAAGGGCTTATTCTGAGTCAGGGTCAGAAAGATAGAGTCATGCCAAAGGGCCATAAAACTTTGGGGAACAAACTCATTTTATGCTTGGACCCTTAACATTTAAATTGAGGGCATTCCAAGCAAAGCAGGTTTCATAGGATTTTATGAATTCTTTCTTAGGCCCGATTGCGCTCCCCCTGCCCCTGCTGGGAACTGCCCGTTCCAGCACAGGGCTGTACTCCCCTTCAGCATTGTTTCAAGCCTGAATCAGGTGGGGGATGTGGGCAGCCAAGAGATTAGGAGACTTTTTACAGACAGAATGAGGACTCAGGCTATGACAAAGCCAAGGGGTAAGGGCCTTTTGTCCCTCCTCCATAATCCCCTAAGTCCTTCCCTGATGGCCCTTGGTAACTGTGCCTGTCTTAGATTGTTCCCCCCTTGAGGAATCTTACCTGTCAATGACTATCCAGCCATCCTCCAGGGGCCAAGCAGGGTGAAGTGAAGGGGGCAGAGAGTATACCCCTGCCAGGAGGGTAAGTTTTGTCTCCTTAGGGGCTTATGATCCCAAGGTCTTTTTACTCAGCCTTAGCCATGGAGGGTTACAGCTTCTGAAACCAGGCAGGGTGGTTCCCAACATTCATTCATTTATCCAATAATTTTTTATTGACCTCTTTGACTAGTGTCAGCCCAAGAGTAGCAATTCAGTATTTGTTTAATTGATCTGATTAGCTTCCTTTGATCAATATTGATGATTTGGGTCCCTGAGATCCACTGGTAAGATACTCACATTGCCAGATGAAAATTATAAAGTCATCAAATGTTAGGGCTGGCAGATGCCTTTAGAGACCATCTCCTCTAAACCCCACTCTGCCAGATGACAAGGCTTAGTGACATGCCTGAGTTCACACTGAAGAATCTCTCATATCACTTTTCCTGTAGGGACCTCAGTTATCTGTATGATATGTTTGCATTGATCACAAACCAGGTTGTTGCCACATCCACACTTAACTTGAGTGTAGAACCAAATAACTAAAAAAATACCCCAAAGCCCCATATAATAGTTAGGTGCTTTCTAAAGCTTGCAGATGATAATATACTCACATGGCTGATCCCAAGAAAATTTTGGAATGACTGGGATGGACTGCCACATGTAAATATTCATGACACAAACTCATCAAGCCTTGCAGAACATATGTGAATAATTAACAAGATAATGATTTGTAGTATAGGTTACCTGGTTTCTAAAGAGATGCTAACTGAAGCTGTTTTCCTTTTTACAAGGCAACCAAAAATCTGAGGCAGTAAATTGCAATGTTTGTTATCACTTTTGTGATATAGTTTTGAAAGTCTAAAGTAGGTGAATGTTCATTATCAATAGATGCTGTATTTAATATGGTACATTCTAAGCTTTTAGGGAAAGTGACACAAAGGTATAATTATGTAGGTTATTGATTAATCTTTAACTGTTACTACTTTAGTTATTTTCCTTCAGAGTATATCTAAGAAAAAGACAGACTCTTTTTTGTTGTTTAATTAAGCATTGAAACATAAAATTTATTTTCAATTTTGCTCTATGATTTCACTTGACATGTTCATCTCATTCTCCATCTGTAGACTGTGATTTGTATCTTCACCAAGAGGCAGGAAGCAAGGAGAAGCAGCAAAGGGAGTAAAGGGAGAGATTCACTGCCCTTCCTTGGGTGATTTTCCCTAAGAACAAAAATTCCCCCACCTTCCCCACCTCACACCGAGAAACAGTCTCATATGTTTCTTAGGTCAGTCTCTCTCTCTCCCCCCCCAACACCCCCCTGCACACTTTTTTCTCTTGCATGAAAATCACCTCTTGGGAAAACCTTTCGAAACTATCCACTTTTAAAACTAAATACATGTCCATGCTATGACCCTGTAATCCCATTCCTTGACGTAGGTAAACAAGTATATTTATCTACCAAATGGCAAGGATAAAAAATTCATAGAAATGAAGTGTCTATCTATAACAGAAAACATAAATTTCAGAACAGGCACAAAGTAGAATACTACACAATCATAAAAGAGAACATCCACTACAAGCACAATCACAGTTGAACCTCACAGACACAGCAATGAATGAGTGAAAGACAAAGCCAGCCACAAAAAGTATACATTCTATAATTCATTTATAAGAATTCAAGAATGAGAGAAAGTAAAACTGTGGTGATAGAAGTCATAATATTTGTTACTTGATTTTGAGAGGTGGGAAGGACAATGTGGGCATGAACTTAAGAAGGGGCATGCAGCATCCCATATATGTGTAAAAATCCATTGATTTGTTCACTTGAGATCTGCGTATGTGTCTACACCTCAACACACATTCTGTTCGAATGATAACCAACTCCCTCCTCCCAGCAGCTGGCTATTGCTGGAATTATACACACCGTGCTGTTATCTGCATACTGCTCCTTCCCTAAGCGACCATCCCCTTCGCTTATCCACTTCTTTTCATAAGGGAGTTTCGCTTAGGAAAGTGTGCATCCTGACCACAACAAAATATTCTGAAATAAAAATTCAAATAAAACAAAAACATTTTAACAAAGAATCATTTTTCATTATACATGTAAATCCGTGGCAGATGTGTTCAGAGGAATAATGCAAGTCCACCCACCACTAGAAGAAAAGTAAAACTGTAAGCATTTCTGAAATACTGTAATGATTTTTCTTCTGGCTCCTAGTCAAGACTGGTAACAAAAATACAGAAACACCATGAGAAAGGCCTGTCTGGGCCCATATGACTGAATTCTCAGACAGTGCTGGGTGACCAGGGAATCTGATTCAGCTTTGAAGTCTAGGAATATCCCTTATGGGTAAACACTGAAGCCCATCTGAGGTTAAGCCATTGTACCCTTATTTACATACAAGCATTATCTCATTGAACACCTATAAAATCAGTAACATTATGAAGTAAGGCTTACAAACATTAACTGACTTTTCTTCCAAAGTCAAAGAGCTTTTCGGCTGGGGGCCCTGACTGGAGCCCTCATTGCATGATTCCCGGTTTCTGTGACATGCCCCTTGAAATCTGACTGGCTGGCCTTCTTGGGGCTGCTTCTACACTGAAATATTTGGGAAGGGACCTACAAATTACTTAGATTACTTATGGTAGGTTTTTCCCCAATAAACAGCATAGTATCTTCTTTTTTTTTTAGTCTACCTTGATGAAAAATTTATGAATTTAGCCTGTCGCAAATCATATAAAACTAAAAGTGATGCTTCATAATCTACATAACTGTCTTCCATTTCTCTTGCTGTCCTGATTTGTCCTTCCCTCTGAGAATTTTGGAGGTGGTGGATGGGAATTGACTTCAACCCTACTTGCTGCTCTTAGGTACCTCTCTTACGTACACACTGGTAACTATGGCAGTTTACCGCTGGTTTCCGCAACAGCTGTGCCTAATTGTTGAGTAGATCTGTGCTCTTGACACTAGAACCAAAAGGAACCACATTCTGGGAACCAGCTCCCAGCTCCCAACATCCCTTTTCCCCGACTCACCAACCATCTTGGACACTTTTTCACAATAGAGCCTCCCAATGTCATCTCTGGGTGTCACAATTTGAGGAAAACATGCTGCGTACTGAAAGCCTTATATGGAAGCAATGTCTGAAAGAATTCAAACATTGCCAGGTTTTTCTTAGCTCTCCGTCGGCCTTTCTCACAGAAGCTGTGATGCCCTGGATACCCAGACAGACCTGGCAGTCTAGGGAGTCCAACCAGTTTTCATTGTCTCACAACTGTTTGCAACAAGGCTTCAGGGAAGAAGAATGAAGCATCAAGTTCTTGACATTGAAAAAGGTTGCACATGACGGTCACTCAAAGGGTATCTTTCCAAGTAAGAATCATGGAACTCTTTGGAAGTCTGACCACATTAAACAAAGCGATCAGAGTAGCTATGGATAATTTGGATGCATTTTGGTATTTTAAAAAGACTCTTTAAAAATTAAATGTCAAAAGTAGAAACTGAGGGTTCCAGTTATTAAAATGGTAAGGGAGGAGCCATATAATAGAAAACTATAGCTCTCTTAGAAATGTAGAGAACACACTTGTGACCTTCTTTTCACCTCTCACCTAATACCTCTGCCCAGGGAAGATTTGTCTGGTTGATGGAACAGGGGGACAAGTAGCTCAGCCTCTTTTCTCAGTGACAGGTCACTGGAGCATGGATTCTCTGCCTTGCCAGGTGGACAAAGTCAGTTCAGGAGGAAGCACGGGGAGAGCATTTTCATCTTGGTCCTAAGCCATACATCCCAATGTGCATTTGCCAGTAATAAAGCTTATAAAAAAGACTGTGTGTGTATGTCTACATGACATACATTTCAGACATCCAACAAGTTCAGATAATGCTAGAGAATACCACAAAGAAAAACACTCCCACAACTTGGCTGAAGAGCCAAAATGCCATCTATACAACTGCAATTCTTTGATTTTCCTTTCTTGTTTCCATTCTTCTCCAACACACTTGCTATTGCAGAGGGAACCACTACCAAAATATGTTTATCATTCCCCTGAATGCTTGCTTTCATAGTTAAACTATGCATGTATTCCTCAACAATATTAAATTTTGCTTTGCTCATTTGTAAACCTTATATATGAGTAGTATAACCACACAGCCTTTTTATTTGCATAAAATTATTTTGCTCCATATTATGTTGTCAGCGTTTACTCATATTGATAGATGTATTACTAGTATATTGATCTTAATTGATTATAATATCCTCATGGATTAATATACCACATATATAAGGTGATGGATATTTAGTTGTTTTCAATATTTCACTATTAGAGACACACTACAATGAATATTCTGTAATATTTTTTCATGTATACTTATGTGAGAGTTTCTCCAGGGCATGCATCTCAGAGGAGAATTAGTGCACGCTATGGTTACTATATATTTCTAAAGCTGATATTTAAACCTCTGATTTCTAGCTTTTTCTTAGCTATTGCAGAGCCCTTAAGAGAGAGGAGATGATTAATGCTTCCTTCTTACTCTACCTAAGGTAATCTTTCTTCCTCCTCTCTCTGCTACGTAAATGCTTTATCATTTTCTAAGACTCGCTCAGTTCCTCTCTCCTGTGAAAGTTTCCTGAACCCCACAGGCAGCGTTTTCATTCCCTCACCTGAGCTTTCATGGCCAGCACTTCTGTTTGGGACTTGTCAGCTACCACACCCTGTAGCTCCTACCCTGTGTATGTATCTGCACACATTCACAAAGACTATGATCTCCAGAAGAGAAACATAAAAGCAGACCCCCCAAAAAACACACTACAGAGACATTATGTCCTTTAACTGATTCCTACTCACCCAAAACTCCAACAATTAGAAGGCTACCCAACGGCAGCATCCTTGGCATTACACTTGATCCATCTTATCCGAAACATCTGGGTACGTTATAAAAGTTTGAACATGAAACCAACTTGATGAACTGAAACACCTATAAAAACACAGGTAACATGGTCCCTACCTGCATTCCCCTTGACATCTACTTGACCAGAGAAGGAACACATGTGAAACTATTATAATAAGAAAAATCCACATGTAGATTCACAAAATTGTGAGGCTTTGAAAGCTAAAGTGGCTTAGAGGTGATAACAGACTCTCTCTTTGATAAATAACAAACTGTCTTTTGAGGTGATGCTTCACCTGAGTTAACAAAGCCAATTAGTAGCAAAGCCAGAGTTCTTGATAACTCATTTTTTTTAATTCAGGAAATATTTTTAGAACACTCAACCATACCAATTTCTGTGCATATGCTAATTAGGACAAACCTGAAGATTTCTATTTAATTAAAAGAATCTTCTTACAGATGTACTCTGTGAGGATTGCCGTATTAGGTATATTGTGGATTTTACAAAAGACATTATCATCACTAGAGTTTTTAAGAAACTTGCATTTCACTTGGTGGCAGTAAAACAAGGAAAGGTTGACACCCGAGTGTGTAACAGGATGTAAGCTTGGAACTTCCAGCCGAGGCAAGCAGAATAACACACACGACACGCTCTAAGGAGGAAGGCTATACCACCTGCAGAAATCTCAGCGTAAATCTCAGCGAACCATATAGATCGGAAAGACGCAGACATGAAAACAGGTCAAAAGAATAACAATTAAGAGGAATGTTTTTGTGAAAACTACTTATTTGGAAAAAGCTACGCTACGGCGCTGCCTCTTTCCTCACTCTCACCATTTACCTTGAACTGGAAGAGAACGTGTACAGCGGGACTGCTGACGGGAATGCTCTGTGCCCCCTCGACTGTGGGGAATAGAGCGACCTGGCTGGTGACATGTGCCCAAAGAATGAAGGTAAGGCGCCGGGTGAAATGGCTTGCAGTGACCGGGTGGCGGGCAGGTTCGAAAAGTCACTGCACTCCCCTGCATGTGAACTGCATTCTTCTGATATGTAGTCTCACCGGAAAAATCAACCATTTAAATAGATGTCCTACCAAAGGCGGCCTCTGCCAGAGGGCCAGGGGTTTCTTAGAATATGTGGGGCCAGACTGTCAGAAATATGCACGAATGCGCATCAGGACCACACCGACCAAAAGGAAAGGCACCGCCCACGTCCAGGGCGTCCGGCTTAGAGAAGTCCGGCAAGGGAGTCATCACAGGAACCGTGGAGATGCCCATCAGAGAAAGGTTAGCTGAGCCCATCAGCTGGGCTCAATTAAGAAGAAGTAAACTTGTAACTCACTTGCTGAGAATTTTCTCCTCTCTATGCCCATTTCTCTTTCTGAATTCAATCCAGGATATGTTGTCAACTTAAACTAAAGAGAAAAGATGAGTGGATGACAGAGAAAAAAGGAAGGAAGGGAGGCCTCATACTTCATTCTCCCAAACACAGTCTGGCCTACTTGGGCTGCCCCAACCTGCCCCGATGGCCATATTCTCTCTGCTGTATCCTAGTGTTAGAAAATAATGCAGACAGATGACAAGATGAATAACAAAACTGCTAGCACAAAGTTTTAGGGGTATAATCCGAATAATAGGGTCTCATCTTAGTGTCAAATTCAAAGGAAAACCTACATCTCTTCCCCTGACTGAAAAAAATGTCTTGGAAAGGACTTAAATGTTGGGTAAAGTCACTTAAAAAGATACAAAGAGAAATCACATTAATAACACACAGGAGAAATTTCTTAAAATCTTCTCCTTTCTTTTCTAATCTCTTGTATAATCATCTGTCTTCAATATCTCACCTCTTCTCTCAAAAATACCTAAAATTCTCTTCCTAAACTCAGGGAGTTTACTGACTTTTCTTCCTAAATTCCCTTGCTACGCTATCAGATCTATGGGTTCCTTCAAGAAGTTCTTTACTTTTCATAATAATAATAAGGCAAACATTTCTCCCTCCTTGCATTGTCTACCTCACTGCTCATCACCACAGTCAACATACTGAGAAGGGTAAGAGATGATGGGAGTGAAGGAAAGGCCATGAATATTGTACATTACTATGTTTTATCACTCACATATGAGTTCACAGAATGGGAACCTCCATTTGTACTTAAGTAACAGAACAACTGCAAACAAAAATAGCAATTATATTGGGTCTCACAGAACGGGATGAGTTCGGGTGTTTATAATATTAGCACATCAACATTGTATCTCCTCTCTTATTCCAAATGCTAAGAAGTTGAAAGTCAAATCAAGTATTCTCAATCTCATTTCTCCCTACCTTTCAAAGGTATTTCCTGAGCAGACTAGCCATCCCTAAGTGTAAGCTCTAGGAAATCTATAATCAGCTGCTCTCTCTAATTGAACACTTTCTTTCCTTAGATTTTGGAAGAAGCATGAAAATGATTTACTGATTTAGGAACTGGGTGGAGCAGACCACAAAAAGACAAATCAAAAACATGTGGAATGAACTAGCTGAGGGGAGGTGAAGGGAGAGAGAGCTAGCTTTCAAATGAAACAAAGTACAGATGATTTGGCTAAATTTAAGCCAAGCCAAACACTCACATTAAACATTGCACTTGGGTCTGGTTCAATAGCAGGAGCCAGCGAGAAGGAGCGGCAGCCAACATTGCATCAGACACACATTGTGGACAGAGGAAATGAGTTCAGTCCAGCCAGCTGTGACTTCAAACGGGCTGTTTCTCAGAGAACAGTGGGAAAGGGTTCCCTCTTCAGTGAAGATTGCAAAGTTCAGCCAAAGCCAGTCCAAAGGGAATGGACTTCGGGAGGAAGAAAATTACATTCAATGCATAAGAAAGAGTGTTTTTCTTCCATGAAGTGGCTGGGACAATAAGAAAAGAATGGAACATGATGACGAAGAGAGGGGACACGATTCCGATGCTCACTTGAGGGCTGGAGTCCCACCTGCATAACTATGGGAAGGGGTGTTTGTGTGGATAAGGCTGCTTTTCAGCTCAGACACCTCCTTGCATGAATCAGGTTTCCGAATCTGTGGGAGGAAAGACTGCAGGATTTCTCACCTGACTCCCAGGGATCATGTCTTTACCCCTTCATACTTTCATAAAAACACACATTTCCTTTAAGGTATTTACTCAGTGCAAATCTACAGAGGAACTAAGAGTGGGTTAGACCCTGGCAACACAAAGACAAACCAGACAGTCTTAGCCCAGGTCACAGTCTGAAGAAGGGTAGGCGCAGCCACAGAGGACCGATATTGAGTGATAAGTCTTCCACTAGATCAGTGATGCCCAAGGTATGACCACCTGATTAGTATCAGCATCACCTGGGAATTTTATTAGAAATGCAACTTTGTGGGCCCCAACCTACATCTACCGAATCAGAAAGCTAAGACTGCTTTATCAAGCTCACCATGTGACTCAGATGCATGCTAAAGTTGTAGATCCCACATTGATACAAAGCAAAGAGGACTCTGAGCAGAGAGACGGCATACCTGAGCCAACCACGATGTCCTCTGTCATCCATAAATCACTCCACAGTCCCTTCCTCTAGATTCTAAACAGGTGACTCACAAGAATGCCACACAAAATGTGTGCCTTGTCTCTCTTCATAAATTATAAGAACTTGAAGGACAGGAGCTGATACCTCTTTCGTGTTTTCTTTGATTTCTCCTCCTTTCAGACATCAATCCAATACTCAGACAGGCATTGAAATGTACTTTAATTCTGTAGCTAATTCAGAATTTAGACTGGTGCCAGCGATACACATTCATGAAGAGAAACTGGCCAACATATAACACTTAAAAATTTTCTTAACTCTTGTAGGTTGGAGGTGAATATAAATGTTATCTCTCCCAAACACTCATTTGATGCTTGAATCCTCTGTTTGCAAGCATTTGTTCTCCTTAAGCTTGGGTACCCCCATGGATCTCACTGTCTTGGGATGCAGCTTTCTTCCTTTCAGACAGCGTGGCTAGAAACAGTTAGCTTCTTCTGGGCTGAAATCTACCACCATTTAAATTCCATTTATTACTTATAGCTCTATCCCTTGGGAACCCATAGCAAAGATACTTACATATTAATGTGACATTTTACAAGTATTTGAAGTTAGTATTTACGTAGTCGAAAACATGGGTTAAACTTACAGACTCTGGAAGCAATCCGCCTGCACTCAAATTCTTGTTCTGGCCCTTATGAGCTCTCTGACCTTGGGAGAGTTATTTACTATATGTAATTTGTCTGTTTATAGACACAAAAAATATATAATAGCATGGCACAAAGGGCTTTTGTAAAGAATGCATGAATTAATATATGTAAATGTGCCTGGAACCAAGTAAGTGCTCTAAAAGTTTGAGCTATTATAAATCATCATCATTATCATAGAAAGCTTGTCAGATTATCTGACAGAGGCCATCATTCTAATTCTATAGTCATTTGCTAGGTGAGCCCATTCACTCCCATGGGTTCAACTGCCATCTATACATTTGTGTAAAATCTATTTATTCTTATCCTGAGCATACAGCTAAATGTAAGTGGCCAGTTGGGGGCACATGAAATGTCCTGGCCATTATGATCTGAGTCGAAGTGATGCACACCCTGTCTAGTCCTGGACCCTAAAGTCACCCTGAGAAATCATCCACACTCTTTCTCAGTTATCAGCCAGATGAATGCATAGGAACAAATGGAAGAAGCCCCAGGGAGTGGTGGAGCACCAAGCTGCTTCGATCCCGGTGTCAGTGCTTAAAGGGGAACTGCCTACCAGAGTGAAACAGCCACCAGAACGAAATCTCCACACTGGACTTGTGTGACCAAGAAATAAACACTGATTGTGTTAAACCGTTAAGATTTCACAGCTTACCACAACTAATACAATGACTTCCTGCTTTATATCTCTTGCTCAGACTTTGCTTCTGAACTTCAGAACAATGCATTTCACCTTCTATTCAGCCTTCCTACATGGACCCTTAAATAATGCAATAAGCAAACTCAAGGCTTCTGGGATCAGACCGTCTGTGCTGAAATGCCACTCCTTCTAGGTGGCCAGTTATAGAAACACGAGTGAACTACGTAAACTATTCATAACAGTATATGTTCAGAGTTGTGAGGAAATTAAATGAGTAGATCTATATAAAACATTTACAACAATAGTTACTATGACCATCCCACTCAAAATTTGTTCCTTCCCCTGTGTTTTCTATATGAACAACTATTGGATTCCCCACCATTTGACAACGATTAAAACAAAAAACTTGCAACTTAATCTTGAATCCTGTTTTTTTTAAATCAGGCCATGTGGAACACAGCCCAATAACTGATTGATATGTTCCCTAAACATTTCTCAAATTTGTACACTTCTGTCTATCCTCTTTCATTGTGTTCTATTCATCCTCGTTAAAGCTACTGGCCTATGCGGCTCTATTATCGTTGCAGCCTTACTTGCCTTTCAAATCCATTCTTGTGCCCTTCAAATGCATTCTTCTCTTGGAAATGCTGACACTCTTTTGAAATCAAAATTTGATCTGGTCACTCCAAAATCTAAGATGTATTAAAACCTCTCGTGGACCTCTGTGGTAAGACCAAATTCCCAACCCATCACTTCAGCCTCTCCTCACAGCCCACTACCTCACTTTATCTTTAGGGTTCAGCCATGCTGGGCTTTGGTTGAATTCTTCAAGTCATCACAGATTGCCCCATCTTTGACATTTTCATATGCTGGCTACATCTGCTTAGAATGAACTTTCTTCCCACTGCCAGTTTACCCAATTAATTACTGACCATTCTTTACATTTCAGCTTAAGTGCTCCACTATCCAGAAAGCCTTCTTAGCAATCTCTGCCCACACTAAGTAGAGATAGGCTTGCACAGCACCCACTATGCTCCTTCATTAAACTCCACATATTTGCCATTATTTCTACGAACATGTTTTCTTGGCTAGCCCGAATGCTTTACAAAGTTAGAGACCCCATGTGTGTAATTCTCTGCCTAGTATATTGGCTTGTATGGAAGAGGGTCTCTTTAAATATACATTTTATTTTGTTTTTATGAGAGTCTGTTCAGGAGACTTTGAATGGGTGTATCTCATATGAATTTTTGTTTTGTTTGGTCTGAGGAAAAGTCCATCAATCTATGTACCTAATTAATTCACTTAGATATTGAGAAAATCCAGTATCTGACCTCTTGGAGTTGAAAATCTTGTTGATTTGACAGACACATAAAGAAAAAAACTATGCAGCAGTATCATACACTCTGTCCTGATACAATGATTGTAGGACCTCCATCGCTGGGTGACAGGTCCTTTGGGAGGGGTCAAAAATTGTGTGTCAGTAGAGCATGCGATGCCAGACCAGATCAGGAAATACAGGGGAGGAGGTTAAAAGCCAATTGGAGTTCAGAACTAAGCAACTTGTTCTTATATCAAGAGAAGATTTGTGTTTATGTGGGCCTAACATTTGATGAAGTGCACAGCTGGGGAAGAACTGATGGAGGAATGCTCTATGAATAGCTCCATCTAGAAGCAAATCTATGCTCTAGGGGAGGAACGCTGCGGAAGGGGCTCAGCACAGTCACAAGCCTTCGTGGGGAAGTTTAGAGTCCAGCTGCACACCCGCTAACTCTTTTTGGTGCAGTGTGTGAATCTCTCCCAGTAACATTTTTTTCTCATTTGCAAAATGGAAATGCTGAACCAAACATTAGATTGTTTATGGCAACCCTAGCTATCCCTGAGATTCAGAGAAGTTCAAGGTTTTTCCTGGGGTATCATCCTAATAACTGATAAAAGCTGCATTTGCACCCACGTCTTGTGACTCTCAGTCTAGAGCTCCTTCTATTAATTCTTTCAGAACTGCCTTTTCCTTTAAAAGATAATAAAAATAAGTGGCTACTGCCCAGAAAGGAACAAGTTCAACTAAGGCTAAGTTTCTTTCGGTAAGTGCTCAGAAGTGTTTCGAGTTATCTTAGATGATGTGTGTCAAATTTAACCTAACAGAAGATATTCTCTGTCTTAGGTTTGTGGTCACATTTTCCAGAAGCATTGGAAAAAATAGCCAAAATAAGTGCCCCTATTTCAACAATACTAGGATTTTCCTCTTCCTTCAGTCAAAGAGGGAAAAAAATTGATATGAGCCTTTGCTCTGGCAATAGCTTTGCATTAGTCCCCGAAGCCTGTGGGTTTTCTTTAGCTTCTTGGGATTCGTGACCAACAGCTCAGTCGCCTTCCCTGGTTCTAATAAAACTCGGTGATGGGTTTTGGATTACATTCATTCCAAGCGGACTCCTTGTCAGGCCTTGAGTGGACTTTGTTGTCCACAGCCGCTTGCAATGAGTGTGGGGGCAAAGGTCTCTGGTTACGCCCACCACTGAAATCAGACTCGGCTACACTACATGAGGAACGTATTACAGGGCGGAATCCAGCATTTGTCCCCACAGGACGAAGGAATGGCCTTGCAACTATTCCCCGTCTTTATTTTTGATGATTCTATAACCCATCGCCTCTTATATTGGAGACAGCCAGGATTTCTTAGCAACACCGACCTGCACAGAAAATAAAAGAGCTAGCATGCAGCAAAGGAGTCAAATCAAGTCTCAGGAATGAGAGAAGAAGTTGAACAAGTTTAAATACAAAGACTTATAAATCCCTCCAAGTATTTTTTTTTCCCTCCTTCATAGTTCCAGCCAGTGCCTTATTATCATTCACCCCATGTCTGAATAATGGAATGCTTAGATCACTGCATTCATCAAGGGAAGGAAACACTGTGTGTTCTAAAAAGCACTTTGAAAAGAGCTCTCTCCCTCTGCGAGGCCATACTTCACTGAGTTTTCCTAATTGCTGAATGCATGGCTCTGGCTTGAAATACAAGAATTTGAAGAATTGTATAACATGCCCGGCACCAGTAAAATCAGACCACCTCTCATTCCAGGGCCTTCACTATCCAAGCAAAGCAATCCAGTCTGAAATTACTGCAAATAGTGTCAAGATTTTGTATCTATTGATACACACACACACACAGAGAATTGCATGGGGGATGTGCTCAAAGACCCCCAGTAGATGCCTGAAAACACAGACAGTACCAAAACTTACATATATCATTTTTCCTACATATACAAACCAGCGATGAAGTTTACTTTCTAAATTAGGCACAGGAAGAGATTAATAACTAATAAAATAGAACAGCTATAATACACGATAACAGAAATTATATGAATGCTGTCTCTCTCAAAATACTGCACTCACCCTTCTGCTTCACGTGAGGATGTGAGGGGACCAGGTGGCGCACCCGTGCCTGAGTCCGTGCAACTGCTTCTCACTGGCAGTGGACGTGTCGGCGTCACCCGTTCCCGGCGCCCCTGGCTGAAGTCTCTGCACAGGCCCGACGTCTGCTCTCAGTCCGAACGCGTTTTCAGTTCACGTCTTCCACCCACAAAGTGGGCCTTTCCCATCTTCACTGGGCACGTATCACTCACTCGGCTGTAACCTGCGCAGTTTGAGGTGTGATGGCAAACCCCAGCACGGACTTCTTTTTCCTTCTTCACATGTTCACAGATAGAAGATTCATTCTTACCGTAGGTCTTAGGTACCTCCGCACGCTTCCTACTTCTTTCCTTCTCAAGTTGAGAACTTCCACCTTTCCACTCGAAGGAAGCACTTGATGGCATCTCCGTGGCACATTCGAATGGCCAGCACCACCCTTCTTGCGCTTTGGGGTCATCGCGAAGTGAAATCAGGGTGACTTGCACGCCAGCACTACGCCACTGCAACAGCGTATTGCTCTGATAACAAAGATGGCAACGAACCAGCAGGAAGACACCGGAAACGGGAAGATTCACCTCCAGGGCGGGATGTTGCAGAACTCGCGAGATTGCATCACTACTCAGAATGGTGCACAATTTAAAACTTATTAAGTGTTTCTTTCTAGAATTTTTCCATTTAATATGTCACACTGTGGTTGACCGTGGGTAACCGAAACAGAAAGTGAAACCGTGCATAAGGGCATATGGCTGTACCGTAAATAGTGAAATGGTGTCAAATATATGTGTGTGTGCGCATAAAAATTAGGAGAGAGAAGGGTTAGGTTCTGAACCTCAGGCACTGGTCCCCAGCAATTGATTGTGTTTGGAAACATTCTGAACCTCAGTTTCCTCGCCTAAATGCAATAACATGTTTGTCTTCCTCACTAGTCAAGGTTCTTTTATAGCCCTAATGAAATAATGCTAGTCCTAGGGCTCAGCGATGCAGGGTATGTACAATGACTTTTGGGACAAAGGGATTTTCCAAGCTCATATGCACTATCTATCCTGGAATCAAAATAATTCAGGGGTTTTGCTTTCTATTAAACCTTGAGCATCTTGGATATCTTCTACCAGAGTTTACAGCCCAGCTAATTGGAAGAGCTGAGAGCCCTGCTCTGTGCGGGCCAGCACCTCCCCCCCTTCCTGTCTAGCATCGTTCTTAAGTTAACTCAAGCGGGACAACCAGCCCATTGTTTGAAAGAAGCCCAAGTTTCTTGAAAATCTAATTTTCAGGTCCATTCCCCTGGGTGAGCAGTAATATTCACTTAATCCAGTGCTTCATGAAAAAAGAATTAGAACTCAACTTCACTCGTTTCAAATGGCTTATATGGTTGTGTATGCAATAATTTTGAGTGTGAAATGTAAATTACTTGAAACAACCCAAACATCCTATCACTGGGGAAGCACATTCATTGAATGAGTCATCATACAGCCACAAAATCATTATGGAATTTCTTTTTGAGTGTGAGGAAGTGATATTATAACCCTAAATAACAAAGCCAGATAAAAATTGTGTAATCTGTTTAAAAATTCAGAAATTCATCATTCATTCATTCATTCATTCAACAAATAAAAATTTACTGTTAGGCACTCCTTGCTAACATTCCTAAATGCACAGAATTTATTTATATTGAAGGGAGATAAACAATAAACAGATAAATGAATCATTGTTTAGTATACCACATGACAATACCTGCTAATAGAAGACCTAACATTTTTAGCTGGAGCTGAGTTTTCAAAATAATTTAGAGCAATACCCAATTTCAAACCTCAATGGCAAAAGAAAAGAGTTTCAAATTCAAGGGCCTCTGAGTCCCAGATGTCTCCTTTTCCTATAGCATTTAATATCATCTGATGCAGGTAGATCCCTGGTCAGTTAAGTGAACTAATTAATAGTTGATAAGTTTCATCAGGGACAAGACGATTTCTATCACAGGGGTTCGGTATCCTTCATTGCAGCCACCAGGTGATACTATGAATTTTTCCCCTCTGGTTAATCAGGAAGACTAAATCCAGAAGGAGGGTTAAACAGGGTTAAAGGGATGGAAAAAGAGCTATGGTTTGCATTCTAGAGCACATGATTGTATCTATTTATACACACCTCCAGGGATACTAGTGATAAAGGCTTCAGCATACACAGATAAGACTTTCATAGACCCTGCGAAGCTCACTGAACCATTCAACCTACTAAGAAAAGGTTAGTAATAAATATCAGCTACTAGTTAATACTAGTTTATTTCTTTTTATCAGAAAACCTCAATACAAGTTAGAATCACAGTATTGACACATTTTGAGATCATTTCAAAGACTGGATTAGATAATGTGTAAACAGAGACACTGAGTATTTCTAAGTTTAACCTAGAAATAATTACTAGAGTGATTTTGTGTCCAGTGTGCCAATTTATTCATGAACAAACAAAACTGAGACTTAAGCAAAACAGGTCTTAGGATCTCAGGTGGAGGCAGGAAAAAAAACCTAAATGTTTGACATCACAGGTTTTCACACATGTTTCAGTTCCCCTAGTTGGGAACTCTCTTAAAATTTAAGGCATACAAGAGGGGGAATGTAGTTTGCCATGTGCCACCCATTCGCTCATTTCTTCACACGAAAATGTGCCGGTCACTGCCTTGGGGCCTGAGGTTCAAGGTCCAGAAGAGAGGAGAAGGCAATTTGGGCAACGGCCGTACTAAAAGCTGGAATGTGGAAAGCACCATTAGGAAGTTACGGGGTGTTATGGGAGTTCATGGGAGGAATATATCACATTAATTTTCTTGTCAGAAGATCCCAGTGGGCCGCTGTACTGGGCTCAGCTGGCACGGGGGAGGGGAAGAGGAGCAGAATCACTGTGGTCCATTGTTCCAGACAATGCACCCAACACTTCACAAAGGATGGGTCTTGTCAGACATTAAGAGCAAACGTCTCTGCTTTTAAAGACGTGTCCATGGGGTTGGACTCCAGACCAGAGACGTGTGCTGGGATATGGGACTTTCAGTGCCCAGAAAGTTCCAGGTAAACCAAATAAATTGGTCGTCCTACCTGAGAAAGCTGTGATTGCAGACATGGCTGACAGCTGGAGGCTGTCTGCTCACCCTCTCTTCACCTGGGCAGCAGACCCCTCCTCCAATGGGCATGCGGGGCCGTGTTTCTCCATGGCAACTGCTCTTCGCTTTGCTGTAGGCATTGCAGATAAGGAAATGAGGCTCACTGAATTTCAGCATCTTGCAGGAGGACTGGGGTTCTGTAAAACCAAAGGAACCGAGCCTGTGTGCAGGCCCTTTTTCTCTCTGTCCAGCGCCTCTGTGATCCTTGGTTCTGAAACTCTTAGAAGAGTCAGTTGGCTTGTCTTCGGGGATAGCATCAAGGAGATGTAGGGGAGACAGGAATACTTTTCTTTCATCAGTTTAAGGAAGGGGATCCTAGAGGAGGGAACAGGTGGCCGAAGCTTTAACTGGGGAAGAGGAGCAGTCGCAGCCCTTGGGGGCTGTGGCAGGAAAGGGTCTGAGCCCTGGACCCGGGTAGGGAGGACTCTTGCTCTCAGGGCAATTTGGTTGCAAGGCTTTGGAATCTCACAGGCAGCGTCTTCCCTTCTCTTCATTAGACCCCATTCTATACGCCAGCAGTGAGACATGCTGGATTCTGCGGAGGTGCCCACAAGAAGCATTTCCCCCTTTCCTGGGGAGAGAAAAGACAAAAGAAGTGTGTGAATGGCGAGGAAAGGAAGTGGTTGAAGTGAATTCCATGATTCCTTGCCTTTTACGATGACTAGTTAAATAATTTGATGTGCAGGGCCTGACCACCATGCTAATGAGCTCTGGTAATCTGGCACAGAAAATTAATGATAATAAATTAATTCCAGAGAATTCCATTTTATGTACTCAATTATTCATGGTATTACAGTGTTATTAATGGTGTCAATTATTAATGGCATGAATAATTAAGGGATCATATCCATGTTATGAGGTACAAGTGTTCCAGTGTTGAGCAAATTGCTCAGAATAAATAAATAAACATACCACGGTTCAGACATTTAATGTTAAGTCTTCGATGTGTTTCTTGGAAAATGCTGGTACATCTGTCATCAAACTAATTTTATTAATGAGGTCTCTGTTACCAGAACTCCAGCCCAAGTCTTCCATTATGATAGTAACAAGAAAGAGGTAAGGTTGTGCTGGGGGGAGGGCACGTGTGTTGTTGGCAGTTCTCATTCTTCAGGGAGATGTAGGGGGAACCTGCCTGAATTTGGGGTCCAAAGGAAACTAGTGGCGAGACCAGAGAGGGCTGTGAGAATTTAGTGAATTCAGAAGAGCTGACGGGGTAGCCTAAGGAGTTTAATTCGAAAGACAGCAGAAGCCCCATAATGCTATCGCCCCAGATCACAGTGCGTGATGCAGTGCGACCAGATTTGGGTTAGGGCGAGCAAAACTGAGAGCGTTCAGGACAGTGCACTTTCAAACGTGCCAATTTATTGGCAGCGTGAACAAGGGCCGTGCAACATCTCTTCAAGCTTTGTTTTCTCATTTCTATAGCAGGGAAACTGCTTATTCTAAAGGCTATTTGACAAAATGAATGTATGGATCATAATAAGTTCTCAACAAAGCACTTCTATTAGTGTTGTCATTTTAGTTATTGCTATGATAAAATGTTATAACTCAACTTGCCCATTTTATGGCTGAAGAAATTGAAGCCTGAAGAATAGCTGTAACTTGTCACCAAGTTTGTGTGTAGGTTACCTTCCCTTCACCCCTCCGTTACTGTCTTCATCCTGCTCCCTTTCCCGGGAGCCAAACCCCAGGCATGACATGGACAGGGCCCTGTGTCATGTGGGTTCCACCAACAGGGAGACCCTGCAGCGGATGGGGAGAGGAAGGAGAATGAGGTCCGGGTATTTCTCTTTTTGGCACTTTCCCAGGTTTCTATCATTGGCTGTGCATCTCTATAGGAGAAGGCAGGCACTCCCAAAGGGGCTGACTCTACATGACTTTCTCTTTCAGGGATCCTGAGACTGCTCCCGCCTCTGGACCCTTCCGGGCCACAGATGGTAACAAATTTTCTGCTACCAGCTCTGAATTACTGAAGGACTATCCCTTTATGAAAAAATTATATCAAATTATCCTATTTTCAATGTTCCTAACAGATACTGATAACAGTAAGTGACAGAAATGATACCGGAGTCCAAGACTCCCAGTTCTTTTCTTTATATTCACTGCACGTTCATTCACATGCTCATTAAATAATTATCTACTAAGAACCTGGCCCTGTGCTTGGCACAGGACATATAAAAATCAGCCGTGCATGGGTGCCCGTTACTCTGAAGCATCATGTATTGCAGCACATGGAGTCAGGAAATTGTCTGTAGAGAGAGCCAGATAGCAAATATTTCAGAATGGAGGCCATATGTCTTTGCTGCAACTATTTTACTCTGCCATTGTAGTGAAAAAGCAGCTATACATGAAAGAGTATGGCTGTGTACCAATAAAACTTTATTTATTAAACTAAAATTTGTACTCCATATAATTTTTAAGCATCACAAAATATTACCTTTTTAATGTTTTTCCTCCAAATATTTTTCCTCCAAATGTAAAAACTCTTCTTAGCTAGTGGACCATGCTAAATCAGAGAGCAGCTCAGCGTTGGCCCACAGACCATAGTTTGTTGAACTCTGTACTAAAATGTGAGCCTGGTGCTAAGGGAATCAAGTTAAGGAGGTCAAGGGTTGGAAGGGGAAGCTGAGAGAGGACTCATAGAAGAAGTGACATTCACACAGGAAACTAATGGATGGTAGAGTGGATTTGGCACAGAAGGGAAAATAACACAAGGAAGGAGCAAAAGCAAAGAGAATTAGTAGTTCAAGATGTACCGAGGGAGTGGAGCCCAAACTGGAAGGGCCAGGGAATAGAGGTGTGGGTGGCAGGGAGAGGAGACCCTGGTGTGGGAGAGAGTGGGAGGCTCCGAGCCACACCCTGGAGGACTGACTGCAGAGCCCTGCAGAGAGGTTGGACTTCAGAGGTGGAAAAGCCACGTGGCGGGGGTCCTGGCCACAGCACAATGCCCAGCTCTACCACTTTCCAGCTCAGTGATCATGGACAAATTATTTAATCCATCTGAGCCTCACTGCTTACATGCAAACAGTCATAACAGCTTCAGCTCTCTGACGGTAGTAAGGATTAAATGGAATAAGGCACACAGACTGCTCTCAGCAGTACTGGCCCACAGTAAGTACCCAATAAAGTTCGCTATTATTAGCATGATCGTGATTAGGCTCACTGACTAGCCTGGCTCTTGCTGTGTTTTCTCTAGCCCAGATTCAGAGCATTTCTTGCCATTTCTGATGGGGATGGAGGCTGGACAATTGGCAGCCCCGAGGTGAACATAAGGTTTCCCTTTTAGCACCATGATAGCATCAGCCCTAATGAATCCACAGTGGCAGAAATCCATTTCTCTAGACCTGAACCTCATGGGCCTCTGGTCATCGGACACGAAGCCAAAACCACAGCTCCTCAGTCCAGACAATACCCTTCTTAGAGTGTTTGCACACACAGCACACCTACTACTTTGCTTGTGAATTTTCTTTCCTGTTTAGACTGCAAAGTGAGAGGACAATGTTTGAATAGTTCTTTTGAATAGCTCCCTCTCAAGTCTCCTGGCTAGCGGCCTTGGGTGACTGACTTGGCAGGATACTCCCTCGAACCTAATGGAGAAGAAAGGCACAAACAAGTGGACATTATTTGGTGGCATCACTAGAAATAAGTAAGTCTGTCTATCCTAACAATGCCTAAGTAAAACATTTGTGATTCATTCAGTGGATCCATAAAAGTCTTCATACATGGTTTGAGTGCAATTTTGCATAGAAACCATAACATTTCAGACCTGAGACACTATAAGAAAACTAAGACATGGTGAAGAAGAGGACTGATTGGTTATTATTATAAAACACAGAATAATTTTAGTGTTTAATTACAATTCAAGTACTTAATTGAATCATTAAACAGACTTTCAGGACACATTTGGAGGTAATCATTTTGACTTCACCTTTTTAAAAAATGACCAATTATGTTATAAAAAGTAACAAATGTTCATCATATAACACTTGAGAAAAAAGAGACACCTACAGGAAATTGAATAATAATTGCTCAATAAAACTAAACTCACAGGTTATATTTTCAGTATTAAATGTGTGTTTTCTTCAAAATGTTCTTGTAGGCATATTGTGAATCTAGATAAAGGCCAAGGTGACCAGAGCAAAGTGAGGGCTGTCACACTTGAGGATGTAAAGGGTTGAAGTGAAAGGTGGCAGGAGAGTTCAATTACACAGAGTTGTATGGGGTTTGCCGTGTCCCAACCCCCATGCCAGGGTAGGGAGGCGTGTGTTTGTTGTCCCTCTCCTCACCTCAAGTTGAGTGGGAGAAGATATATACATATTTATGTAAATAATAAAATGTAAAGATACATATAATATAAATATCTGTCTATAAATAAAATAAATATATAAATAAGTATTATAAATATAAATCCATACACATATATGAGGTCTGCCCAAAAGGTAACCAGCCATGTAATATGAAAAATAGAGACATTTATCAAAGAAGATACAAGATACAAGAAACATTGTACATAGGACAATGGCACCTCAGTCTCCTTCAAAGTAGACACAGTGGGACCTCACACAGTTCCAATTGCTATCAGCTGTCCCATCAGATTTTCCTGAATCACATCAATGGTCTGAAATCTCTTCCCTTTCAAAGGTGGTTTTAGTTTTGGGAAAAGTCAGCAGTCACAGAGTACTAATCTGGGCTGGAGGGGGACTAAGTCACCTGGGTGATTTGATGTTTCACCAAAAAGTCTGCACAAGATGTGATGTGTGAGTGGGTGTGTTGTAGTGATGAAGCTGCCTATCACCAGCTGCCCATAGCTGCGGCCTTCTGGATCATCCAAACAGTTTCCATAGAGGAATGTTCAAACTTAATACAAAATTTGATGCAGATTCCTTGCTCTACTTGCTCAGTCATCTTGACTACGATGACCACACAGTACCCACACTCACTCAAAGTGTCTACCACCCCCACTGACTAGTACAATGAAGTCATCATTGTTCATGCATGTGCATTCCATTCCACTCTCGCTGGTTGCCAGATTACATCAATGTTGCACAAACCATTCTCATTATATTAACAATGGCTATACTTTTCCCAGACAGACCTGTACACAAACAAAATAAAATGGAAAGCATATCAGATTTTGGAGTAAGTGATCTGTTGGTGCTTACTAGAACATAGTATTTAAAATGTAAATGATAGAGTTATATTCCTAGCATCCATGTGTAAGATAGATGCTTTTGTCCTCTTGCCTGTGAAGACAGTAAGTCTTATATACACCAATGCCTAAAAGCCCCATACACTTGTTTTGAGGGGAAACTTGCCCCACTAAAGCTATACCTGATTAAGTCAGTTTCAGACCCTGAAACTTATCCTTGTAAAACCCATGAAACAACAATTATAAAACATTCTTGCACCTATAAACAAATCAGCCACTTACTTATAGACACCAACTATAACACAAATTGCTATAAAACACCAAGAGACTCAATCTCTTCAAACTTTCTGTGTATTTATAGGCAATCTTTATGTCTATTCTCTGAGGTTTCCTCATCCATGAATTATTCTATGCTGATTATTAAAGGGTGATGAGCAATCCTAGCTGTTTTTCCTCTGAGTTCAGTTCAAATTGACACATGACAACATAACACTTCCACTTCTAGTTATTGGGACACAAGAGGAGCTAACAATTTAGGAATGAGTGAACAAGTTCAGTTCAATCTCAGACCAAATTAAGATCTGCCCTTACCCAAATGGCTTATCAGAAACAAAATGAATCTTCTCTAGAGTAAGGTAACATTCATACACAATGTCCTATGATCAATAAAAAATTATAAGACAAATGAAGAGATGAGATGAAAAATAGCATAGACTTAAGAGAGCCATATGTAGAAGTTATGAGACACAGACTTTAAAATAACTATGCTTGAAATGTTAAACAAATCAGATGTCAAGATGGAGAAATTTAGCAGAAAACTAGACTATAAATACTCAAATGGAAACTCTAAACTTGAAAAATAAAACAATTGAAATTTAAAAATTCAATACATGTGTTTAACAGCATAGCTTCCAAAGTTCAGGAGAGAAATGTTGAACTGGAAGATAGATCAGTAAAAAAAAATATTCTCACTGATGCACACCTTGATAAAGAGACAAATGTGGAATACAGAAAAGAGCCTAAGAGCCATACAGCACATAGCAAAAGAGTCTAGCACATATAGAGTCCCAGGAGGAGTGGAGAGGCAGGAAATGGGGAAGAAATAATACTTGCTAATATAATGGTCAACAGTTTGCCAACACTGACAAAGAGAAAAATCTTAGGAGTAGCTAATATGATAAACAGATAGATGATAGATTATTTCAAATGAGCACCAACACTATGGAAAACAGTATGGAATTTCCTTAGAAAACTAAAAATGAAATTGCCTTTTGACCCAGCAATTCCACTGCTAGGATTACATCCTAAGAACCCTGAAACATCAATCCAAAAGAACCTATGCACCCCAGTGTTCACAGCAGCACAATTTACAATAGCCAAGTGCTGGAAGCAACCTACATGACCATCAGTAAATGAATGGATCAAGAAACTATGGTACATTTACACAATGAAATTCTACACAGCAGAAAGAAAGAGGGAACTCCCACCCTTTGTGACAGCATGGGTGGAAGCAGAGAGCATTATGCTAAGTGAAATAAACCAAGTGGAGAAAGACAAATACCATATGATCTCACCTTTAACAGGAACCTAATCAACAAAACAAACAAGCAAGCAAAGTATAGCCAAAGACATTGAAATTGAGAACAGACTGACAGTGACCAGAGGGGAGAGGGGAGGGGATAATGGGGGAAAAGGGTGAAGGGTTTACAGGAACAATTATAAAGGATATATGGACAACTGCAAGGGTGGGTGGAAACAGGGGAGGGAGGTGGGGAAGATTAGGGTGGTGGGGAAGGCTGGGGAGGAAGGCAGAAAACTGTACATGAACAACAATAAAAAAAGTTCAAAAATTTTTAAATAAATAAATTTTAAAAAGAAATAATGATAGTTGACTACATAAAAGAAAATAGAGGAGGCAGAAAAAGTTAAAATTACATATTCAAGGTATTGAGCAAAATAACTACTAATCTAGATTCTATAGTCAATGAAAATATCTTTCAAAAATAGAGGCAAAATGTAAAAATATTTGTAAAAGACAGAAAATGATTTTCTCTTTTTTTGTTTTGTTTTATGTTCAGTTCTACACCAGAAAAGTTGTGTAAAAGAGTTACTCAGTAAGAAGAAAAATGAGGGAGGCTTGGAAAAACTGGAAGAAATGAGAAGTAACTGGAATTGTAAACATCCAAGTGAATATTAAATACATAAATAAAAACAATAATGTCTCCTGGAATATAAAGTATATGTATAATTAAAATACAAGACAACAATAGCTCAATGAGGTAGAAAAGAACTGAGTTGAATTCTCTAGAATAATAAAAAACAGTGAAAGAACACATATATAACAAATTAATGAAAAACAAAATAATTTTAAAAAATAAAGTGGAGGAAAAATTGGAAAAAGTGAGATTAGTATAATAGATGCTACATATAAATGAAAATAATAGTAGTAGTTACTTTAAATATAAATGAATGAAATATCTCAATTTTAAAAAGAAGGGTTAATAGCAGAGGTTAAAAATAAACCAACCATATGCTTCTTAAAAGGGACATACCTTAAATACAAGAATATAGAAAATTTGAAAGTGAAAACCTGGAAAAAAGTACAAGGCAAACAATAAGAAAAGTTTTATATATACTAATAGCTAATATAATAATTTTAAAGCAAAAAAAAAACATTACTACAGATAAAAAGATCCAGTATTTTGATAACAAAATGATCAGCCTATGAGAAAATGTCACTTTTAAACTTGCATCCACCTGATAACACAGCTTCAAAGTACATAAAGCAAGTAAGTATCAACAGAACTAAGAGGAAAAATAGACAAATTCACAGTCATTTGACTGTGGTATTAATGCATACCTTGCTCAAGTTCTGATAAAATAAGCAGACAAAATATCAGCAAGGTGTAGGATATTTGAATAACATGAAAAACAAATAGGAGTTAGTTGACTCATCAAGAATATACATGCAATAACTTCAGGAAGAAAATTGATGGGGGATCCGAAGAACAAATACAAAACAAAGCTTTATTACTGTTGAAGCTGAAATACATAAAGTGCTTTACCATTTTGTCAGGGCAAGGCTTCCAGCTACCCTCCTTCCACCACCATCCTCATCTAATTAAGCTTTTCCCTCTGTAGAAACTCGGCAACATAGGCCTGCCCCAGCAAGGAGGAAGAAAATGTTTTAAAGCTACACACTTCACATTCAGATCACGTGCTTCTTTTGAGAGGAGGGTGGCTCGAAAAGTCAAAAGTGTTCCTATTCCATTTCACTTCTCTCCTGGGAGTTTCCTCCTAGAAATGATGCTAGAAAATTGGGCTTCTACCTTACAGTATCTCAGGAAGACATGATTCAGGGAATGACATAAAATGTTTGTTATAATTCTGCTTTAACATTGATCACATTTTTATTTTGATGAAATGTCTGTATGCCTGGCACCTCATCTCCAGAAACCAGATATTCTTAACATGTATATCTCCAGCCCTTCACATAGTCCTTGGCACATCACAGATATTCTAAGAGAATTTGTTGAATACATTCAGTCTCTCAAAATTTGGAATAATGTGAGGAAAGGTACCTGGCGGAGACTCAAACCAACCTGTGAGTAATAAACAGTCCTCCTCAAAAGTAGTCCTTCCTAAGACATGACTTATAATTATGTCCCTGAGGAAACTTGAAAGTCACCTCAATTAAACCAGAGTAATTTTGTACATCCTCAGATCTCAAATGTGACACAGAACAGTCCAAGGTTTGCCTACTGAATTTAAACTGGACATCGTGATGGAAGATTTGTTGTTAATAAATCCATATAGTTTGCATGGAAATGGAAATTGGGTCAAGGTCAATAGCAGAGTCCAGGGAAGAAGAGGAAACGAATCTCAGGCTTTTGATGTCCTAAATACGGGGACTCCTGCATGTGGAGGGCCAGGAAATCCCACTTAATCCCCCACAACAATCCTTAAGGCAGAAATCATTACCCCTTTGTAATGGAATAAAACACTGAGGCCCAGAGAGAATGAGAAAATTGCTCTAATTACTGCTATAACTGGGAATCAAATCCTGATCTTTCTATTTCCCCAAACCCGGGGTCTTTCAATTTACCTATTCAGGTTCCAAAAACTGCCTTGAAAGGGTGTTTTGAGTCTACTGCCTTTGTTCAGTAAGCAAGCTACTGATATTGACTTGACTTTCCTTGGGAACTTCCCCACGGGGCAAACATGTGATTACAAACAGGAACTCTTTAGTTCCCGTTATTGTTATGTTCTCTGCATTTCATTCATAAAATGGAGACTGGCCTAATAATCAGTGTCTGATTATATTGATTCCTTCTTAGGATGGTACACACTTCTTGATGGACTGGAAAGACAAAGTAACTAAAGGCCCATCAATACCCACTTCGGCCAGCAGGCACATCCAGGAGACCAGGCCAGGAATGCACCTATGAGACAACATTTATAAAATAATACAATCAAGTCAGCACTATGACATTGAAAGGTACAGCATTTGGAGAGTGAACTATCGCTCAATACAAAAAAATAAAATAAAATAAAATAAAACATTTCCATGCCCCCTCTGTAATAAAGTGGGTCTGCTCATCTGATGCAAGGTCCTACGGGAATCTCATGTTGGTGGATCATCCCCTAAGCTCTTAGACAGCATGATTGCTTACATCCCACAGGCAGTAAAGGCAAATCCAAACTATTGTGTCTGTTCCTGAGAGAAAATGCACTGACTCACCCTGGTGTGGTTAGCTTGCAACCAAGTGTGGCCAACTGGCCCTCTCAAAGACCGATGCTATAGCAGACGATCATTGCTCTTGTCTGTTGCTGGCAGGTTACATGTTCAATGCCATGCCTTGTCAGCAGTTAATCAGCATTGGTCAGTGGAATCCATGCTGTAGGGTCATGTGATGTCATCATCTCTACCACCTTGGCCCATCATTTGTGTGCCTGTCATGCTAACACTTGGGTGCCTGGTGACACAGGACAGCTAACATCAACTAGACCAGTCATTTTATCTACTCAGCCCTTTGGGGCCTTTGCCATGGTAGACACTTTCAGGTGACTGTTCACCTGTGATATAAAGGTACATCGTGCCTACTCCCAAATGCTCATCCATATGTCTCTATTCCAAACTCCTGTCGCTGATGTTCTAATCTTCTCCCATCTGTATTGCTGACCAGCCTGCCAGACCCCTGGCCATGCCCGTAGGTCTACATATACTTTTACCTTGGCCAGTTATCTTTTTCACACAGAATGATAACAAGATGCAATGCCCAAAGCCCTACCCATTATGAGTGTTTTTCCTTGCTGCTGCCTTTCAAGGCCATTAATGCAATGCCAGTTCAACAAACCCTCAGTCATCCTGGAGGGGAGCTCTGGAGGAAGTATTACCTACCAGAATGTCCCATACTGGCCCCAAATGACTGTGTCCGTATGTCCCTACCTCAGGTAGTCTCAGGTTGCAGGCTGCCCAAGGAAAGTTGGGACCTTATTAGGTGGCTTTCTGCAGCTGACATAGACCATGAAGGAGAGGATGGCTAGGGGCTGTCTGCTGACCCCAGTCCTCACTGCGGGGCATTGAGTCCTCCATGGAAGGGGATCTGGACAGTCCCCCCTATGTCTGCCACATGTCTTCCCTAACACAGCACTTGGAATATAGTTTATCTTGCATGCATATGTGTATTGCAAAAAAGCCAGAAAAAAATGGCCATAGTGACTTATGTTTTCTTTTTACAACAAGATGTCTAGAGGTAATTGGTTACTTGTATTAGTTCAAGAGATCCACAATGTCTATAGGGGTTTTGTTGTTGTTTTGTTTGTTTGTTTTAAGCCATTATCCCCATAATTGCAAGGTGGCAGCTATCATATTGGCATAGTCAGACTTAAAAAGGGCATTGTAATGTGTCTTTCCCTTTTTATCAGAAAATCAAAACCTCTTCAAGAATTCTGCAGGAGCACTTATTTTTCATGGGTTTCTTTAGCTAGAATGAAGGCGCACTAGGCTTCCAAGAATGCTAAGAGAGTGAGAATAGGATTATCATGATTGCCTTACACCCATAAAATTTTATTGCTTGGATGTGGACATAATGCTCCCACTCCAAAAAGAAATCCATGAGAGTGCTGTTAACAAGAAAAAAGGAAGAGTAGTCAAGCATTAGGGAGAATACTAACCATATCCCCCACAATGAATAAATATTTATCGAATGGAGGATTTTTTTGTTATACAAATAATTCCTGCAATGGGAAGAAGTTTCACTAAATCATTTCTCAGGTCGTTTGAGTACCAGACTCTGAACTAAATGGAACATTAAAGGCCATCCATAATTAATAAAAAAAAATCCTTTAACTATGGCAAACTATCAAGAAGCCAGCAAAGGAGAGGAAAATTCTTTAGCATCATAGCCAGACTCATTTGGTGTCCCCAAAGGAATCTTCAGGCAGCCATTGACTTTCAGAACAGAGCTGGTGAGGCAAGGGTAAGCCAAAGAGGAATAATAACTGCTTTGTCCCTATCCTGAATCAGGGAAATAATGATGAGCTGTAGGGTCCATGAAAAGCCTCACTCTTACCATGTTTAACGACTCGCCCCCGCCTTCCTCCCCACCCTCGATGGATTCCCCTGCTCAAAATCTGACGTAAATTGTTTCCTTACCGTGGCAAGCTGCCTAAGATTTCTGGGAAGTATGTTTAAACAGGAATCATGCCAGGGCTAGAATCAGCAGTGCTTCTGTGTAGCCTGCGATGTAAGCTGTAATTAGGGATATTGAGATCCCTGAAGTTGGAGGCCAAGGAAGTGTGTTGTCTATATGTGTGTGTGTGTGGCAGAAGGGGATATGTATAAATGCACATACACACACTTTTTTATGTATGTATGAGTATACTTCTATTTGCTTCCAAACTTAGAAGATGAAAAAGCAGAGACTATAAGACTCTGTTAGTTTGATGGAGTATGTCATCCTTCCCAATTCTGTCTTCTCTTTCCGCTCTTTGCATTCATTCATTCACTCATTCATTCCTCCATGTATATACTCATGCTTTCAATTAAAGAACCATTCTTTGGTAAAGAGTAGCAAACAGGGTAGATCAGAACTATATCTTCAGAGAGTTTACAGTGAAAGGCAGACTTTAAAACAATATTAAAATTGCTTCTTGATGGTGTCTATCCTGCTTTTCCTCTTGCTCACTGTTTTAGGGTTGAAGAAAGACGTTGCCTGCTGAGATGGTGTAGTTAAAGGAGCAGGAGCTATGAAATAAAAGGACTTGGAATGGGATTCCAGCTGAACCACTTATGAACTGTTGCACGTTCAGTGATTTATTTAATCCACAGGAAGCTTCCCTTTTTCATCTGAGCTGGTGGTCTATTCACACACTGATATATCTCCTTTTCTTCTTTTTCATTCGCCCACTTGTATTCTCTTTAGTAAGCTAGCCCCAAATGTATCGGCAACTTTTCATGAAGTCATCTCTCTTCTTGGCACACAGAGATACTCATGGGGTCCTGATGACTTCAGTCTTTTATTTGTTGGATTTAGTCAAATTTTATCAAAGAACAACATACATACAGAAGAGTGTACAGATCACAAACATAGAGCTTAATGAATTTTCACAACCTGATCAAATTGTAACCAGAATCCATATTATAAAATTGAACATTTCAGCATCCCAGAACCTCCTGTATACTCCGAAAAAGTAACTACTATCCTTATTTCTAAAGCCAAGAAGTATACAGTAGAAAATCTTTTTGCTTAGGGCTTCTTTCATTACTCTCCACAATTATAAGATGAATTAACATTGTTAACTCCAGTTTTAATCTTTATTATCATTTCTATGTAATACTCCATTATGTGACTATGTCACAATTTGTCTATCCATCCATCCCTCTCTGGATGAATGGTTGTATTACTACAGTTTAGGACTATGATAGTGTTGCTATAAAAATTCATGCATGTGACTTTGGTCTATACCTGTACACAACAACGTACACTTCCACTAATATTGTGTAGAGTTCTCAAAATATTTGCAAACTACTGTTCCTATTGCTATTGCCATTATTTCTATTAGTTCCTATTAATTAATGTTCCCATGGCTCAACGTGCTTTGATATGTTCTGTCTTTTTCATTTGAACCATTCTGATGAGTGTATGGTGATACGGTATTGTAATCTTAATTTTCATTTCCTTGGTGACTAATGAAGGTGAGCAACCTTTCAAAAGCTTCTTGGTCATTTAGATATACTCTTTTTATGAAATTCCTGGTCAAGTTTTTTCCCATGTTTTTCTATTGAGTTGTCTGTCTTTTACTTACTGACTTATAGAAGTTCTTTATGCATTTTGTAGAATCCATGGTTAGCATGTGTATTTCAAATATCTACCCTCACTCTGTGGCTTTCTTTGGTTTATGTCTTCTTATTAATTATTTGAATGCTTCTGTGGACAAATCTGGAGTAGAATCACACCTCTATACCTTACCTATGAGAATTCAGGTGAGTTAATTAACTTCTCTGAACTTCAGTTTCCTATCTATAAAACAGGAATAATGACCCTTGCCTATTATGAAAGAGCTTGAGAATTCATACAGTATCTAGATCAAGAATTATAACTATGATTTATATAACTATTATGGATTACTTATATTACTATAAGTGGTAATTAAGTTGTCACTGGAGAAAGAAATAATCAAATCTTATGCAGGTAGAAAAATAGGTGAGCTATAAATCATCTATGAGGGTGATAGCTTTGGTTCACATCCATGGGATAAAGAACTTTTAGTTACACATCCTACACAGGAAAGGAATCTTGTAAGACTACAATAATGCTCCCAGATGTGAGCCTCAGCACTAACATAATAAGTATTTTCAGAACCTGACATTCCACACTTTTATTTCTCATTTCCTCTAAGCAACCTTACTTTCCAATGGATACATCTAGTCACCCAAGTGGATGGCGCCATGTCTCAGAACTGGGGCTTATAATAGAATGAGTTTTCCGTTCATTACATTTCCTCAAACCGAATCAGAATTGACTTTCTGTTATGTACTTAGTGGTTTCAACTCTGCAGGGATATAAGAAATATGGAATAATAGAAGGTCAGATGCTGACACATTGAGATCATCTTATTCTACTTCCTAAGATTACACCTGGGAAAACAGAGATTTAGAGAGATAAAGATCCTTACCTAAGGATACACATGAAGTGAGTGGAGGAAAAAGCCTAGAATTGTGCTTTACAGACTATAAGTTCTGGAGGGCAAGGACTGTGTTTATTTTCGTTCATTGTCATAGATTGTGGCACACCAAGAACAATGCCTTCCTGCTACTTCTTAACACACAAAGCTCATTCATATCCTCAAAGAGAACCATCTGCATAGAACAAAAATTACAGAATAACATAAACAAGTGATTGATTGTTTAGGAGGTATGCACAGCTGGGAAAACTTGTACAAGTGATTAATTGTGGGATGCTTCTCAAATTCCTCAGAGGATCCTTCCAAAGCTGCCCAAACTCTGAGAGAAAGTCTGTATTCTCATAGCAATATGCTCTTAATTCCATCATGGTAGCATGTACTGTATTACCTCATATTATAGATAACTATTCTTATGTTTAAATCCACTAGCCTATTCCTGTCACAGACCTTGGTATCTAGTAGGTGATCAATACATAGTTGTTACATAAGTGACTTCATGAAACAGCAGATAGTTAACAGCTGATTTGTATGCTATGTTAGTATCTCAATCTATGTTCCTAATGCTGTCACTAGGGATATTGAGATCCCCGAAATTGGAGGTCAGCTATGTATGGGGTGGGGGTGCAGTGCGCATGCAAGCAGAAATGAAAAGCAGATACACATATGTATGTATTTTCCCTATATCTATACTTTTCTACTTTTATTACTCATTTAGAATATAAAAAAAATAAAGGCCCTAAGAGACACTGTTAGTTTGATGAATTGCAACAACCCTCTCAAGTCTTTTTCCTCTCTGTTCATTGATTCATTCATCCACTCATTGATCTTCTCATTCTTTCAATGGAAGAAATATTCTTGGGTTAAGAGTGGCTTAGCAAGAACAATTTTGTCCCTACAGTAGATTTACCAATGTCTGGAGACATTTTTTGGTTTTTACAACATGGAGAGGACACATTGCTACTGGCCTCTAGTGGGTAGAGGCCAGAGGTGTTACTAACATCCTAAAACACACTGAGCCTCTAGAGCAGAGATTTATACAGCTCAAAATGTTAGTAGTGCCAAGTTAAGAAATCTGCTATACATCTATTGTAACTAAAATGTTCCTCATTGGTCTATATAGCTGGAAGAAAACTGATTGATTTACTTAAGAGAGAGCATTGGCCCCATCACTGGAAAGTCAGTAGAGAGAAATAATTCACACTGAATTACTGCTTTCCATTTTTCAAAGCATGTTTACTATGGTGACCTCACACCTTCCATTTAAGGTAAGAAAAATGGCAATTATTGGCCCAATCTTATGAATGAAGAAAATAAGGTACAGAGAGACATATAGAGTCTCAATTCCCAAAGATGAAAGAGCTATTGGTAATGTAAATGAATAGGCACTGCTTGTATGAAATTGACAAAGAGAAAAATGACAAAACCCATTAACATGGTATAAATATTTTTTATTGTTGCCTATCTGGAATTAACAAGGAGGAGGGAGAAAGCAACACTAGCTTCTTGTCACACTGTTTTGGCTGCTATAACAAAATATCATAGACTGAGTAGCTTATATTAACAACAAAAATTTCTCATAGTTCTGGAGGCTGAGAAATCCAAGATCAAGGTGCCAAACATCCTGGCAGATGCACTGGTTCTGCTTCCTGGTTTATAGATAGCATCGTCTGCTGTGTTTCACATTGCAGAAGGAATGAGGGAACTCTCTGGGATCACTTAAAAGGGCACTAATCCCATTCATGAGGGCTCCACCCTCAGGACCCAATCCACTTCTAAAAACATTGAGGGCCACGATTTCTACACATGAATTTTGGGGAGACACAAACATTCAGTCCACAACACTCCTCAGGCACTTCTTTGGCAGACCAACCATCATAATCAGGGTCAAGAAGCTCAATAAACTGAGAGCCCTGAAATGTTCTACTTATCTGGGCAGATGTTATGGTCCCTTTAGGATAAGTGCACCTTGGAATAATTGAACTAGTTCTTTTGTGAGCTGTCTTGCACAAGTTTACCACTTAAAATGAATGCAAAAAATACATAAAAATAATAATGCACATTTTAGTAAACAGCATTTCTATTTCTCATTCTGAGCCTTTAGGAGAAAGAAAATTAGGTGCGCTACTTTCTGCATTTGCTGAAAAAACTAAGGCTCCAGGAGGTTACACAGTGTCATGACTTTATGAGTAGGTTTTCTTCCACTGCCAGTTGTGTCTTAGAACTCTCTCCCCTTTTAAAATCATCACCACTGCTCTTATCTCTATTTTAATTTCTCAGGAAAAAGAATTTTTTACATGGAAGCACAACACTTAGAAAAGTATGATAACTCTGAGTATTTTTTATGACTCACTCCAATAACTGGACTCATCCTTTGGGAAAGAGAGTCAAAGAATGTGGGGACATTTTCTCCTTCCTTAGAACTGACTGGGTGCAAAATTCTTTGATTGACATTCTCAGATTCCCATGGGGAGAATAAAGCTCCTTTTCTCTCAAGTGTAGAACCCCAAACTGAGAGGTATCTTTATCTTTTCCAAGAAAATGAGGTCACTTAGACCAAAAAAATGGCCCTTACCAAGAGGCATAACTGAGCCAAAACAATGTCCCCTACAAAGGAGGTCCCTAGATTCCAGGCCTGACTGTGGTCAAGTGAGCCAGGCACATGGAATACTGGTCATTGCTGGGGTGGACAGTCATTGATTTTGCTTCAACCATTTTTATCAGTCTCAACTGGATTTAATATATGAGACTCATATAATTTCACAATAAATGTATGTTTTGTAATGACTGGTTCATAATAACATATACTCCCTAGTGGGGTATTGAGAATACAGAATACTAACAGGTAGAGAACCATGACTATTGGTTCCCAAGGTCATCTCTGATAGAGGATCACAATTAAACTCTCAGATTTGGGAAGATAGTATGTGATCAGGAATACTTTTACTCTTATGGAGCAAGGTGAATTTATTAATATACTCTTACGGAGCAAGGTGAATTAATGGAGAGAATCCTATGCAACTATAGTAACCCTAGAGAGAGGAGAAGAATCATACACAATTTCACTCTTGTGAATAACTGACTATTCGACGTGATTAAAGATATCAGTTGAAGTACTTGACCTGCACAGTGTTCAGTGCTACATGCAACAGATAGAAAGAAGAGTTTGAGAAGCACCCCATACCCCCACAGAGAGACAGACATGTTCCCAAAGGACTACATACAGTGGTGGTAATAGGATGGCAGTAATCTGCATCACGTGTTATGTTAGCACACATGGGAGTGACCAACTCTGCATGGGGGAAAACACTTGTGAAAACAGACCCAACAAATGTTTGAGGTTATTGGGTGCCCAGCAAAATCTATCAGTCTGTCTTTTAAGATGGCTTCCAAACCCCAGCTCAAGGATAGTTGATTCAGTAACCACACAGACACATTTAACTGCCAGCCCAAGATGGGTTTCCTTGGGTAAGTTTCCTTTAGGGCTGTTGCATTCAGTTCTCTTCTTCCATTTCATAAACTGAGGTCAGGAAGCCAGTCCAGAATGTGACTAAATCAACTCTTAAGTCTCATAAAATGTTCACAAGGAGGAATGATAATTGCATGTGTGTGCAGGGCCAGATTTAGGGGAGACAACAGTCTCAATGGAAACAATGACCCAAACTATTACTACTCAGGCTCCACTTCTTCCAGCACAGCTGAGCAAGAACTTTCTGACATTTAGTCTTTAACCCTAGAAGAGCTGATCAAGACCCATGTAATATGTTGTGGCCTTATATAGTAAACCTTAGGTGTCCGGCCTCTCAGGACCAGTCAATTAGCCAATTGAATTTCCCAATATCCTATGATCCATTAATAAGTAGTACCAGGTCTTAAATAAGGCACTGGGGAACCAATAGTAAATGAGCCATGATCCCTCCCTTTCCAATGCTGTACATTTCAGGGAACAGACAGGCACCAAAACAGGCAATTAAAAGTCTGGTTCCAGAGTGCAAAGGTAATCTAAGAAAAGCGACAACTGCAGGTAGGTGTTGGGGAGATGGGAGGTGCAGGAAAGACTTCCTAGAAGCAGCAGCATCTAAGCTAAGTCCTAAAATAAAATGTAGGGACATACAAGTGAAGAACGGTGAGGGACAGGGCCATCCCAGGAATGGAAGCAGTCAAAATAAAACCCTGTGGAGGACAAAAAAGCAGAGTGCAGCCCTAAAAGAAGTTCAGAATAGATGGAATATGGCAGGGTAGCTGAGAAAGATCGAGAGTGAGGAGGGACAACTCTATAGAGTAAAATGCCCATCAGGTTACACAAGTTCAGATTTATTTTGAAGGCAGCAAAAATTTGGAAGGGTTTGAATAAGGCAATAATGTGTGTGTTTAAAGGGTACACCAAAAGTTGCTTGGAAAGTGGGCCAGAGGGGGTCAAGAAACCAACTAAAAGGCTATTTTGGGTATCCAGAAAGGAAATAGTAGTCTTGAAATTTTAAAAAATGGCAGTGTGTTAGGGAAACATTCATACGTTTAAGAACCTTTAAGGACTTGGAAAGAAGAATTGGTAGTTGACTGCCCACTGGAGCTGAAGGCAAGGGAGGAATCAAGGCTGATATCTAAGTTTGGAGCTTGGAAGTTGGGTAGATGATGGTACTGTATGTTAAGAAAAATAATATTTTGTTGTCTATCAATGGCTTTTGTTTTATATTTTCAGGACCCATATCAAAAAAAGGATAATTTGTGGCTTTCTGGAACCAGAGCTACGGAGCTAACTTTTCACCTGATTTGAAGCCATCTGATTTAATGTCATTTCCCTAAATGTGTACAAGGGAGGGAATCAGACACAGAAGGCCATATGTTGTATGGTTGCATTTACATAAAATATTCAGAATAGGTAAATCCATGGAAACAGAAAGCAGATTGGACGTTTCCAGAGGCTGCGAGGTTGGGGAAATGAGGAGCAACTGCTTAATGGCTTTAGAGCTTTACCTTGGAGTGATGAAAATATTCTGCAACTAGACAGAAATGGTGGTTGCTCAACAATGTCACTTACTAAATACCACTGAACCGTGCACCTTAAGATGATTAATTTTATGTTAAATGAATTTTATCTCAATACATTTTAAAAATGTGCAAGGGAGAAATAATCACACCAAGGACAGAGTTTCTACTTCATGTTAGCTCAAGGTCTCATTTAGACATGAGGGGTATTTCTGGTCTCCCTCAGCCCTTTCAGAGATCCTCACATCCTTTACACAAACATCAGTTTGGGCCTGAAAAACTCAGCGTGACAATCAGAGAAATAGTTGGCTTTTCAAAGTAAAGTAAATAGCGTGATCTCTTTTAACCTTCAGTCTTCAGGCTGTGCAATCTCTTCCACAGGTGGGTGATACCTTGGAGGGAGAGACAGCCATGATGGGTTGAATTTCTCATCTGTCTGGAAGTTTTCTCTCCTTTCTCTTACAGTCAGTTTTCCATTGTTTCGCAGGCCCTTGAGCCAGAGCTAAGGCAGTTGCTGTGGGGACCACCTCCTGGCCTCCCCTCCCACCCTAACCTGTCGTGGTGACCCTCCAAGGACACGCTGCGTTTACAGGGTATCTATTTCAAAGATTGGCTAATCGCTCGGTAGTCTGTAAAAGCGCACTCTCCAAGCATAAAAGGGAAATGCTGCGGCTTTTCCCAGGCCACAAAGCATGACCAAGTTGATTAGGCCTTGTAATTCACACTCTCGATACCTGAGCTTGATCCTCTGAGAAACAGCTGCCCTATAAAAGCCGAGACAGAGCACGTATATCACACTGTTCGGCTGCCGCAGTCACAGCTTTGCGTCCGGGATCAATGGCCTCTGCCATGTCTGGGCCAGGGTTGTGTTTTAAATGAAACAATAAGAGTGGAAAGTCGCTTTTATTTATTGAGTTCACCTACTCTTAACATCAAATCAAACCCCAGCCTACACAGCTCACAGAATCTAAAGAGCTGAGGATGGAAAACGCCTCAGAGGGCAGGGGTGCTAGCCCTGCACTTGCCCCACAGGACACAGCAGTGTCCAGATCACTGGTCCACAGAGTTGATGAAGCAATTGATGCTCTACGGTGGCACACCCCGTCAGGCCTGACCAGCCTCACCAATAACCATGAGGGTACTAGTGCCTCAAAAAGGAGCACTTGTAAGTGGAATGTAATGGAAAGGAAGCATCATGATAACAGTTACGCACACACACAAAAAAACATTTTATGGCAATTCGTATCAAGATGAGAGATGCAGTGTGAAAGGTTTCACAGCATAGGGGTAAAATCACATTCTGTGGCAAATCCAGGTCACTAACTGCTGTTCTGGGGAAGACAAAGCCCATGTTGCATTCTCCGCCTTGTGACAGGTCTCCCTCTTGCTGAGAAGGGGCTCTGAAGTGACATTATGCATCATAGGGTTAGACACCCAAGCGTTGGAATTGCCCCCAAACTGGCTTCGCATCATTAGCTCTGCTACTCCGTTTGTGCCTCCATTCCATCATCTAGTAGGTATTGATGGGAGGCTGGCTGTTCTGTGTTTGAGTGCGAAAAAGTGGACAAGATAGGGTCCTATCAAGTTTATCACCCAGGGTCATTAAGCAAGAAAGCTAGCATCACAATAAAGCTTAGGACTGCTTTGATGAGAGGTGACCCAAGGTGGGGCTACAAACAGCCAAGTAAGTTGGCCGAGTGAAATGGTGTGTGTGTGTGTGTGGAGAGGTAAAATGGAGATCAGAAAGAGTGAATGAGAAGACCCAGGATACCACTCAGCCATAAGAAAAGATGAACTGTCGACAACAGGGATGGGTCTTGAGACTATCACACTAAGCAAAATAAGTCAGACAGAAAAAGACAAGAAACATGTTTTACTCATATGTGGATACAAAGCAGAAAGCAACAAATGAACAATACAAGAAAAACAAACAAATAAAAACTCATGGACACAAACAATACTATGGTGGTTACCAGAGGGAAGGGGGTAAGGGGTAATAAAAGTCAAATATATGGTGATAGAGGATGATTTGACCCTGGGTGGTGAGCACACAATGCAATACACAGATCATGTATCTGTATACTTGAAATGTATAGAAATGTATACTTGAAACCTATATAACCTTATTAACTAATGTCACCCCAATAAATTCAATAAAAAAGACCTAGGATACAAAGAGAATTGGGGGAGGGGAACGGGGGAAAAAGAAATGGACCTAGAGAGATAGCATCCAGTGAGAGTCCTCATAGGAAGAAGGCAAAAGGAAGAGACAAAATTTTTACATACACAAGTGACACAGGAACAGGAATTTCATTATAAGAAAGTGTTACTCATCAGGCAACTCTGGACAAGCAATGTAATCCCTCTGAGCCTTAGTTTTCAACATGGATAAAAGTATCTAACTTGCTGTGCAAATTAAATGAGACAATGTATATAAACCTAGAAACTAATTACTCAGTAATAACCACAGGGAAATATCCTTTAGCTCAAATTTGATATCACTTTTGACCTTCCTTTCCTGTATGAGTTCAAATTTCCTAAGAAATGTTTCCTGTTTGTTCAGGTACAAATTGGTTGATTTAATAGTTCAGCTTTGGTTGAGTTTGAGAAGTTCATTTGTTTAATCAATTATTCAACATACATTGACTGAGTATCTTTTCTGTGATGGTCACTGAGCTTGCCATTGGAAATACAATGATGAAAATACTCATTGGATTGTGATTCAGTTAGAAGAAATGATCACTTAAGTCAAATATTTGACAAATTACTGTGGTTCCGTGTGGTTAGGGGTTGTGGCAACGACTGAGTTGCTACCAATTTAGTCTTTATTTTCTCCTTTCTCTTTATTAAAATTTCATTCTGCTAATGTTCTGTTTAATGTTCTAGGTATTCCTTACACAGATGGATTTAGTCTGAGAAAATTCAACAGGAGATATATATATATATATATTCAATGAAATTTAAAATTAAACTTTAAAAGCATTTAAATGCCTTCAATTTGTATTTGGGCATATTTTTACCCAGCTTTAAAAATATTTTTTTCTAGGACTCCCTTGCAGCTAGGAATATAATATCACTCAGTTCTGGACAATGAAGCAAAACACAATGCTTAATATTATTGCAAGTGAGTCTTTTTAAAGGATATGGGGTGCCCTTCTTCAATTCTCTCATTGATCCAGGACCTGGAAATACACAGGATGTATAGGCTATCTTGGATCATGAGGACAAAAGTCACATCCTAAGATTATTTAAAAGATTAGCTCGAAAAAGCTGTGGCTCTTCCTGACAACTTTTCACATCTGCTAAACCAGTCCTTACCTTTGGATTTAGTTTATCTAAGAAAGAGAGGGTAAATGATCTTGTTTAAAACAGGTTTACTTTAAAGTTTTTTTTGTGAATTCAGCTGAAGATCATTTTAGCTGATGTGAGGCTCAAGGTAAAATTACACTTAATCCTTGCTTTCACACCAGGATTACCCAAATGATATAAGAAATAAGAAGTTACCTAAAAGAGCAATAAAAATAGCAGAGCACCCTGAGTCTTAAATTAAAAGCCTAGCTTCACTTTTTATTGTTTAATTTCATATATAATATAGAGACTTAAAAGGCCAGTGTTTGCTCCATTGATAGAGTTCTTCCTTGGCAGCAGCCCAGTCTATACCTAATTAACGTAAGCAAAAAGGGAATTTATTGGAATATTGTCAGACCTCACAAAGTAAATTGATAGGCTAGTGTCCAGGCTTAGAAATAACACAATTTGGATACCATCAAGGCAACAAAAGCATTCTACAATGTCCTCAGAGTGCCACACCAGGAAGGATGGATTCAGCCCATTCTTCCTACCATGAGTCACTTGGCACGACATGCAAAGTTGGTGTAGATCACAAACCTGTTGTTGTCCTTGAGGTGGTCAAGAGAAAGAGTCTGGAGGGAGGAGCTCACCCCAGCCTTGAGGGACCTCTAGTCCTCTATTAGGGGAAGAGTGGACCTTGATTTATAGTCCCACTGAGCATGAACAAAACAGGGGTTAGTTAGTACCTTCAAGTTAATAGGTTCTGGACAGCCACAAATCAACAAATGTCCACTCTTTCTACCTCACAAGGTTGTTGAGTTGGAATAAATTAGAGGCAGAAGCTCTGAAGACTGAAACCCACGATACAAACACTCATTGCTATGCTGTTACCACTAATACATTAGAATTCGTGAAAAATAAAGTATGTGTAAAATTATGGCCATTTCAAATTTCGAAAATTATCTTCCTTTACTAAAAATTAGTTTATTAGTATGGACACTAAATTAATAGAATTTCTCTCAAATTAATAGCATAGAATGTGTGTAGATAGTGTTGACATTGACTAGCAAGTTAGAAACAGGAGCTTTTTTTACACAGGTCTGGAAGGTCACTTTTCACATTAGCTGAGTTTCGAAGAGGAGTGTGGGAAATGGGAAAATTTCTAGACAGGAGTCACCACGTAGAATGGGGAACTCAGCGGTCATCCTCCCATGTGTGAATGGCTTCAAAAGGCTTAAAAACCCTGAAATTACATGTAAGCATTTTGTCGCACACAGAAGCATATATATATGTGCCAACACCTTGTATCAGTCATCGAAATGTACCCGACCTTAAAAACACTAAGAATCATTATTTTTAATGCTACGTGCTATTCTGGTCTACAGAACCAGAAGTATCTGGGCTCAACTTCTGGGTACCCATCATAGGTTCCAAACTGTGTCAGTCAGTGTCAGAACCTGTAAACCATTTCCTATTCTTCAGGTACTTAGGGTCTCGCATAAGAGAGAAGCATAGGTACATCAGTTAAAAGACCTTGGGCTGCAAATAATAGAAAATCACACAGAACTTACCTGGCATGACCTGGAAATAGTTCATGAAGGCCACGAGACCAGAAACCCAGAGAGAAGGCAGTTTTCAGAGTGGGTGTAATACAATGGCTTTGGTTGCATTTCTCTTTGGTTCTCTTGGCTTGGTCTCCCTTGCGTGCTGGCTTCTTCAGGCTGACATCTGTTGTGGTTGCAAAATGGCTGCAGATGTTCCAAACTGGGTGGACGAAAATAATAGCCACACAAGTAGGTATCATTCCTAATTCACCCTTTTTTTCCTGCCCTGAGAGCATTCTGCACAATTAAGTATTCAATAAATATCTCTTAGATAAAAAGTGAGTGGATAAATGCATGAAATATCAAAGTAATAATACATGACAGGCATGAGTAAATGAGCATTTTAGACACTATAAATGATAGATCAAAGAAAGAAATTATAAATGTAAAAGGTGCTAAAATTCAAAAAGCTCCTAAAGAATATCATGCTTCGAGTAGACAGAGGGGGACGGAAATAGCATTCCAGGCGCACAGTTGGCACTTCGCTTAAAGCAAACGAATTCATAAACGAAAAAAGATACTAGATTTCAGAGGAACTTTCCATCCATTCCAAGTGGTTTCATATTTTTTAAGTTGCAACCCTATGAAGTTTTAGGACACTGGAAATTTCCATGGAACCTTGTATTCTACAGAATCTCAAATTACCTCGTGCCGTAAAGATCATGGCCACCTAAATCAGTAAGATTAATATGAAGAGGAGGAGATTGAGTCTTACTTTTTTTTTTTTTTTTACAAAATGAAAACTCATTATTTTTTAAAATTCTTTACTATTTTTATAGCCCATTTAAACATTCATGGAGAACTTTCCATATGTCAAGCCCTGTGCTGGGTACTTTCAAATGATTTTCTTTTCTTTTTTTTTTTTTTTTAACATTAACAATAAGGTTAGTATTATTATAATACCTGCCAGAGCTGGAATTGTAATACAAGTCTGTAGAAGTTAATTTTAAGTCTGTGCTGTTTAGAAGACAAAACTACTTTTAAATATAATAAAAGTAACAATTTAAAGAGGAGTAAATGATTAAAAATTACATCAGACTAATTATGCTGATGGATCCAACTAGCTGTTCCTAGAGTCTTTCCTACAGTCAGATTCTGGATAATGGACAAATACAAAAAGGAATGTAATTACTTTTTTTTGAGACTAATGATACTTTAGATTTTCTCGTCTAAATTGAAACAGCGTGGCATACCAGGAAGCATCTTCAGTATGGTACAAGGAGGAATTCAAGTCCAATCTTGGATTTTGAACATTACATAACGTATTTGAGCCACAGTTTTCGTATCTGTAAAATAATGGTTTGAACTACCACTGTGGGGGGTTGCCATGGAATAAAATAAGATGAGATTGAGTGCTTTTTATGGACATGCGGGTGTCTAAGAATTATTACATCTCTTGCCTTTATCCAACGAGGCCCATCAAATATTTCAAATTATAGAGAAGATAAAGAAAAGGAAACAGATATTGAAAGGTGACTTTGGGTCAGCCTCATGATTATTATTTCATCTTTGAATAGCCAGGTTACCAATTTAGATATTAATGTTTCAGTGTAGTATTATGGAAAAAAAAAAAAAAACAGTTCCTCTTTTAAGCCAATCTCATTTCAGGACCAAAAAAATTTACTTAAATATAACTGAGTCACTTTATACCAGGTATATCTTTTGTTGTCTGAACTGATCTTCATAGTACTGACTTACAAAGTGTCATATTTGCAAAGTGAGACTATTGACAATGTCACCCCTAAAGATGATCAAATATGACAGATCTATTTGTAGAAGGATAATAGTGAGATCATTGGATTTTTTAAATATAGTCATAGAAAGTAGCATTATCTTTAAATTCCTTGGCTTCAAGAACTAAAAGGGACCTAGAGATTGACTAGTTCTGTGTCCATCTTTTGTACAATGGAAACAATAGAGAACAAGCTCCCATGGCAGTAGATACCAAGTCAATCTGAGTCCTGAGAATTGTTTCTTAGCGATTTCTACAAGCATGTATTGATAGTACCAAAAGGATTTAGAAGATCCCATCTAAGTAGAGAGGCATTTGGAATTCTTGCTCAGAGTCACTCTAAAAGGCAAAATTATATACATGAGCCAGGGTTTCTCAATCTTGTCACTATTGACTTTTGGGACAGATAGTTCTTTATTGTGTGGGACTACCTTGTACAATGGAGAATGTTTAGCAGCACCCCTGGCCTGTACTCACTGGATGCAACCTTTCCTCAATTGAGATGGTCAAAATTGGTCCAGTCAGCCAAATGTCCTCTGGAGAATAAAATCAACTCTGGTTGAAAAACCATTGACCTAGGTTGAAATGAATGCATAGTATTGAGTCTCTTCCTCATGTCCCCATATGTTGGAAGATAATACAAAGTAATGGAGGTGTTGCAAGAAATGTTGTGTAGCTTTCTCTCCCCACCTAAAGTAGAATGATAGAAGAGAGCCATGTAAATCAAGATGGAGAAAGAATGGAGACACTTCTATTGTATTAAATCATTGGATATTTCCTGATAGGAAGTCAATGCTGCTCATAAGGTATCCTCCATCCTGAAGCCAATCCACTGAAAATAACTCTTAATTCTCTTTCTCTCTCCTTTTATAGGACATATTACCCTTTGCCCATCCTACTTAATATAAATTTCAAGGAACTAATTCTGTAAGCCCAAGGTCAGAGAGGGTATGTAAAACAGGGAGGTAGATCAAATGAGTAAAAGAGAGGCTACAACCATGTTGGTGGGAAGTAGAGATGAGAAACTGTCCAAAGGGGAAAGATAAAAAAAATAGTGGTATTTTGGATTGAAGTGTGTCTCCCTCCCCCAAATTCATACGTTGAAGTCCTAACTGCCAGCAGCTCGGACTGTGATATTATTTGGTGACAGGGTCATTGCAGATGTAAGTAGTTAAGATGAGGACATGTTGAGGTAGGGAGCTCCTAATCCAATATGACTAGATTCCTTATAAAAAGGGAAATTTGGCCTCAGGTACACATCCAAGAAGAAGAACACCATGTGAAGATTGGAGTCATGCTGTCGCAAACCAAGGAACTAGCAGAAGAACTAGGAACTAGGAGAGGGGCTTTTGGTCGATTTTTCCCTAGCAACTTCAGAGGTCCCCTGGCCCTGACAACACCTGATCTTAGACTTCCGGCCTCCTGAACTGTGAGTCAATGAAGTTCTGTTGTTTAAGTCACTTAGTTTGCGGTAATTTGTTATGGCAGCTCTAGCGAACTAATACAGGTGGTCATGACTGGAAGAAAAGTAATCATACCAGGTGAGGCTCTGAGAGGATGTCTGGTGAAGAAAAAAATTTACTTGTTCATGGACTGTACCACTACTAAGTATTGATATTTAGTAATCACTATAACTTCAAGTTTACATAGTGGTGGGTTCTACCACTTGTCTCTTTCTTCAGAGATTAAGCAACTCAAGTTTAAGTTCCAAATTGATCACCTTTGGAAAAGAAGCCAGCCATCAGATTTAGAAATATAATGAGCCAAGAATTAGAGAGAGGATATGATTTTCTTTGATTTTTTCCCCCAGTATCACCAACCCCTTCAAGGATATTGTCATCTTACCACCTACAATAGTGCTTTCACATATGAAGACTCATCTGTTTCTTCCAACAACACTGAAAAAAGAAGGCTGTTCCCATTATACAGATGGGGAAACTGAGGCATGAGATTATATGAGGATCCAAAGGGAACTGACACAGCAAGTTGAAACAGGGCTAATATCCTTATCACTATGCCAAAATGCTTTTTGGTCATGAGAGAAATAGTCTACCAGTCATAAACAAAAGTTTCTTTCTGCCCATTGCCTTTCAGGGAAGAATATTTGATTCACACTATGTTCCCAGGACCTCAGCCAGATTCAGGGTTTGGTCCAGATTTAAGTTCCTGATTCCCGACATGGCCTTTTGGCTTCTTGACCCTCCTATTAACTTACCAGGCTTGAGTCATGATGCTGGATGATCTTGTAGGGCAGAGGATCCTTGACTCAGGAGAGTCTCATAAAAAACTCTTCTGGGAAATTAGGCACAAATTCCAGAGTTTCACACAATTGAGGTATCTTTACAGAATCCCAGATCAATACCACCACCATGTAACTTCCCACTACCCCACTGACTGAAGGCCCCAGCACAGAAAGATATATTTTATCACTGAGGTGTGGTAGTTGTCATAGCTCCACTTGTCTTTGCCAAACAGGGTCAGAAAACCAACCAGCCCAGAATGTGGGGTTGTGGTTTGTTTTCTTAGACTCATAGAATGTTCATGCTAGAAATGATTGGAGAAATTGTCTGGTTCAACATTGTCTTGCTAAGAACGTCGAGACAATTAGACAAGCACAAGATTTGGCCAAAGCCATATAAGGAGTTGTTAGCAGGGCCAATATTAAAGTCTAAGGTTCCTTACTCCTAATTCAATGCTAGTTTGTACCCACTGACCCAATTCTTTCTAATACATGGTTATTGACCTTGTCCCATTTCACAGGTCAGAGCAGTAATCACTCTGAGTTGCAATTTGTCAAGCATGGTGAAAACTTCACACTGACTCCAGGTCCTACTTTCTATTGTCTGCCCACTTCATCAACATTAATTGCTAAATTATTTATTTTCTATTCAACAAACAAATTGGTCTTGGTCCTCCTGGTTACCTCTGACAATATGAAGGTGAGAACACAGTAGGGGAAGGAGATGTCCACACAATTAAGGAAATACAATTTGATGGAAACAGTCATGGAAGACATGAGATTTGGAGCATCCTAAAGGAAGGAGTCACTCACTACTCAAGAGGGGAAGTTATGGGGGGAAGAGAAGAAGGCTTCCCAATGGAGGTGACATGGTGGTGTTAGGCCTTGAAGACTGAGAAGGAGTTTGTCAGCTGGAGAGCCGAGAGGGTATTCCAGACAGATGAAATGGCAAAATCAAAGTATAACAGTGTGAGATCCCCCAAAACAGAGTTCATAGGGTCCATAGAATGGAGAAGAGATAAGGGTGGCTAAGAATTCGTCATGGAGCCGGGCAGTCGGGGGTCCTTGAAGGCCATGGTAGAGCATAAAGAGGTTGGGCTTTGCACCGAAGAGGCTAGGGAGCCATTTTAAATGGGGAGGGGGGGTGACAGGTTACATGTGTGTTTCAGGAAAGTCACTGTGACACTATTGAAGATGGCCCAGAGGTAGCAAGAATGGAAGCAGGACGGCCATTTCTAACATTTCAATACTCCTAGCCATGATGATGAAAAGGTCTCAGCTACGAAAGTGAGCTTGGGGGAAAATTAGAGTCTAGGAGACATGAGAAGGTAAGGCTCAATGATCAATCAGATGTTGGTTAAGAGAGAGGCACAATAGCTGTGGCTGGAGATTCTAATTTAGGTGACTGTCACATGGTCGTGAAACTGGACTCTCCTAGAACACATTTTTAACTTTTTGGGTTCACTGGGTCTCTTAAAAGTCTGATAGAAACTCTGAAGCTTCCACCCAGAAAAAGGCAGCATATACACAAATACCCACACACAATTTTTTATGCAATTTCAAATACTTTATGAGCTCCATGAAGCCTATAAACAAATGAGACTCCAGATTATAACGGCCTGTTTCGTAAGATGAATTTAAATGCAAAGCCACTTGGGAAGTTTGAATTGTCGATGACTAATGTCCTAGAATTAGTCTGTTAGCTTCCAATACTGCTAGTTGAATATCTGTTCTCTAATGTTGCAACTGGGGATATGGCTGAAAGCACTTGCCACATGCTGGCCATAGGGCAGGGGCTGTGGGCACAGCATCACAGAAACAAAGTACAGAGGAGGTTCAGAGCAATGACCATCACCACCCCTCAGATCTTTGAGTCAGTGCAGAGTCATGGTCCTGAATGAATCAAGTGTAGCCCATGTTAACCCTTCCACATCTGAGACTCTATTTAGTCCTCACAATAATCCTGTGATGTTAGCTGAGGAAGACTAGTCCATCCACGTCACAAGATGAAGTAAGCAAAGCTCAGAGAGATGGAGTAACTTTCTTTCCCAGGGTCACACACAGTTAGTGTCAGAGATGGGACCGGGTCTGTTTTCTTCCTCTTCAAGAATGTTTCCTTTAAAGACAAGTTGGCTCAAGACAGCAAGATGGAAGATGTGCTCCTGGTCTGGACACTGATCCAGGTTTTTCCATCCCATATTGATGACACTGTTCAGAGTGTTGGTATCCAGGACAATGTTGAGGCCACAGCATCCAGGAGGCAGTGGGGAGGCCATGGGTTGGCATCATTAAGGACATTGTCTTCAGCTTCTGATGAACTTGAGTTCTAATGCCAACTCCGCCACTTACACTTCTGCAAGACTGGCCAATCTACACAACCTCATTGGCCTTCAGTTTCCTTACCTATAAAATAGAGATTGTGCCCTGGCTGGTGTGGTGCAGTGGGTTGAGTGCTGGCCTTCAAACCAGCCTTCGCCAGTTCCATTCCCAGTCAGGGCATATGCCTGGGTTGTAGGCAAGGTCTCCAGTAGGGGGTGCTCAAGAAGCAACCATACTTTGATGTTTCTCTCCTTCTCTTTCTCCCTCCCTTCCCTGCTTTATAAATAAAGTCTTTAAAAATAATAGAGACAATAACATGCATCTCCAAACTTGCCAGATCAAATGAGATATCAGAAGTTAAAATGCCCTCTGTAAGCTCTGGGTCCTCTTCTGAGGGCTTTGACAGGTGCAGTGATATCTCTTGAGATCATAAATCCTATTTGTAGCCTTCTGACACCAAATCCTTTCTCTCATATCACTCACTGGGGGCAGCCAGCCCACCAGAATGGTCCACTGGCTGACCTGCCTGGAATGCACAACTCCCTTGCCTATCTCACCAGAACAGTAAGTGCCAGGAACATCTGAGGCCTTAATACTTGAAGGGTGAGTCTTCACAGACTTAGTGAGAATCTATTTATAAACACGTATCCTTAGCGATAGAGAACAATGAGATTGTAAATGTGGGGCATTCCTGATAAAGAGAATTGCTACAGGGTCTGTCATGGAACATTCCAGCTGTGTTCACTGTCCTCCTAATAGTTTAAATCTATTCACATATGTAAATAGCCACTTGTATCATTGGAAACATCACCCCTTGTGACATTAATTATAAAAGAATACTTCTTCTAAAAAGAAATAAAATTTATGATGTATCGTATCTTATTCCGAGAAACAACCTAGCAGATGAGAAAATGCTGGGAGTTATTTTTTCATTAAGTAGCTAATTGTAATAATGTGTATAAATTTTGCCATACTAAAGGGGATTGTTTTTTCATACCATTTATTGCAGAGAGAAAATGGGAAAACTCCAAAACCATTCTTTGATGTATGACGCCTGCCCACTTGCTAACTGTGTGACTTTGGGCAAAACAGTTAACTTCTCTGAGCTCACCTGGGGATATAATACAGGCTCATCACACTTGCAACCTCCTTATGAAGAAGACTGTCAACACTCCTACTCAACTGAGGGATCATTATTCCTTTCCTGAGCTTCCTTCCTGCATCCCCTTGCTTTTCATCGAAGTGCTCAGGATTCGGTGTGAAGAGGACATACGCTACAGTTGCCTTCATGGGCAGCACTTACCGTTCTGGATTCCGCCGGTCCTCACTGCTGACATTAAACGGTGATGGATACGCAGAGGTCCATTTCCTGGAACGGGACGATGGGTGAGGGCGAAATTCGGGCTTTGTAATCAGCTCGGGTCTGGCTGGAATCCTGGCTCAACCGAATGTGCTTTCTGTGACCTTATTTTCCTCGTCTGTAAAACACAGAATCACAACATCCCTTCCTCAGGGTTGATCTTGAAGAACATTGTTGAGATATAATTTATGTACCATGAATTAAATTTTAAAGTGTAAACTTAAATGATTTTTAGGGTATGTGGTCATATCAAATAATGCCTAAGAATTTGGGTTTTATCATTTGCACAGTGCTTATCAGTGGTGTAACAGAAAAAATACAAGGTGCACCTAGACCATGAATCAGGAGTTCCTCTCACCTAGCTGGGAGACTCCAGAGAAGGCATTCCAGAGGAAATGTCATGTAAGTGAATCGAGAAAGATGAGAGGAGGGTACCAGGCAGAAATGGGAAGGAACCGTGCTCTGAGCACAGGTGATGGTTTATACAAACGCCTGGTACCCTGGACAGACTCAAAGAATGCATGGTTGGAGAGGAGAGCAAATGAGTCTGCAGAGACTGACAGGACTCAGAGCATGAACTCATTGCAGAAGACATGCACTTGACTGCAGAAGAATCCTAGGCTTCTTCATAACTGAGAGTCATTGAGGGTTTAAGGTAGAGAGAGTGAATTAATTAGATTTGCATAAATATCACTTTATATCTGGTAAATGCAGAGGTCTCTAAACTTTTTTTTAGTGTTAGGTAGTAAATATTTTGCATTTTGTGATCTGTACAGTCTCTGTAACAACTATGGAACTCTGCTGTTGGAGTGCAAAAGCAGCCAGAGACGATGTGTAGTGGGTGGGCATGGCTGTGTTTAAATAAAACTTTATTTACAAGTGGAGACAGCAGGCAGTATTTGGCCCACAGGCTGTTATTTCCTGTCCCTGATAGGAGATATAAAGGAGGAAGTGGAGCACAGAGCTGGAAAAGAATTGGAAGGACATTTAGTTAGTTATTTAATTCACTCAGCATTTCTCTAAGGAATGCCTTCTATGTACTGAGAACTATTCTAGATATTCAGGAAACAATTAATGATATAAAAGATACAATTCTTCCAATAGAGGTTATAAAGCAGTGAATCAAAGCAATTAAGTGAGATAGCCTTAATAAAATGCTTTGTAAGCTGAAAATCATAATCGTCATCATGGTAATGATTCAATTTAATAGTTAACATGATTATCTTATAAGGCATTTTAAAAAAACACAATGTCAAGCACATATTTACTGACTGATTGAATGAATGGGAAGACTTAAAGAAACTGCAGAAAGTTCCAAGCAAATAAATCCAACTGTAGAATTTGAGAGACACACCAAAAACCCTGTTAGGTGTTTTCTATACGTGACCCATTTGACTCACAGTATCTTTCCAAAATGGCCACTTATTGTTCCCACTTTGCAGATGTGAAAGTGGCCTGAAGAATCTGATTGCTTCCTAAGTCCTAAGGAGATGAGATTTAGACTAGAGCGACGGTTCTCCTCCCGTTCCTCAGCACCATCTGTTTGGGGAATAACACAGGCAACTCCGTGGGGAGCTGGAGCTGGAATTTCACGGTGGGGCACTAAGCAAAGAGGCTGAGCCGAGCCCTTCAGAGCCCCACAGCAGAGAATGCAGGATAAGCCTGGGAACTGAAACCAGGAATCCCAATCGCCACTTCCTGCGTCTAATCGCTTTCCCAAGAGAGCTGTCCCAGCTGTTCCTGGGGAGGAGGAAGGCTGAGAGAATCTTTGAAAATCTGTGTCCTTGTTATAAATTTAGACTTTAGGGGATAGAAAGAAGGAGGAAAAAAAAGAAAGAAATTGTTGGCTTAAGAAAGCAATGTTTCCCATTCATCGGATTCAAGGCAGTGGACAGAGGAAGAGAAAGTAAATTCAATCACTTTGACTGCTGGCCCCAAGGCCATGAAGCCCCAGTCTTCCCTGAAATCTCTCCCACCCCGCGCTGGTCATGCCCAGAAATACGTGGCTGTACAAGGAAGGCTTCTGTTTCTCCCTAATGAGTTGATTATATCCTGTCAGGAGAATCATAAGGCCATCAAATGTCAAGTCAATTTTCTCAAACATATTATTTTCATAGCAGCTGGGTCTGACTAACTTGAAACAGAGCATCCTATTGTTACATTTTACTGAGAATGTTGAAGTGAAACTCAATTAAAAAAGAAAGAAAAAAAATCTTCTAGGACACATGATCCTGATTCATGCAAATTTACAAGTCATTATTTAGAGGCCAGTTTTATTAAGATGATTTGGCCACTTAGTTCACAATGAACTAAGAATGACAGAGGAAATAAATGCAGAATGTGTAATTTGCCACAAAAGCCACTTTCTCAGAAGGCGGGTGGGATGTGTCTTTAGTGACTGAGTCTACAGCTGAAGGGTCTGAAGGATGAGCTTGCAAGTACAAGGTGCTGAGTTCCAATCCTTGTGTTTCCAACACATGCTCCTGAATGAATCTGATTTCCCACATTCTCATAAGACACACAGAAAACATTGAGATGAAGCAACTGGACTTGAAAATCAGACAACCACACCCTTGGCTCCTTAGGTGCCAAATGACCTTAAGAAAATTTATGAAACAGGCACAGTCACAACTAAGTAAGAGTTACGGAAGGAATTGATGACATAGGTTACATAGCACATGGAAACAGAATTAGTGCTCAACAAATGGTAGTGATAAAAATGATGACAATGGCAATAGTGACAAAGATGGAGAATGAGGAATTTGGTAAGGCGTGTCCAGGGCCAGTTGGAGGGAGTGAACAGGTCATGAAACATAAAACCGAAACTAACAACAGCCTCTAATTTACACCTATCGATGTCTGCATTGGAAAAGTTTCACAACGCAAATTATCAAGTGTGATATCAGGAAGCTAAATGACCCTTTGAAAATTAGAGCATGTCTCCTTCACCCAAACCCAATTCTCATCACTGTATTTTGTTATTGATATTGTTTGTTTTTCACTTTTTTTTTTTTTGTATAATTTGTTGGTGTGATAAACAAAATTCTGAAATGGTCCCCAAGATTCCTGGCCCTGGTGCACACACACATCCATTTATTCAAATACTAATACAGTTACTACTATGAAGGGGTTTTCTGATGTAATTAAAGTTTCACATTAATTGACCTTGAGACAAAGAAAGCACAAGGCTGGGTTTGACCTCAACACTTGAGCCCTTCTGGCAGTGAAAAAGAAAGTCAGAGGCTCACAGCATGCAAACAATTTACCACTGCATTGCCAGCTTGAAGATGGAAGCGGCCACCTAGCAAAGAATGCAGAAGTCCAGGAGAAGCTGGGAGCTGACGGCCGGCAAGGAAAGAGGGACTTAAGTCCCACAGTCATAAGGAACTGAATTCTGCCCAGAAGAGATGGGAAGAGGATATGTTTTCCTGGAGCCTGCAGATGAGAATTCAGTCTAACTGTCATCTTAATTTCATCCTTGCCATTCCCTGGGCAGAAAACCCAGTCACATCATGCTGGACTGCTGGCCTACAGAACTGGGAGCTAATTAATGGGTATTGCGTTAAGCCACTGAGTGTGTGGTCATTTGTCACATAGCCGTAGAAAACTAATACAAGTGGTCTGAGTACCTCGAAGTTAAAATTTGCTCTGAGTCCTCTGGCCTCTGAGTGAGCCTGGTTCATCTATGCAGACTGAGATAAGGAGAGATTGGCAGTAAAAACTCTCATCACTCAAGGTAAACATGTATGAGCATGTAGCTACACACAGGTTTTATCTCAAAATATCAGGATAATTCAGGCAGAGTTATATATTGTACCAGAAGTCATTCAGCAAATGCCCCAATCAGTATACCCTTCCTTCTATAAATACTTATTGAACAACTGCTGTATGCTGGGCTCTAGGGTAGACCACAGGGATGGAATCTGAGTAACAGATAGTTCTTCAAAGAGGTATTTGAATAGTGAGAGTAAGCAGTGAGGTGAGAGGAAGCCCAGAGGAAGAGAGCTAGCTTAACCCAGTCCAAGAAAGTAAGGAAGGCTTCTGAAAGTGAGTGGTTTCTAAGCTAAAACCTGAAGAATCACCCACTCCAAATGGATATAAAGGGGAAGCAAATGTTTCCAGGAAGCAGGAATTTGATATGCAGGCTACAGAAAAGGATGGAGGTTAGAACCCTCCGGAAGAACCATGAAGCATTCATCCTGACTACACCACGCCTTTGGGGAGGGGGTGAGAAGAGAAACCGAAGAGACAAGCAGGCAGCTTGGTGGAGTAAAATTCTCTCTAAGGAATTTGGAATTCTTCCTGAAGTCGAAGAAAATCCCTGCAGATGGAGAAGCAGACAAGCAACAGTACCCGCCTTGTTTAACCAAAGATCACCTACTTTGAGCTCATGTAATGGCATGAACGAGGACACTCAACACTGGAGACAATAGGCTGGTCCTGCAATTCAAATGAAGTTTGCAGAGGCTGGTCATTCTCCCTTCGGTTAATAAAAGTTAGTTAAACTCCTAGAGAAGCCGAGTTGATACAAACAGGAGTATCATTTGTGTCGTCATCGTAATTAGTCCTCTCTTGTGCCTTTCGGTGGGTGAACGAACAGCACAATCATTAGACAGACAATTGTAAGGGAGGTGAACGTAGAAACATTCAAAAATCAAAAAGTCCCGAGAGTTGATCAATGGGTAGGGCATGATTTACTTGTACTAAACCTGATCTTTTTCATATTGTTAAAAATGGAGACAACCGTACTTGAACAGTTAAAAAAATATGAAAAATAAAAACCAAAAAGTTCATAAGAGCGTTTGTTACTTAAGTGTAAAATTTAAATGGGGAGATAAAAGGTGAGTAGGAGAATCAGGTCCACCGCAGAAAATAAGCCATTTCATGAAAGAAGTGCCCATTTGTGTCTGCCCTCTTGAGTCTTACAAAAATAAAAGCAACACCATTCCACAGCTTTAGTAAACAGGTGACCAGGAGGGAACATGTCTATTAGGAACCCTCTACCTAGGTTTTATTTTATGCATTCATTTATTGAACAAATATTAATACTTGAAGTAAATGGTAAACACTGATGGGGGAAGCAAAATATCAACAGAGATAAGACTTTGAATGCTAAGGCAGCATAGATCTGGGTTTGCCTCCTGGTCACAATATTTATTACCAGATTTATAATCTTGAATAAATAATGCAATCTTTCTAAGTATTGGTTTTCTCACCTCTAAAATGGGACAATAATAGCATTTATCTCATCTGGTTGATGTCAGTATCCAATGAAATCATGCATGTAAAGAACTTCTCACAGTACTGGCAAGCATTACTTTTATTAACATTTGTTATCATTGTTACTTGTATTCACTCCTTCTGTAATGAGCTTTTGACCTGTTACTATTTTGTAGGGCTAATATTCTATAATTCTATAGCACCAGCCTCCTACATATAAAGTTGAACACTTGTAGTATCTGCAAACAGAAAATAAGACAGAAAAGTATAATATTAGGTAATGTTTTTCAATCGGTTACTAAGTCTCAGGTATATGAGGTCTATCCAGAAAAAAGTCCAACCACTGTTAATAAAACAAGAATGGTTTGCACCACACTGATGTAACCTAGCAGCCAAGGAAGTGGACTGGAATGTGTATGCATGAACAATGATGACTTCACTGTTCTAGTCAGTGGGGGACTTTGCTCACTGAGTGAACATGCGTACTCTGTGGCCAATGCATTCAAAATGACTGAGCAAGTAGAGCAAAGAATCTGCATCAAATTTTGCATTAACCTGTCCTGGCTGGTGTGGCTGAGTGGATCGAGTGCCAGCCTGAAAATCAAAGGGTCACCAGTTCAATTCCCAGTCAAGGCACAGGCCTGAGATGCAGGCCAGGTTGCCAGGAGGGGGCACACGAGAGGCAACCACACAGTGATGTTTCTCTCCCTTCCTCCCTCTGTTCCCCTCTCTCTAAAAATAAATAAATAAAATCTTAAACTTTTTTTTTTGCATTAACCTTGAACATTCCTCCACGGAAGCTATTCAAGTGATTCAGAAGACCACGGCTGTAGCCAACTGGTGATGGCCAGCTCCATTATGCCAACGCACCCACTCATGCGTCACATCTCATGCAAGGTTTTTTGGTGAAACATAAAATCACCCAGGTGACTCAGCCCCCCTACAGCCCATATTTGGCACCCTGTGACTTCTGGCTTTTTCCAAAACTGAAACCACCTTTGAAAGGGAAGTGATTTCAGACTGCAGCTGATAGCAATTGGGAGAACTGCGTGAGGTCCCAATGTGCCTACTTTGAAGGGGCCTAAGGTGTTATTGTCCTACGTACAATGTTTCCTGTATCTTCTATTCTTCAATAAATGTCTCTATTTTTTATAATTCATGGATGGATACTTTCTGGACAGACATCTGTGTACTCAAAGTGCTTCTCTTACATTTAACTAAATGACAACCCTCTGTTTAAAATCAGGTTTTAAACAGAACTGATCTTTCAATCTCAAATGAACATCTAAATGAACCTCCTTATGTTCGTAGGTATTTTATGTGTATTTTTCCAACTATTAAACTCATCAACCATTCAATCTTTGAACTTCTAACACCTAACCTAGAGCCTGCTTCTGTGATGCCCAGTATGTGTGTTAAATCAGGAAGCAAATACGTTTATTCGAAGCATAACAATCCAAAACATTTAATAGAACACTCAACTAACATTTAGCTCTACAAATTTCTTAAGATTTGTGTAAAACAAAACATCAAAACAATCCAGTGATTATTTTAATATAGCTAACATTTCCTGTTGATTGGATCCAAAGATGTTTCTAGCTGATAAAATTATATAAACTATGGATAAATACAGAGACAGAGATATTCATAGTATGAGATTTTATAAGTAAACAAAAGCCGAGGATTTGTGGATATTTTAGTGTTTAATGCATTTTATTGTGTTGGTTTTTCCTGCCACATTTTGTGCCCTGAGAGATAAAGGTTAGTTCTATAAAGGACTCGACAGCAGAAATTTTCAGGTTTGTATTTTGAAGTGGATACTATGCCATAATAAGCACGGAGCTAAATACCTCAGAATGCTGGATTATGGCAGAACCAACCAAGGGCTTTGTGGAAAACTGACTCTATCTCTTCATGTGGCCTAAATCCCCCCCGCCCCCGTCCGGGTAGCCCAGCATATAACAGGCACAATAAAATTTCAGTGCAACAGACCCAGCTCATCAAGTTTCCGTTTCTTCCAGGACTTTCCCTAATGTAAAACTGGATACCCCAGCAATACATTTGCTTTCTGCAAGTGTTAAAACTGTGGTTGAAGCTGAATATTCATAGCATTTTACACTTGTGCTGTCATGTGGATTATATAACAATGCATGGATTTTCTAAGCAGCAACTGCTCATTTTTGTGGTTGACTTTTTATGGGATGTGCCCAAGAGCCTTCTGAATAAATACGTTGGAAACAATGAGATTGAGCCTAAGGGAGTAACAACAGGCCCTGGCACATGCAAAACCAAGTTCTGCAGGAACCCACAGGAAAGAAGGCTACCAGAGAAGTCTCACAACCTCAAACTATGGCCAAAATACCCCTAAAATATAAATGTGAGTATTCTTGTAAATTGACTCTGCCTTCTGAGAGCATTTCACAAATATCCTGTCTCACCGTTTTGCTCCAAGAATTCTGCTGGACCATAATACTAAAACATTAGATAATGGTGTTGTCTAAAGGTAAATCACTTTCAAAAGGTGCATGTCAAGTAATAAAACTATCTGTCATATTAAAAAATCATTGCTGTATGTATCGATTCCCAAGAACAAAACATTTTACTTCTGCCTGACAAATGAACTCTTATTTCCCAGAATGATGAAATATTTTTAGATATCTTTTTGTAATACTAATACTGAGCATCAAAGCGAATAGAATTGTCCAAGGTTGTGTCCCAGAGATACTTTATGGAACTTAAAAGATGAAAATAATTCACCCAGGAGATGAGAAAGGATAAGATAAGTCACCAAATATTGTGTATATACAAAACATCTTTAGGGGATACACACTTAGGTATGCACAGGTGAAAGGTCTTATACTTTATAGAAGATATTTTCTTGATGTAAGTCTACTATAAATATACTCTGTAGGCCCTCTTGCAAAGCATACAAGTAGCTCTGTCTGGAAGAAGTCCAGCCATTGTTTGTATAATGAGAACAGTTTGTGCTACATCACTGTAATCTGGGAGCCAAGGAGAGTGGACTGGAGTGCACATGAGTGAACAATGATGACTTCATGGTCTTAGTCAGTGTGGGTGGTAGACACTATTGAGTGAGCATGTGTACTGTGTGGCTATCTCATTCAAAATACCTGAGCAAGTAGAACAGCGAATCTGCATCAAATTTTGTTTTAAGCTTGAACATTCCTCCATGGAAACTATTTGGATGATTCCGAGGTCTGTAGCTAAGGGCAACTGGTGATTGTCAGTTTCATCATGATAAGGCACCCATTCATGCATCACGTTTCTCATATTATACATAACATATTCACTAATCAGAAAATATTCAATCAGCATTCAATGACTACTTTAGAATTTGTGAAAAGAAGAATGTAAGGGTGTCTCTATCACTGCTCCAGTCTATGGTTCTTCTAATACAACTGCAGAGTCAAGGTGCAATGCAAAGAGAGTTGCATAAATATGTAAGAATTAAATGCCAACAAAAGTCAACCAAAAGATGTTTGGAGCATGGGATAAAAAAGCAAATACATTAATTCAATTATTAAATGTTAGTCAAACCTTATTGGATAAATTTAAATAGTTCTGGAGATATGATGAAGAAAAAGACATGGCTGCCCTCAGAATATTTTTTTAATTTTTTATTCTTATTTTTATTTTTAAAATTTCTTTCCACATTTTTAATATATTTTATTGATTATGCTATTACAGTCATCCCATTTCTCCCCATCAATCCCCTCCACCCTGCACACCCCCTCCCACCCACATTCCCCCCCTTTAGTTCATGTCCATGTGTCATAAGTTCTTTAGCTTCTACTTTTTCCACACTATTCTTGCCCTCCCCCTGTCTATTTTCTACCCACCTTCTATGCTACTTATTCTCTGTACCTTTCCCCCTCTCTCCTCCTCCCACTCCCCTGTTGCTAACCCTCCATGTGATCTCCATTTCTGTGTTTCTGCTCCTGGTCTACCTGTTTGCTTAGTTTGCTTTTGTTTTAGGTGTGGTTGTTAATATCTGTGAGTTTGCTGTCTTTTTACTGATCATATTTTTTATCTTCTTTTTCTTAGATAAGTCCCTTTAACATTTCATATAATAAGGGCTTGGTGATGATGAACTCCTTTAACTGGACCTTATCTGAGAAGCGCTTTATCTTCCCTTCCATTCTAAATGACAGCTTTGCTGGATAGAGCAATCTTGGATGTAGGTCCCTGATTTTCATGACTTGGAATACTTCTTTCCAGCCCCTTCTTGCCTGTAAGGTCTCTTTTGAGAAATCAGCTGATAGTCTGATGGGAACTCCTTTGTAGGTGACTGACTCCTTATCCCTTGCTGCTTCTAGAATTCTATCCTTCATTTTGATCTTGGCTAATGTAATTATGATGTGCCTTGGTGTGTTTCTCCTTGGGTCCAATTTCTTTGGGATTCTCTGAGCTTCCTGGACTTCCTGGATGTCTATTTCCTTTGCCAAATTGGGGAAGTTCTCCTATATCATTTGTTCAAATAAGTTTTCCACTTGTTGCTCTTCCTCTTCCCCTTATGGTACCCCTATAATTCGGATGTTGGGACGTTTAAAGATGTCCTGGAGGTTCCTAAGCCTCTCCTCATTTTTGAATCCTTGTTTCTTCATTCTTTTCTGTTTGTTTGTTTCTTTCTTCCTTCTGGTCCACTTCATTGATTTAAGTTCCAGTTTTCCTCCCATCACTATTAGTTCCCTGTGTGTTTTCCTTCATTTCACTTATTGTAGCCTTCATTTGTTCATCTAATTTGCAATCAAAACCAACCAATTCTGTGAGCATCCTGATAACTAGTGCTTTGAACTGTGCATCTGATAGATTGGCTATCTCTTGGTCACTTAGATGAATTGGCTCTGGGGCTTTGATCTGTTCTCCCATTTGAGCCATTTTTGGGTGGGTTTTTTTTTTTTTTTTTTTTGGTCTGGTTGCAATTGTTACGTAGTGAGGGGCAGAGCCTTAGGTGCTCCCCAGGGTGGGGCAGCCCAGCTGCCGGGTTGTGGTGCTGTATGTGGGGGCGGGGTAGGAGAGAAAACAATGGCACTTGCTCCACACTCTGATTCCAGTCCCTTCTGCCCCTTTCCCCAAGCAAATTGGGCCCTTCTGGTGCTGATTTCCATGTGCATGGGCTTGTGTACATTCTAGGACCCTGTGGTTCTCTCCAACGAACTCTCCTGTGAGGCTGGGAGTCTCTTCCCGCACTTCAACCCCCACAAGTGTTTTCAATAGGTGCTTTTAGGCTTTATTTCCCAGCGCTGGGGCCCTGGGTTGCACAGTCTATCTCACTGCCTGTTTCGGCCTGGTTTATCTGCGCAAATATATGACCACAGTCAGCTGCCTTCTGTGCCTTGGTTGGTCTGCTCGTTGCCTCCCCATGCCTGGTAACCACCGCCTGTGTGCCTGGGGTGTGCCAACCACTGCCTGCACATCCAGGACCACTAGTCACTGCTTTTTCCTCTCTGCTGGCCGCTGACTCCACCCTTCTTACCAGTCTGGGTGAATTGTTGTCAAACTCCATACAATTCAATTTTCTATCTGCTCTGCTTGTTTTTTTGGTTCTAAATTTTTGTTAACCTTAATTTTGGTTGTGAGAGGAGGCACAGTGTGTCCACCTGTGCCCCCATCTTGGCCGGAAGTCTGTCCTCAAAATTTTTTCAGGATGCCATGGAGACAGTCTTGTTGGTTAAATCTTTGGATTGCAATCTTTTTTCTTTCTATTCTTTGTCTCATAAAGCTTCTACTCAATCATGATTTCAAGGTTGTAGCATCTTAAGAACATTTGTTGGTCTTGTCCTCTCCTAATTCTGACTCTGTATCCACACTCTATCCTCTACTTATATAACAATTATAGGACTTACATTTTATATATACTTGTATATGTATAGCAGCTTACATAACTTACAAAACTTATATAACTTATATTATAGAATAGCCATTTAAAAGCATAAAACCCTTTTTTGGCTTGCAGATTTCAGGCCATTAAAAAAAATAGGCAGAAGGCCAGATTTGGTCCATGGGCTGTTATTTGTTATTCCCTGGTCTACATTGAAATGCAGTATTAGAAAAGACATATTTTAGTTCTCAACACATAAAGCGGGAGTCGTTCCTATAAGAGATGATAAGTAGCCTTGTCAAGTTCAACCACTCCAGACTCCACACCTGAATTATAGATACTTCCTATCAAATGGAATTTTCTTTGAGTGGGTTCTCCCAGAAGCAGGCTCTGAGACAAAGATTTGAGTGCAAGTCGTTTATTTGAGAGATGATACCAAGAAACACTTGTAAGCAAGAGCAAGTGGAGTACTAATTGAAGAAGGAAGGAAGAATTAAAGGACTAGCTGTGAAGCCAGTGATGACTGGAGAGACCTAGAGCTTAGTCCCACAGGGGAAACTCTGGGAATCAGCCTAGAATTCACACCTCAAGTTCTTCTCCCTCTGGATAAAGGAGCCAGGGTATTTATTTACCCTCTGACATCAGTCATTGATTGGGGAGCTACCAGCATTATTTTTCTAATATTTCCAGTCTTCCTGGTATGTGATTAGGCAGAAAAAGAGTCAGCTGCCAGAAAAACCCTCCAGACAATTGGAAAATAAGGCATTTAGACATCAAGAGCTTCAGGTAAAGAGATTTATAATGTCTACATAGGCATGACATATAAAGAAAAAGATGAAAAGATTTGTGAATGCATGAATTAGTCTGTTCTTCAGTACAACATCTACTCATTCTCTAGCTCTTCACCCAACTTACATTTGGTCTCAATGCCAAAAAACCTTGACTTACAAAGAACATCACTGTTATAAACTGCCTTCTAAACAGGGTGATGGGATCTGTAAATTACTTGTTGGACAATGTTAAGTGTTTTATTCCCAACATTTTTTTTAATTATTTCAATTTTCATCTCATTTTCTTCGTTATAAAATGACTTAACAGCCCCCTGAGAAATCATATAGCCTTTTTGAGAATGAACCATGGTACAAAAAACCATATGTATAGATCTGGCACATTGCAGACACTCAACAAATGCTATTCCACTTTTTTCTTCCCCACCCACTTATCCTAGAGCACTTCTGCTATTTTCCTTTCCATCTGTGATTAGGAATCCTTTTGTGAGCTACAGACTAGAAATCTCACACTGATTGGAATATGGCAGCCATTCAACTTCTCTCCTGTCTGCTTTCACTACGTTCCTCTGAGCCAATGGGAATGAAGAATCTCAGACTGTTTCATGGGTCACTCTGGAAAATTCCAAATTGAAGCTTTTTTGAGAAAGGAGACATTACCTCAGAACTTCCACATGTAACTATTATGGAGTTTCTGTTTATGTGAATGGGTATTTTCACCAGATATTGGAAAAATGCTAAAGCTCAGCTTCAAGCAATAAAATCAATTCATTTGGCTATTGGCTCATAGTATTATGAAGAATATAGTTGAATTAGACAAACACTCCATCCAGAATTGTGACCAAAACAAATTATCATTTCAAAAAAAAGAAAGGAAGATAAAGACACAACAGATTTCTGTAATTTTCCTTCTTGCCAAAATTTCTGAAAAATAAACTTGAAGATCAAATGAATACCTTAAAGTCCAAATGAGCACTGAGAGATTAGAGACGTTTAGCCTCTCTGTTGGATGGATAGATAGATGGATGGATGGATAGATGATGGATGGATGGGTAGATGGGTGTATAAGTATTCAAGGTTTGTTTACGTTTCCCATGAATAAGTCAATAGAATAGTAACTGAAGAGGGCTTTAGAATGCCTCTTGGAGGATAGGCATTTGAATAAAACAATAGAGAACAAGTAATAACAGTCGAAGTTTGGGAAGAAGATATTTTGATTGAAAGAAGAGAATAGAGAAAATTACAAAGAGAATTTTAAAAATGCAATTCCACCTCCCATATGAAGAACAATTAAAGTGTCTCTTCACTTTCACATTTCAGCAATAAGAAGAAATATTTTTTTTCCAAAGAGAAATCAGAAAACCAAAAATATTTTTAAAAATTGATTCTAATAAGTAACATTTTCTTATTTATTAAAGTACTGTTCATTTTTAAAGATATATTTACTTTGGATAAATATAATGAGTACATACTTGATTGATTTTAAACTAGCATAATTCCATTACCTAATACAACTTTTTATTTTCCTAAGTACCTACTATTCTTGTCCATATAAATTTATATTTACATAATTGTTATCACAGTGGAGATACTAATCAGTATTCCTTTTTAACATTATTTTGTAAATGTTTTATCATTATTTTTAAATTATTGCATTTAATTATTCATAACATTCCATTAAGTGGAGAAATCATAATTTATTTAGTGGGAGTATTCAAATGTTTCACTGTTTTTGCTATTATATATGAATTTGTGAATAATATCTCTATTAACGCGGGTCTTTTTATTTCAATTAGATTCCTCCTTTAGGAGAAAGTCCCATGAGTGGCATTACTAGATCAAAGGGTATTATCTTTATTGCTGTTCTTGATACATACTACCAATTGCTTTGCAAAACAAGGACCAGTTGCATACCAACCAGTGGCAGTACATTAATGCATTAATTTCACCAAGCTCCCCCCAGCATTCCATGTTACCATGTTTAAATTTGTGAATAATTTAGGAAGTGTACAAATAATTTGAAGATTTCTAACTTTAATAAACTATTCCACTACTCCTAACTGAGCCCCATAGGGATAGTGGAGATAATTTAACAAACACTTGTTGAGCACTGGCTTTGTTCTCAGTCCATGTAGCAAGAACAGTAGGAAAAGAGGAAATGAGAAGAGGGGTAGCCAGGGCTCTGACACCTAAGGCCTCTGGCCCTGGTTAGAATTGTGACTAATTTCAGTGGTGTGGGGAGCCAGTGTCAGGGAGATAACTGGTTTTGTTTGATCCCTGTCCTTCAGGAGCATTTTAAAAATCTTAAAGAAATGATTGGAATCAGCAGCAGCTCCTGATTTCCCCAGAGTCCTGTCCTATCCCCACCACTGTGCAGAGACCAGCGTATCATAACCAGCCCCTGAAGATAACAGTTCTGCATCTCCAAGTAAGGAAGGGAGCACACTAAGGTCTCCCTATACTGGGAACAGTGCTAGGTGCTCTACATAATTAATCTTATCTTATCCTAACAACAATCATGGCCCTGGCTAGTGTGGTTCAGTTTGTTAGAGCATCGTCCTGTGACCTGAAGGGTCATGGGTTTGATTCCCAGTCAGGGCACATGCCCAGGTTGCAGGTTTGGTCCCCAGAGGCAATTGATCAATGTTTCCCTCACATTGATGTTTCTTTCTCTCTCTCTCTCTCTCTCTCTCTCTCCTCTCCTCTCCTCTCCTCTCATTAAAAAGTAAAGTAAAGTAAAGTAAAGTAAAATAAAATAATTTATTTTAAAAGAACAATCCTATAAGTCCAGCTCCCATTTTCACAGATGAGGAAGCTGAGGTTCTTTTTGCTTACTTGAGAAGGCTTTCTGTCTATCTTTCCTACCAACGGAGAGCAGTTTAGAAACCAGAGCCTTTTCAAGGAGCATTCATAAAATCTGAATCATTTTTTACCCTGTTTTCTAGTTTTCAATCCCCAAGATACCTTCATTGTTTTCACCCTGTGGAAACTAGGGCATTCCATGTTTCACAAGATTGGCCCATCTGGCAAACTGATCAGCACCTACTGTCTTCACCCCTCTTGTATGTGTTTAGAACTTCCAAAGGAGGTCAGATGGATCCCAGAATAGTAAGTCCACAGAAATGGAAATATGTAAAATATGAAATCCAAATTTATAATATCTTCTATATTTTTGAATCAGTTCCCTCCTCTCCCTGAGTCTCAATTTCTCCAATGTGCAATTAGGGGACAGGGAGATGAACCTGAGACCTCTAGGGATCACTCTTGTTTTATTAATCTATAAGAAAACTTTCCCACTGGACTGTACAACCAGGAAAAAGGACCAGATGGGAGCTATTTCTCCCCAGAAATGGAATTCTACAGTTTCAGTTTCCGGGAACCACTGGAGAGTGTGGTAATAGAATCCATGGAGAGAGACTTTTTGTGGCTAATATTCCAAAGCTTTCTAAGTGCACTAATACACAGAGTACATCTTGGCGACACAGAAATTACGAGGTGGAGACCATCACAATAACTCATGTCTGCCTCCATTCACCGTTGACAAGAGATACTTCCACTCCAAGACACCAGGACACAACAGCAAAAGAAGCAATCCCCTTAGATGCCGCCACGTGAGTTTTGCTTTATGTTAGTTTTCCTATTTTTTTTTGCCACTCACAGAAGTTCAACCCAGTTATGTGCAGAAGCTGCCTTACGTCTAAGAGTAAGTGGTAGTTAATTAACCCCATCATATGAAGTTAGACATCGTACTGGAAAGCAGATCTCCTCTTTATTAGGCATCTTTAGTTTACAGTAATATACAGTTGAGGACTGGGAAGCAATTTCGAATACATCACGTTTGCAAAAGATTCCCCAAGCTGTTAAAGTCTCGAGGAAACTAGGTGATCACCTAAACCAAATTTACTTTCTTCACTTCCCCATCTGACCATTCCCTCCCCCTGAAATAATTCTTGGGAAATTTTTAGCTAACGTCTGCTGAATAGACCAACAGATATGGAACTTGACTACCTTTTTGTGACTTGTCCCATTATATTCTGTGTGACAGTTTCAGTCATTAGAGGGAAATATGCCACCTCAGGGCAAGGCAGGAAACATTTCTTCTCTGACTGTACCGCTTCTCTTCAAGAATGTGTAATGAGCTTCCCACATCTTCTAAGTCTTCTTTCCCCATGTCAAGCATGCACACTTCCTCCACTTTTCTTGGTGGGGCAAAACTCTCTGGTCCTGTCCCCATCCTGCTTATGCTTCCCAATGTGGTGCCACTTAGAATAAGATACCCCACACTTAAAACAACACCTCCAATGCCAGACGTGTCAGGGAAAGGGATTGGAATTATCACCAGTTGTAATCTGAACCATCTGCCGGGGTGAATTTTGCCTAAGCATACTTGAAACATTTGGCTCATGGTTAGTCCTGTGGTCAGTTTGTGAGATTTGATTTCTCATCAAGGCGCAAGTGAGAGTATATTGAGAATCGAAGTGATCGTGGTCATTTGAATGTGTTCTGACCAGACAGAACCTCTTTACAAAATCATCAAGTCTGCCTAGACTCATGTTGGACACTCCCTTCCTTTCAGGGCTGAGCTACCTCCTGTGTCTCCTCCAGCCCAACACACCTGCCAGGCTTCCACCCAAAGGTAGCGGACTATAATGGCTGAGAACTTGGCCTGTGGAGCCAGCCTGTCCAGGGTCATATCCCAGCTCTGACATCTGCCAGTTCCCTAGGTTTCAGAAAGTTATTTAATATCTTTGTGCTTTATGTGTAAAATAATAATAGTACCTCCCTCTTCGTGTTCCTATAAGGATTTAATGTTTAATATACCTACGGCACTGGGACAATGTCTGGCACACAGAGCGTGCTGGCTGCACTATGATGTAACCATGGTGTTAGGGAAGGTCAGGCCAGTGGGCAGGACCCTGGGGAGGTAGCCATGCCCAGGCTCCGGTAACCTATGTCGCCTTAGATTTGCCACATTATTTTTCAGACCCCCAGTTTCTCTATCTAGTAAAGGGGGAAAGCAAGTAGAAAGATGCCTAAGTTCCTTTCCAGCTCTCTCATTTACCAAACGATGCTTGTCTGCAAGTTTTCAATCATCTGGCCCCTGCTGTGGGTGGAAGAATCATCCCCTCCCTGGATGGCAGGTGAAAAAAGCTGAGATCTGACTCTTCTTGTTGATGTTGCTTTTATCATCTAAACAAATAAAAATGTAAAGGCAAAATGTCTCATAATCAGGTGAGGCGAGTTTGGGAAGACTTCTAAGGATGGTGGCATCTTTTCAGAGCCCCTGACATCACAGCACATAGGGTGACTTCTCACACCACAAGTTGCCTTCATTGGTAATAGCGTGGAAGTATTTTTAAGAACAGCCTGAGCAGTCAGGGATGAAGGATTGTGTCATTGTGAGGGCTGAAATAGAAAAAGGAATCAATTTTTCATGAACATACTTGGCTTCGCACGGGCCTTTGGAAACCCACACAGTAAACGCAGTGGAAAAGGCAGAAGGCCAGAGGTCTGGGGCTGCCTCGGCTACAAAACCAACACAGCACTTAATTAACTTTGACCAGATGTCTGCACCAGCCAGAGATGCAGCCTCTTCATCAGCCCAATGGGATAATAATGCTCTCCTTTGACTTCATGAAATTGCGAGCGATTATGAATGTGAAGGCACTGTGAAAGCAGGGAGGTTGACTCCAGTTGCCATGTGGTTATCAGCAGTCCAAGGCCAGAATCTGTGGCCTACAACCTCCTCCATCGTTTAGTCCCTGCAGCTAGACACAAAGATGCAGCCACGCTGAAAGCTGAAAGTGCACAATTCTTTTCTTTCCTCGCTAAATGCCCTTAAATGGCTTCTTCAGCATCCATAGCTCTTTTGCAGTGATGCTCCCTGATACTCAATATGGGGCGAGTAATACCTTTTGTGGTCTGACCATCCCCGCTCCTCAGCTTCATCTCTCACCTGCCCTGCTTGAAACTCTAACATCTAGCTGCTCAATCTTCAAGTTTCTTGAACTTTCTTGAACATTTTCTCTCAGTGTATTGTAGAGGGCTGGTTCCTAATCACCCCTCAAGTGCCAGCCTTTTACCTTTTTATCCCACCCCTCAAATTAGTTAGATTTTCTAGGTTATGTATTGCCCAAGCCCCCTGCATTTTTCCACCATTGTCCTCAATACAATCGAGTAAAACTATTGATACATGTTTAACTTGTTTTTCTTCACCTTGAACTGTGAGAATCTTAGTAATAACAGAAGCCAGATACATCTCTTTAATTTTCAGTATCTACAGTGCTTAGACTGACTTATATATACTGGTGCTCAATAAATATGAATGACTTGCATGTTAAACATAAATACCATCTTCTACTGACATTCTATAAACCCCTTCTCACTTCACCACAAACACAACTCTCTTTCCTTTTGCTTTTTCATATGTTCTCATAACTCTTCTCATTTTCTGTGCCCACCACTGCATTCCAACTGTTTTTATAATATTTAATTTACATATCACTTTCTCCAAGAGGGTTACCTGACTTGGTTCTTGGGTGGTGAGGCATTTCCCCAACTCTGTAGTTTACCAAAAGAATTACTATATTGCTTTATTTACTTGTCTACAGTCTGTCTCTACAACTAAACTCTGAGGCCTCTGAGTGCAGAAATCTGCTCCTTTCATCCTTGTTTCCCCTTACTTAGAAGTGTCTCAAAGATGGTAGCACTTACAGAATATCAAATAAAGGTTAATCAACCTTTTCTTTTTCCAGATGAAAATGACAAACACCTACACAGATGTAGAGACCTGCTCGTTGAGAAAAGGACACAGAGTACCTAGCCCTCACTCATTACTTCACTCAACAAATATTTATTGAGTTTGCTCATTCTAGGTGATAGAGTCTCCATACAGAACAAAGGCCATTCTGTAACTACGTTGGAATAGAGAGCCTATACTTACCACTGATGATATTTTCACTTGTTGGTCCTCCTAAACTTAACTATTACCCTTCCTCTAAAAGACCTCATGAGAATAACACATTTAATTTTGCCAAAGAGTGATTGAAATCCCACAAAGCACAGTAAAAGCTTTTCAGCTGAAATTAGTGACCACCACAATATTACCAGACTACTTTTTAGTGTCATTTCCTTGATTGCAATATGACATCTGGCAAAGTGCAGCATTTATTGGAATAAACTCTATGGTCATCAAGAGTCGATCAGAGACCACTCAGAGGCCTGAAATGAGAATGTGGAAAAACCCCAGATGCACAAGGCTCTGTACCACTTCTCTTGGGAAGACCCTGTTAATGGCATCCTACTAGCCTAGGTGGCTCATCACACCTTCTTTCTACTTTAACACCCAGTGACTAATTAGTCCCAAGACCATGATTGAATCAGAAAATAAAATAAAGTTGAATTAGAAAAGTCATTACTTTCTTTATGAAAATCAAAGCAACAATATAAGCGGTCAGGTTGCACAGAAATGGATTTCAGACTAGTCACAAAGCTCGTGTGAATCAGCCAAACACAGATTATAGGTTAAATTTATGAAAAGAAAGAGAATAAGATTTTGGAAACCATTCCTGTAATTCTCTTAAATAAGACGGCTCATAATTAAGTCAGCTCATCAAACATCAGAGTCCACTGGATCATTTTTGCTTTCAACACAAGAGGAGGAGGAGGGTGAAGAACATAATCTAGTCACTGGAATTGAACAGCAGGGCTATGTTTAAAATCCTGGCTCAGCCCTTGTATATCTTTGGCAATTGGCTTGATTTCTCTTGGCTTGAGGTTCTGTATTTATAAAAAGTAGGTGATGATAGTCACCAAACGGTGCTATTGTAAAGATTAGATTATGTCATGGATGTACAAGGCCTGGCACAGAATGCCAGCTGATATTAGTTCCTTGGCATTTTCTAAAATTAAATCCTTCTCAATTATAGAAGATCAATATGAGATAATCCAATATGAAAATTAAGTCTGCGTATTTTGAAAAACTTTGTACGTGATGTTCACTAAATGAATACTAGTTGCATCCATCCTTCACCTCGGCCCCCATGTAACTCACTGATTACTTCTCTGAACCTTGGTTCTCTTGTCTGTAAAACAAAACATCATAATAAGTACCACAATGATAATTGAGAAGAACTCGTTATCTTCTCAATCATGTAACCCTTGTAAAAGCACTTAATACTAACTGATAGGATAAGTGCTAAATAATATTGACTATCAGGATGATGGAAAACATCATAATGCTTCTGATTCTCACCAATGTTGCCTGAATCCTGAAATATAACTATAGTATCATTGGGAACGTGAAGCAGTGTTTGTTGAATTTTGAAAGAAATCTTCCCACAATCCCAAGAGCCTATGAATCCATGATCATTTAAATGGTCATTTATGGCCATAGCCTGTGTAGGTGTTTGGGAGCCTGGCTTACAGAACTCACCTTGTTAAAACATATTTACTTTCCAGGACTGGAAGTAAAGAGTAAACAAAGTTTCCACCCTCAAGGATTTCACATTGTACAAAGAACTAAACACATTAAAACACAATCAAAATCTTCCCTTCCCATCACTTAGGAAAAAAAAATTGACACCCACTGAGAATTATAAAAGTTTTCACAATAGTAGGTAAAGACTGATTTGTCTGTTGCCATGGCAACAAGTCACTACCAGCACTGCTTTTAAACCTGCCAAAGAATCAATCAACAAGTTGGTCGCTCAGTGAAACTTCTTTTCCAAGCCAATCATCCAGTGACAGTCCCTGGTTTTGGAAAGACCGTTTATCAGTTACTGACCCACTCTAAGATACACACCTCTGAGTATCAATCCACAGCAATCTAACCCAAATGATCTCCGTATGCAGGTACCAGACTACTTATCCTAAAGATCCACCAGCCCCTGAACTAAACCCTTGCCCAGCACCCTGTAAGATCCCTGCCTGCTCTGTGTAGGACAGGGTGCCTCTGCAGTATAGCTCCCCCTAACAGAGAGCAAGAAATTCAGCTTTGTCTTTTAATCTAAGATTGTGAGTGATGGTTAACTGATTAATGCCAGATATACTAAAATTAAAATGCATGTGAGTGTGTGTTTGAGCATAAAAGCATTAGAATAAAATACATGTTTTTTTAGAAAGAAAACTATAGCTTTGCCTTAAAATGGTATTTTGGGAGGGGAGGGAGCATCAAACACAGAAACTATAAAGGAAATACTGGTAAAATTTAAATTTCCTTAAAGTAACATGGCAGACAACTATCGGGACTAAAAACTACACCACCAGTGCCACTACCACCAGAAAGCAACATCACCAACCGCAACACCAAAACTGACAATACCAGCAGCATTTCTACGACCTTGACCTCTGTTATTTACAGAACTGAACAGCAAGTGACAGAAGGGAAAGTATTTGCAATGCATATAATAACATAAAGATGAATATTCTCAATATAGAGAGGATATACTTAAAATCAGTAAGAAAAGATACAGAGGTGGATTTTAAAAGGTCCAAGGATAGAAAAGAAAGAAATGCAAATAGCAAAAAGGAAGAAAATAATACAGAAAAACAAATTTAAAATCAAGTTCTACATTACCAGTATTATAGAATTTTTTTTAAGATTGGCAATGCTTATTTTTTTAATCAAAACTGTTGAGGAATATATTTTCATATGAGATGGTGGAAAGGTAAATTGGTCCATTCTTTTTGAAAAGCTAATTGGCAATATAAATTAAATGCCAAAAGAATAGGTGATTTATATCCCGCAATTCCACTTCCAGGAGTTTACCCCATGAAAATAATCAAAATATAGCAAAAGCATTTGCAAAATTATGTATTGCAATATTGTGTGTAATAATGAAAAATGGAAAAATCTTTAATAGGCATCATTGAAGGACTGTTTTAATAAAGTATTACATGTCTTTGGAGGCCAAATATAGACCACTGTGGGGTACTAAGAAACATGTAAATGTTCCTTTATCAATATGGCAAAATGTATACAATATATTAGAATTGTAAAATATTAAGTTGCAATATTATGGGTATAATATGATCTCATTTTTATAAGATACAATTTACATGCACATATATTCATTCTCTCATTCAACAGAATAAGTGTATCATCTATTTTGTGCAAAGTGCTGTTTTAACCATTGAAGATAAACCAAGGAACTTCACAGCCATGGTTCCTCGCCTCATAGTAAGTACCAACAGCCTGATGAAAATTATGGGAAGAGATAAACAGGGTACCAGCAGACTGAGCAGCTTTTATCTCAAGTCAGCATAATTATGAGCATTGTTCCTTTCTCCTCTTTTCACTTCAAAAACTTTTTATTTCACTCCCCCCAACCCCAGCCATCCCCACCTCCTACCCTTGATCCTACCTCCCTTTGCCTTATCCACCCTTGCCCCTTTTGGAGTAAGGGGGAGTGGTGGAGGGAGGAGATGGAGACAGCTTGAATAACAATAAAAAATATATTTTAAAAAAGAAAATAAATCCTTAACATATAAAAAATAAAAACTTTTTATTTCAAAAGTTATTTCTCTTTTCTTTTAAATATTTCTACAGTCAAAATAAAAGAATAAAGTCATTTGCTTTTTTAGAGAAATAAAGAGCACTTTGTATAATACCTAGTCATTTAGGCCTATGATATTCTATTTTTTTCCTTTGAAATTCCCTAAGACAACCTAACTAACTAGAGCATTTACACATTCAATTTCAATTTCCCTCTCCTGTTCTCTCTTCTCCTTCCCTCTCCTCCCATGCTTTCTTCTCCTTACTTGTCTTCTCCCCACCTTCTTCTCCTTCATATTAGTCATAAAAATCCTTGCCTTTGAACTGTTTCCCAATGGCATGCATTGCTCAAGGACTATAATAGCCATTGGTGTTATCTATGGATTCACAAGCTGGGGTGACTGTCACACATCACCCTTACCTAAGTAGGTGTCTTGGTGCCCAACTTAGAAGTTCAAAATAGGGCAGCATGAATCAGGGTGTAGTGTGTATTGAACTTCATCTCCAAAAAGCATTGTCTTTCTGAAAGACACGCTCCTTAAATGCCTGAAAGGTTAAAGTATCATCACTTCATTTTTATTAGTCGTCTCCACTAAGGGTTTTTTTCCATGCCTCCTGGCCAATACATCATCTTTTACACACACATGTTTCAGCTTGCAAAGCTGTACAAAGCTGGGCAAACCTCCTTCCCCTGACTTCAGGAAGATTTTGGTCTCTTGAGAGTTTTATGATATATTTTTGCCTATGTATTTGAAAAGGACGTTGAATTAATTTGAGCCCCAAGCAGGGTACAGGACCCAGACTCCTATGTCAAATGCAAAGCACGCCGGAGCAAATTGAGACGCTGACTTGGGAGGGAGAAATGAACAAGCATGTAATAGAGAGATGGGGCAAAATGAGCGTAGGCGCAGCTACACAGAAGAAAAAGGCAGCAAACCAACATGAAGTGCCTCGAGAGGTGGCAAGTCCAGCCCAGTTTCAAGCAAGCTGTTGAGAGTCTGTTCTGGGTGAAGTGGGTACTGGCAATGTTGATAGGATTCTGTGGCCTCAGATCCATGTTCATTAGAATTCATTACTTCTGTGTATTTATCCCTATAAAGCACCACTTTTCTGGTGAAATCCAAGATGCAGTAGATGTGAATAAGGCTGCAAGGAACATGGAAGTGCAGATACCTTTCCAAATGGTGATTTCATCTCTTTTAGACATATACTCAGAAGTGGGATTGCTGGATGCATTCCAATGTTCAATGCAGCATCATTTACAGTAGCCAAGGTGGGAAACAACCTAGGTGTCCATCAATGAATGAATGGATTAAGAAATTATTTGTTAAGAACAGCGATTCATTAAGAGCAGCTACCTTAGAAACTCAGAAACACTCAAGCACTAATCTATTCATAGAGTTTTGACACACTAAAATTGTTGACATCAAATGGACAAAAATACTATGGAAGACCTATATACAGAATGATTTGGAGAGATCCATTTCCAAAAAGCAAGTCAGATGGACTCAACTATTTCACTGAAGTAGAAGACCCCATGGGAAGTAATGTAAGACTCCTGCTGGGGCGTAGATGTAGGAACCACAGACGCACACAACGGAACATCATTCAGCCACAAGGAAGGAAAATCCTGCCACCTGCAGTGACATGGATGGAACGTGAAGACATTATGTTAACAGAAATAAGGCAGGCAGAGAAAAATTCTGCATGATCTCAACTATATAGGGGATCTGACATAGCCAAACTCACAGAAACAGAGAGTGGAATGGTGGTTGCTGGGGGCTGGGGGTGCCAGGGAAGTGGGAAGATGTTGGCCAAAAGATGCAAACTTGTAGGCATAAGATGAATGTGCTCTGGGGACCTAACGTACAGCATGGTGACTACAGTTAACAATACTGAATTATACCCTTGAAGTCACAAAAAGAGTCACCTTAAATGTTCTCACCATATGCGCGCACTCATGCACACATGAGAAAGGCAATTATGTGACGTGATGGAAGTGTTAAGTAACTTAATTGCGGTAACCAATTCATAATATATACCTATATCATCTCACAGTACACCTTAAACTTACACAACATTATAGTTCAGTTGTATCTCAATAAAGCTGAAAAAGACACTGCACTAAAGAAAAAAAAAAAAAAACATGCAAAACAGGGAAACTAGACCAGATCCCTGGTTTTCAGTTTCTCAGAATTTGAGATGCAGATTTCAAGGAGCAGAAGAAGATCAGGGCCACATGAAATCACTCTGAATCACACAGAGAGAACCATACTCCCCCCGTGACTCTCCACATTGTCGGGGAGAAAGCTCAGCTGGTGCTGGTGCTACCTCACTTCTCTTGTATTTGCTAATCAATATGCTTAACAAATAGAGACCGTGCTCAAAGCTCAGTTTTCCAGCAGGAAAGAGTTTCTACAAAGAACATGACTTTTTTTCATGTTATGTATGTATTTTTCAATGTTATATAATCAGGGAAAATTCTGGTCTTTCTGCATGCTTAAAAATGTATATTACCTTTAAAGAATAAGAAGTTGTTTCAAGTGGCATGCTAATATAAAAAAATTCACAAATATGCTATCAAAATAGCTGAATGTGGTTAAAATAAACATTTTTAAAATGGAGAGCACAGCCCTGACTTTTTGCTCCCACTAATTTATAACATCAGTCACATGGGAACAGTCCTTCCCATTGAATATTTGTCCCGGTCTTTCCACCTCAGCCTGACCACTGAAACCTTTCCCTCCTTGTTCCCCACTTGTCTTGGTGACCACATTTGTTCTCAGAGTCTGCTCAGGGTCTATGCAGAAAAGCCGTGGGTCAGTCTCAGGCCAGTGCGTGGAAGGGCTGCTGTGCACTCCCCTGGCTGCAGCAGGGCCTTATAACTGAAGAGCCTGCCTGTCTCAGACGCCATGGGGCAAAAGCCTAAATCACCAAGTGATCATTTGGAGAAAATCCCTGTGCTGAGCTATGTAGATACATACTTGTTTTATTTAGCCACTAAGGTTTAGGGGAGGGGGGTTTAGTCTCAGGTCTGCTCCCATGAAAAGACTGTCTGAGACTCAGATTGACCTGAAGAACAGTTACTGGGCCATGTTCTCCCAATAAACACTGGTGGAGCCAGAGAAAGAACCAGAACTGGACAACAAGAGAAGACAGGCTGTAATCTGGTCACTACGAGGGCTCAGCTGAACCCATGAGAATCTCCCAAGCTGCAATGGCCTCTGACAATTGTTCCAAACTGTAGACATGGGGCCCAGCCTTTGTGCCCCTAAACGAATTACTCATAATAGAAGCTGCCCACAGGAGGGAATGCTGATGTTGGATGGGCCAACTTTCAGCCAAGGGCAATTCCCGGACAGGACTGAGGGCTACGAGCCACCAGCTCCCAGCAGCTGGAAAAATAAAATTCTTCAGTCCTTAAAAGGGATCTGGAAAAAGCATCCCTGTGTCCACTACACAGCCTAACTCCGCCAATTCTGACTTCTGTGAAGAAGCTCAGTAACTTCCCCAAGTCCCAAAGTCACAAGGCGCGGAATTGGGGTTCGAACACACATCAGTCTGACTCTTACATCTTAACTCTTATGTTCAACTGTCCACCTATCTAAACATAATTCTGGGCCTAACTTTTGTTGGGAGGCCTGTTAGTGTGGTTACTGTCATTGATTGAGGAATTTTTCTAAACACCCTATTTATATCAAAATCTTGAGGGATAAAGATGTTCCTTATCATGCAGAAGACGACCACAGCTTGAAGAAGACAGGATACCCATCCTGCTTAAACAGTTACTAAATGAGACATAGACCCTGGCAGGCTTTGCGCAAAAATTTGTATTTTATTCCTAAACATGTCGGGCCAACCAAAGTCTTGCCAGAAAAACTAAATAGTTTAAACCTTTGGGAATAGTTTAAACCTTTGGGCTTGTGATTTCTCCTCCATTGCTATTGGCATTTGTTTAGGACTGACCACTCATTTTAGAATCTTCGTAAGACTTTTCCAAGCCACACATTTCTTAACTTTTATGAGCATAAATGTTGGAGTGAATAATCTTATGCTGACAATTTGAAGAGAGAATAGCTTTTCTTCAACAGTGTTCCTCTTAAGGGGTAAAGATCAAGATAACCTGGCCAGTAGTCCTCCTACTCCTACTACTAACTGATGAACTTGGACAATTTACCTTTCTCTACCTCAAAGCTAGGGAAGGTGAACATTACATGTAAGTTCTAAAAGATATCTTCTTATTTAGATTCAGTTACTCAAGTATTTGAGAAACCTACACTGAGCGTCAGGTGCTAGACTGGGTCATATTGTGCCAAAGATTTTTTAAGCTCCTTTGACACCTCAGGCATTTCATCAATTTGAAATAGAGTTCTCAACAGTGACTACAGTTTAAAACATGGCCATGTGCTCAAAAAAAGTAATAAGCTTATATCTGGTTCACTTGACAACAGTCTTGTTGAAAAGCTTTAAATATGGATATGCGTAGTATTACCCATGGGAATAGTTCGTGAAGTAATAGTGCCTTTAGAAATATTTTAATTCCTTTACTCCTGCATTTATGAGGAACTGCGAAGACTACCATGGAAATGAATAAAATAATCTATGACCTTGAGGATTTGCAGAGTAGAAGTTGCAAATGATGAGAACAAAGAGAAACAAACATGTAAATTATAAGGTAAATAATATTTATAAAGGTAATATAATCAGAAGTAAATAAAGTTCATTGAGCTCTTAATATATTTCAGTCACTACACTGCCACTATATTATGAACTCTATGAGTGATGATGTGTCAGTTCATGTTCATTGTTCTATATCATTTAGTCTGGCATTTGCAAGCACTCAATAATTATTTGTTCAATGAGTATATGTGATATCGTTTCATTTATTCTATAGCTGAGGAAATTATACAGTAAGTAGCAAATTATTGGTGAAACCCAGGTATTTCTGATATAACTCCTCTTTCCTACTCCTCATAAGTACATGCAGGGTGAACCAAGTGAGGAAAATCCATACATGTATGACTGTATTGTCCACTGGACCATGAATTACATGAGGTCAGGAAGCATGTCTGTCTTGTTTATCATAATATTCTCTAATGCTGAGCATAATGCCTGACATTTTACATATATATTTACATACACATATACCTTTCTCCAATTATGGAGTTTGATTCAGACATGTTTTTATTCAAAAATATATATAGTATATTATTATTATATGACATATTGTTATTAGTCTGGTCCTAGATTAGTCTGCTTAAGCTGCCATAACAAAATACCATGCACTGGGTGACTTAAATGACTGAAATTTATGTTCTTAGAGTTCTAGGTACTGGAAGTCCAAGATCAAGGTGTCAGCAGGGTCTGTGTCTGGTGAGAACACTCTCTCTGGCTTGCATATGGTCACCTTCTTACCGTGGTCTCATATAGTCTTTTCTCTATGCATGTACATGGATAGAGAAAGAGATCTCCTTCTCCTCCTTCTTCATCTTTTGCCACTACTTCTGTCTGATTAGGACCCTACCCTCTGACCTAATTCAACCTTAATTAACTTCTAAAAGCCCTACCTTCAAATGTAATCACATTGAGGGTTCAGGCTTCAACATATGAATTTGGGGGAGACTCATTCAGTCAATAGCACCTCCTACTTTGATGTCTTCCCAGGACCTTTCATTGATCAAACCCAACTAGATATCAGAGGCAAAGAGACCCATTCATATAGTCCTCACAGAACAGTGTCCAGGGCCCAGAGCAGGTGTGAAGGAGGGAGGATATATCTGAAGAAGTCAGAAAATGCCCACTTCAATAACTTGAAAGAATAAATAAGTAAATAAATAAATGAATGAATAGGATAAATGAGGTTGCAAAATGCTATAGAGAGTCAGGGCAAACGGGTAATTAGCAATGAATTTGAAGTTATCAGGAACTAGATATTGAAGAATTTTGCAGGCTTTGCTAAGGATTTTGGATTTTACCCAAAAGGCAGGGTAAAAAAAATGCAGGAAGAGAGAACAGATTAAGGAGAAAATGATGAGTTCCATTTTGGACACATTAAGATTGAGACACCCATGGCTTATTCAAGTTGAAATGCCTAGTTTGGAGCTCAAATGAAAGATAAAAGAAAGAAATAGGATATTTAGAACTCATCAATATACAGTATGGCTTGGAAACCTTTCCCAAAGATAGTATATAGAGTCAAATTTGATTATCAAATATCTAAAACTTAAATTGTAATTGTACAATTTGGGGGATGGGGGAATAGAGTTGGCCAAGCATGCATGTGTATATGCAGACAGCTATAACAATCTGAACTTCCACAGTGTGTTGGAAAAAGGGTAAATGTGAAGAGAGATGCCTTAGGGTAACTTGGATTATTCTGGTAACTATACACCAAAATCCTTTTAAAGATATGATTATTTATTCAACTAATTTATAGAAGAAGACATATAAAGTCAAGCACTATGCTAAAGAAGACAAAAAACATTATATTTTGACCTTTTTATAAGTGAAATCACAGCTCAGTAAAGGAAATAATAAAACCAGAAGAAAATTCTACTATTAAAAAGTGGTAATGGGATGTTTGAGCAGAACATCCTTTCTTGATTTAAATTTGATGGATGAAGAGTGTAGGTATGAGATCAAAGGATAAAATAATTTAAATTTGAACAATCTTGAAAGAATAGTAATAGCAATTCAATTGCCAACTGCCCATGGACTTGACCTGAATACAATAACTAAAGAAGGACACCTTATAAAGCCTTAGGGTGCTATGAAACATGGACTCATAACAGGCAGAAATAGACAGTCTTTGACTATTAGCCTGTGCTATCTTTTCATCCCCTAGCTGAATCATTTGGTTTTGATAATGCATCAACTGTTGTAAAAGGGAGGACATCAACTTCCTCATTCAGCCATGATGGATGTCTGGGACCAAACTTTCCCTCTGCCCAAAATAATGAGGAAACCAGAAAATATATAAAACAAATACTTTCCAGCATTTTACAATAAGAAACACAGGACTGTGATTCCCTACTAGGAGAAAAATAATGTATACAATCCCTATAATTCCCCCAAATTTCTACTTGGATGTAGTTTCCAAACTGCAAGATAAGGTAGGATACTTGAAAAGAGCATGGCATTCTCAATGAGATGAAAAGACTGATATTGGATTGCAAAGAAGCTGGCTGAAATTAGCAAAATAAATAACTAGGGAGGTGGGAGAATGTTTTTTAAAGAACCAGGTACATCTAAAAATGCTCTCTTGAGTCTGTTACTGAATACGAAAATACTAAATACAAAAGGATATGTGTGTTCAGTAAGATTCAGCAAGCCAGGCAAAAAAAAAAAAATTAGAAAACTATAAGCTGAATAATATTGCACAATTCTTGAATATGTTCACATTCTAACCAGCCATAGTGGAGAATCCTCAAAGAAAATGAGGACATTAGGAAATGAACACAGAAGTGTAATGACTTAATTGTTGCTCTAAAATAGCCAGAATAAAGGGTATTTTATAATAAAACTTAAAAACAAGTTATAAAAGGGTGAAGTTGATCCATAAGTAACCTAACTACTTGGCAGAACAAAATCAAACTGTCTTTGAAAAAAGACAACAAAAGATCCAGAACCCAATAACACAAAATATACAGTATCCCATATCCACTTAAAAATCAACAGACATGCTAAGAAGCACAAAGATAGATCCATAACTAAGAGAAAAATCAGTCAGTAGAGAAAGACCTAGAAAAGATAGAGATGATAAAATTAGCAAACAAGGACTTTAAGTAACCATTATAAGTGTACTCAATATAGTCAAGGAGTTAAAGAAAAATATAAACACAATGAAGAAAGAAATGAAAGATCCAGAAAGAAATACAAAACTTTAAAAATTGAAAAATACAACATTTGAATGGAAATTTTACTGAATGAGATAGCAGATTAGACACCGGAGAACAGAATTCAGTTAACTTGAAGATACAACATCAAATACTATTCATAATATAAAACAGAAAAAATGAAAAATGATGAACAGGGCTTCAGCGATCTGTGAAAGAATACAGAGCACTGTAACATACCACAGGTGCAGCAAAAGTAGGTCTACAGCTGTGAGTGCATGAATGCAGGGTTTATTCCTGTATTATTATTATTTATTGTATTATTTTCCATATGAGCTACTGTAAATCTACTTTCTCCCCACCCTACACATGTACATGAAATCCCAAAACTGGGGGAATGGTACAAACAGGGAATTTACAAAAATCATGGCTGAATTTTTTCAGATTTGTGGACAAGTATGAAACCACAGATTTAAGAAGCTCTACAATTGCCAAGAGGGACAAACAAGATGAAAATCACAGCATGAGAAACCAAATCAAATTGCTGAAACCATCCATAAAAGCAATGACATTATTTACAGAACAACAGTGATAAGAATGACCAAAGTCTTATCATTTAACACCATGTAAGGTAGAGAAAATTACTGGCGGAGGGACGGGATGGGAGTAGAAAACAGAAAACTGTATAAGAACAACAATTAAAATAAAATTTAATTAAAAAAAGAAAACTGTACAAGAACATCAATTCAAATAAAAAAATAATAAAATTTAAAAAAAAAAGAAAATTGCTTACAGCCTTCATGGTGCTGAAAGCAAAATACAACTGGTAACTTGATACCTGTCAAAAAATATTATTGGAAACGTAGGGAAAATAAAGACAGTTTCAGATAAAGTTTGCAGGAGTTTATGCCAACGGAAATGGCCTACAAAAAATAATAAATTTCTTCAAGAAGAGCTCAAACACCAAAAGGAAAGTTGGATCAACACAAAAGACTATAGAGCACTAAAATTGACAAGTATATGAGCAAATATGAATGACATTTTATTTATTCACTTATTTATTTACTTTAAAAGAGTATATACTATTTTTGCCACAATATTCTCAACCATAAAAGAAGTTTTATTTAATATTTAAAAAACTGAAATCGCACAGAACATGCTCTCTGACCACAGCAGAATTAAAATAGAAATTATCAGTAAGATATCTTGAATATCCCCACATTTTGGGGAAATAAACAATGCATTCCTAGATAAATCATGGATGAGAGAAGAAATAAGAAGGGAAATTGTAAGATTTCAAACTGGATGCAAATTATATCAAGTTTTGAGGTGTAGTTAAGGCAGCACTTAAAGGAAAAATGTTAGCCTTAAATAACAGGACTAGAAGAAGAGAAGAAAGCTCTAAAGTCAATTATTTAAATCTCACATTAAAGAGCTGGATGAGTAAATTAAACCCAAAGTAAGTAAAAGCAAGAAAATGACAAATATATAATATGCTGTAGTGACAGAAATCAGGTCAGTAGTTGCTCAGGCTGAGTGCTGAGGGTATTATTTCAAGGGAGAGCAGAGAACATTTTCAGATACGAAAACTTTTCTTTATGTTTGTCAATGTATAGAATTATCAAAACTCACTGAATTTACATTTGAAATAAGTGTGTTTTATTGCATGTAAATTCTGCCCTATTCAATTTGATTTTTAAATTGTTAACAAGCGCATTTAAAACTCACTGAAGATCCTGGGTTAAGCATTGAAGATGGAAATATAAATTAATGGTGGTGATTCCGATTATGGAAGCTACCATATTGTAGTTAAACACCTACTGTATTTCAAACACTGATGTAAGCCAGTGTGTATGTAAATATCTATGTTCATCACGGAAAACCTGTGTTGGGAATATAAGCATCCCCATTTTCCAGACAGAGAAACTAATGTTTAGACGTTTAATTGGTTGACCCAGTGCCGCACAGATATTAAGGGAAGGAGCAGAGATTGAAATCCAGACCCATGTGGCTGACCACCCAGGAGCAGCGTGGTGGTGGCACAGATGCACCACCGTGGCTCATCATTTGTGGACGAACACAGTGAGATCTAATCCCTAGAGTGCGTGTTCCCATGTGATTCATTTAGCCCTCTTCCCTCTTCCTGTAATGACTTACTGTCTGTATCGGATTCATTCCCAGTGAATCCTTATTTTGGTTTGCTCTCTTGGTAATGCTTTGCATGTTTAATGTTTCACACAGCACCTCTCTCTTATTCTCCCCACTCACCTTTGATCCTTATGTATTGGACTATTTTGTGTTCTGGGCCTGGGTTCTCAGGTCATGTGCACAGAACAGCATCCTGGATAATGGCACTTGTTTTTCTTCTCCACGCAGGCTCAGCCTCTCCTGATGCGGCACAGAGGATGCTGCGGGCAACCGGCCAGGCTGCACACGCAATCTGTTTCAGGAATGGAAACAGAAGTGGAGCTCAAGAGACATGCTCTCAGCTTTTACGCATTGTACAACATATGCGCAGGGAGAGTGCCCCCTTGGCTGCGTTTCTCCACAGCCTGGGTGTCTCTGGCAAAGCGAGACAATAAAGCAGCCAGGGCACATGCATCCCTGCATGTCAGCCTGACAGCACCTGCAATAATGCGAGCCCTCTGCAGTAAAGGTCCTCCTTAAGGTGACTAATGAGTCATAAGAGACCTGCTTCTGCTTGCTGGTTTGGGCTCCTCTCTTCCTTCAGAAAGAATGGATTTCATACCTGCAAGACCACCTTTCCCAAATGCAATGGTTTAAAAATCTGCCCACCTACTTTCAAACTAAAGGCCAGGATATGGATTTGAGACCTAAATCTGTCACTGAGAGGTTGAGAGACTGTGGGTAATTCACTTGTCTTCTCTCAGTTTTATTTGCTTCAGTGGGAAATGGAGAAAAAGATACCAGCATCACAGGTTGGGGATGAAAATTCAATGAGAGAATGCATTCAAAAACCTTTAACATAAACTGTAAAGGACTAGAACATAGTATGCAATCATTGTTCTTAGCAAACATCTCATTGTTCAGTCCCTTGGCTTATTAAGTCTTTATTTCTATTGGAGAGAAATGCTCTTGAAGATTACATCATAAAATCACAGAAGAAAGGGCTAAAAAGGAAGTTAGAATCCAAAACATGTAATTTTCACATGGAAGACTGAAGTTCAAGGAAGGGAATGTTTTGCCCATAATTCTGAGCTTGGTTACTCTTACCTGCTCTGAGGTTTGCCATTTGTTTAGATTCTAGAGCCTTATGTGATCAATTACTAATGTTATTGTCAGGACACGTCTACATAATATTTCCGAATTCTGTGTTCTCTTGTGCCATTGTTTAGAATTTCCCACAAGGCACACCTCTTCCTAGACAAAACATCTGGGACGTGCAGAGCATAATATCGATATTGTGCAGGTTTTGGGTCATCTAAACTCCTGCTCTGGAAACCAAATCAAGCAAAGCCAGGGTTAGAATGACATTGAGGATAACTGAGACATTATATCTCTGCTTTATGTGTCTTCATTTGCTAAGTACCTAGAACTCTGAAATTTCTGCTTCATACTTCCCATGACCCTCATCAAGGGGTGTCCAAGAGACAGCTGTTTGTTGGGGTGGACTGGGCTCCTCTCCTTCCTGCAAAGCCCCTTCTGTTTGTAGGGGTGAGATAAGGAGACTGGCTTCAGGGGCCAATGCTCCCCAGGCCACTGTGGCCTACCAGCACAAAAGTCCCCAAGTCCGAGCATCCTAAATCCAAAACCAGCCTTCCTGATTGCTATGACATTATATTTGTCAAGGTAGGAAGACATATTTAAAAGTCTATGAGCTTGATTTGTAACGTGTACATATTTAGACAGATGGTATGTGGGCCTCTACTTGTCCTCTTGTCCTGGACCCTGCGGATGTTAGGGGCAGGCATGCTGAAGGCTGCACTTGGAGACTGTTTAAAATGAATAGCAATGATTTGCAAACCATGACCCACACATAACTGTCTAGGAGATGTTAGTAGCTGCTCCACGAAGGAAAAAAACACGTGATAAGTGAATGACTATAGATCACATTTATTTATTTAGTTAACCCTCTCCTGTTGGCTATAATTATCATTAGTGTTACCATTTTAGTAGTAGTATTGTTATTTTCCAACCTCCATAGCACATATTGTTCTAACCTATTGCATTTATTTGTTTATTATCTGTCCCTCCACTATAATATCAGCTTTATGGTATGGTGGGCCATGTCAGGCTTAATCACCTGTTTCTGAGGTGTCTACAATAATACTTAACACATTATAAACATTTAATAAGCATTCTTCAAAAATTCACCAGACGGCTGATTTAGTGCACGCTCCCAGCTCACAGGGCCCAAAGACGTACCAACACCACATTGTTTTGACCCATCACTGGGCAGGATGCAGCCCTGGCACTTCCTCACCTTTCCTCTTCCTCAGGCACAGCCATGAGATAAACTTAAAACGAATTAAAATAAAAAAAATGGAGCATTTCCCATATTGGTGGCTTGCAGGTCATCTGCAGGGTGGCAATCAGTATTCTCACAAAAAAAAGGACACAAGGCTCAATGATTGGAAAGTGCTGCTTCGTCTCATTTAACCCAGAGTGGGAGGTCTGTCTGATCGCCCCATTAAAAGAGCTGCACACAAAGACTCAGAGGGGTTAATGAATCCACTCAAAGTCACACAGCCAATAAAAGAGGGAGCAGACTTGGAATCCATAGAATGTAACACCCAGAATGAAATTTTAATCCCTAAACTTTCAAAGTGTAATATAAATTTCATAGTGTCCCCTTAATTAATTGACTAGATCAATAGTTCAGGGTGTTTCCCAAAGAATAGCAAAATTTCATGATTTCTAGTTGTTCAGTCATGTTTAAACACATTTGACAACCCTTGGCTCAGTAGAAAAAGACCTGATATTAATTGAACCCCCCCCCACCATCCGCACCCCCAAAATCACCTCCAGCTTCCTCCAAGCCAATGCTTTTTTCAGGTCCTTGGTAGGAATCATTACCCTCTGAAACTTTTCAGGAAACACCCATGTCAAGAGGTATGTCTGCGTCCCTAATGGTGTGGCTCGTACATAGCAGGGGTTCAACGCACACTGAGTAAAGAACTGAATGAGTGGATGAAGGAATTACTGAAGAAAAGCCCCGACACTGGGTTTTCACCTACTTCAGTGACTTAGTACTGACACAGTAAACTTCTTAACCACTTTGAGCTTCCATTTTGTCATACTTCCAATAACGATACTTACTCTACCTTCTTTTCAGGCTGTTTGTAAAGAACACATGAAGCAATAATAGCAAACTCTTAGTGTCTCTACATAGTAGGCATGCTCCAAACATGTCATAGGCAGTATCTTAATTAATCCCAACAAAATTCCTAGTAGGAAGCTACCAGTAGTATTTATCATCCCCAGGAAAATGAGACTCCCAAAGTTAAGCAACCTGCCCAAGTACGCTCTGCTTACAAGTGGGAAGAGCTGGATTTGAACTCTGTCCTTTGGCTATCGAGTCTCTACTCATTACCATCTCCACATGTGTGACAACATTTTGTTGATTATAAAGCACTATTCAAATAACCGTCTTTTAGAACAGACTTGTTTCCCCCGCTCTGGACATCCAATTCTTGCCCTCGTAGCTCTGCAAATCTGTTTGCATGTTGTTCTCTTGCAGTCTAGCTGGAATTTGGGTTCTGTGGACAGCAACAAACACCTCTGCCCCTTTCATTAAACTTTCTTGTTGGCTTTGTTTTCATGTTTCCCCTCCTGTCTGGCCCAGCCCTGGTAGCAAAAATCTAGGTTTTCATGAACAAAAGAAAGCGGAGGCCCTCTGGCTGTTGATTATTGGATCTGCCTCTTGAATCCAGGTATCTCCGCCACGACCACTGTAGCCCCCAGAGCAGTGTGTTTAGAGCCTCCGTGATTGAAACCAGCCAGATGTTTGGAAACTGAGATGCTTGCCCAGGCAGCCACAAAGGAGCCTCCACACCGTGAATTCCTGATGGCAGGCAGGGAGGGGAGGAGGGAGGTTAGGGTCCCCTAAAATGAGCAAACAAGAAAGAGATGATTACAGGTGTCTCACTTCAGCACCTGGGTGGGTAGCTAAGCATACCTGAATTGACTTTTAAGCATTAGTAATGAAATTAATTCTCTCATTTGAGAAATGGTGGTATCAGCTTTCAGGATAGTGGAGATGGTGTTACTTTCAAATGAAAATTTGGGAATTGGAGAAACAGAAGTACTTGGCCATGAGAAGGAGCTATTTGTTATCATGATGACTTTTGAGGATGCAATCGTGGAAAGAGTCATGGAGTCATGGTTCAGATCCAAGGTCAGTCACTGGCCAACCATGTGACCTTGAGAAGTCCCTATTCTAGGCCTCCATCTTTTTCTAACATAGAAATTGTGTTAGAAGGCTGTTAGAAGTGTAACAGGATCTCTCTCTTTTCTTATTTCTATAGTTACATGCAAACACCAACGTGGAAGGTATGAAGGATAAGAGAAGAATCTAAAAGGTAGAATTTAATCAAGATAGCTGTTTTCAGTCAGTCATTTTATAAATATCTGCGTGTTTGAGTGAATGTGCCCTTCTGGTATTTTGCTTCTCCATATATTTTCACAGATATTTTCTGCGTATTTTTCCAGAATATCAAGGTTCCCCAATCTTATTTCTTTCTTGGCATGTCCAAACCAAAAGACTTGGTTGACCCAGATTTAAATCCCTACTGCATCATTTGTAAATTTTGTGACTGTAGGCAGTTTTCTTAACCATCCTAAGGTTCAATTATCTATAAAATGGGAGTATTTGCCATATTTAAAGAGTTGCTATTATTGGAGATTCAGTGGGACCATATATATAGAGTTTCAGTGGTACATGGTAAATACGCAAAAGATGGTTACTGTCATTCTATTGGTATTACTGTCACTGTCATTTCAAATATCCACACCTATTATATGGACACAACATCTAGATGGTGGGATGCAAATTTTGTTTTTAATGTAATATTTGGTACCATGAAGCAACACTTAATTTAAAATATTGGTATGTACATAGCTTCTACAATCTTCACATGCTCTTAACATGCAGTTCTGAGGACCACAGTGGTGGAATGTTGGATGGCAAGTCACAAGTAGCTGAGAACTTGAATCCTGGAAATGCCTCTTGCTTAGCAAATAAGTGCAAGGAACAGATGCGACTTGAAATATTTAAGCAACTAAAGCCTGTCTAGACCTGATCCTGCCCCATTTTTTTCTGCCCCTTCTCCTACATCACCCACACACATCCCAAGCTCCACTGTTGGAAATACTTAGAGATCTCTCAATACACCATATTATCCCTTGCCTACCAAATTCGCATGGTTACCCTTGCCCAGGTTGCCTTTTCACAATTTGGCCCCTTGCCCCTCTAGTTAGCCCCTACCTATGACTCTACTGGTGCTTAGTCATCCCTCTTCATTCATTGCATGGATAATGATAATAATAAAAGATGATGTTTTTTGAGTTTTTGCTGAGCTATGTGCATTATATTACTTAAGCTCTTGTAAGGCCAATAATCATTATTATTCTGATTCCTATATGAAGAAATAGATGCTTATAGATGAAGGAAGTTCTGCTCAACGGAGTTGCCCTTGTCCGTAGCCCATTTGTTTGCGTAAGGTGACTTCCAAGAAAGGAAAGACCCCATGAAAGTCATCTTCAAGGCTTTTGAAGACTAGCAATGGAGGCATTACATTTGGTGAGGGCTGAATGTGAAAACCCAGGCTGCTGGTGATGTTTCTCCACCTGTCTATGTTTAAACTCAGCCAGAGCCTCCCTCTCCCCAGACCGCAGTGCACCCAGCATCCTCTGTTCCCCACACTCAACAAGCAAAGCCCTTTCTAAGGAGTAACTGTGTCTACCCTTCATCAATGCAACCAGATAAAAGCAGAGATATTCCCTAATACACAGTGCCCATTGAGGGACAGCTGATGTTCGGCCAGGTGGGTTTGTGAGAAAAAGCTGGGTTAGAATCCAAGTCTTGGCCTTGATTTCACAGAGGGCCAGGATCTCAGATCTATTCCCATTTTACATTTGAGCATGTTAGGGCTCCATGAAGCCACACTGCAGCCCAAGTTCATCTCACAATTTAAATGAAAAGTTGAGATCCGAATGCTAGTTTCCTCATTTTACCATCCAGTTCCCCTTTCCGTGTGGCATTTTAAAATCTAAAATGGGTGGGCTGGGGTGGGAGTAGAAGACAGAAAACTGTACAAAGACAACAATTAAAATAAAATTTTAAAAAAATGAAAAAATAAAAAGAAATAAAATAAAATAAAATCTAAAATGGACATTAAGCTGCAAAACACTTTGAAAAAGACTTCAGTCTCCTGGCCCCACTTTCCTTCATAGCATCATGTAACTTTGAAAGAGCTTAGGGTCAAAAGAACTGTTTGCATCTAATTGTCTCAATAAATTTTAAAGATGTTATTACATTGTAGTGATTAAGAACTGGTAAGAGTAGATGCAATAGGATAAGTTCATGGCCATGAAACTTAATAGTCCTTAGCTGATCATCATCCTTTTACTTTTTTCTTTATCTTTTCCTTTTTTTTTTTTTTTTTTTTTTTTTAAGAAGGAACAATTCCACCCAGGACTCTAAAGCTCCCGGATCCAACAGCACTTTATATTTCCTGCCATAAAGTTCCTGGCCTGAAGCAGCTGCCAGCTGAACTGAGGGGTACACAAATAAACACTGGACTTCTGATCGCTACAGCATAGCCTGCCAGCCTGCGCAGCCCAGGAGATAGTCACGATCAAGTCCTACACAAAGAAACGCGAACTTTTACACACTTTGAAAGTCTCTCTCTGTTCTCATTATTGTCTAACACCTTTTTCCCCTCCCTCCCTTCCTCCCTTTCTTCTTTCCTTCCTTCTTTTCTTCCTACCTTCCTTCTTTTCTTTGGAGCAGAGGTAAGAGAAAAATGTTGAATAGCAAAATCATCTCCTATAGTTGGCAATGGAGTTTTGTGAGCCTAGGAAGTTATTTGATGAGCCAAACATAATTAAAACCATGTCATATATTTAATGCCTACTATATTCAAGAGTTAGACTAGGTACATTACTGGTCACCTCATTTTATTCTAACTTGCAAGGTGGTTATGACTATTTCTTTGATACAGAGGAGAAAACTGAGTCTTACAGAAGTTCTTAAATTATTTCCATTATATCATATGGCTGTGGAATGGTAGGATCTAATTGATAGTAGGAATAAAGGGTCTATTTAATGGTCCATTAATTGATTTTCAGAGCCCTAAAATATCCATAAAACAAATCTCAATGTTGGCAAGAAACTACTTAAATTCAAAGAAGTTTCTGGGAAGGACAAATCCATGATCTACCAAGCTTTCCTCCAGGGTTGTGTTTCATGTGAGACCGTAAGTCTCTCTTCCTTAATGTCAAATTGTGTAAAGTGGTAGTATGTGCCCCCAGAATCCTCTTGCCTCTTCATAGCCCATCATGAGTCACCTTTTGCCATCCCCCCAAGTTCAGTGCATTTTGCTGAGAGCAGTACTGCTGCGTCTCAGCACCGCGAAAATTCGAGCACCATTAGAGACAGGAAGAAGGGGTTTTGATATTATTAGGACCATGGGCTAGGTCTCTTGGTTTTCCAAGGATTTCCTCAGAAGGAAATTATGTTTTGATAAGTCAAACTACCTGAATGTTACACATCAGTAGAACTGTTTTGTATCAAGAGAATATGTGAAATATCAGCTACATTATCTAACAATACAGGGCAGTGAGCAATGACAATGAAACAAAAAGCAAAGGGACAATCTCTATATAGTACATAAATGCCTGGCCATTTGAAGCCATTCAAAGTTATTATTGCTTAGAGGCGATGAATCACATCCTAGAAGGAGAAGCAGACTGAGTTCTCTAGTCTCACCTGATATTAAACTATGTTTCCACGTTTCTGGCAGCATCAAGCCCTTGTAAATTTAACCTTAAGAATCCTCTTCAGGACAAAACACAGGAAGGACAAAGCTTAATACTCAGAGTGGAAGGAGAGTCAGGGAAAGACTGAAGCCATACACAGAGCCAAGTAACAATTCAGCACCTCTGAGCAAAGGGGTGACCCATTCCCAGAGACTGAGGCAGAAACCCAATATACCAACTTGCTGGGGTAGGCAGGATGCAGGCAAGAGAAAAAGGAGCATTGTCCCCACAAGACCCCACAGCACATGTCCTGTGAGGTCCTAAATGCTTTTGGGGGCAACAAGGCCTCATCTGAACACCCCTGGGCCTGAGCAATGCCTGTAGTGTCTTCAGGCTTCTTCCAGAGCACCTATCAACCTGCATTAATTTCTGTGTCATTACCTGCCCCCCTCTAAGGGCTGTGCTCCCCGTAAGACAAGAACTATTTCTTATTCAGCTCTGTGTAGCCAGCACCTGTAGAGTGCTCTAAAACATGTATTGGAAAAAATACATAGACCTTTGGGTTTTCTTCCACATACCTGCCTTTTCTCTACCACACTCTAGAATCCCTGGGGTCCAGAAAAAGACATTCTCTGTATCTCTCAGGTAGTTCATCTAAGTGATAATACTTAACGCCATGTCTGTCTCTGGCAAGATAATCTCCTTAAGCAACTTCTTCCCCGGAATAGAATAACTTTTCCACTCCAACAATTTGGCTCTCTTCAGGTGTAAGGCACCATGCTGGGTACCGGCATTGTCTTTTTGAGAAATAAGGCAGATTGTGCTGCGATCCCAAAGTAGCAGTCTCAAACCTCCGCCAGGGCTAAGGGAGGCCCCTTGTAGGGGGGTAAAACATGTGCCTGAAATAAAAATGCCTAGAAAACTTGCTGAAGTTGCACCAAGGAAATAGATTTCATAGTCTTCTCTTGATTAGCATTCTAATGGTTTCTGACTCAGGTCTAACAGCTTGGAGAGATATTACAGGCAATTGTGTAAATAATACAGGGTTTTTTTTTTTTCAGTGTGTCCAAATGTATAATTAAATGGATAATGTTACAGCTCCCCAAACCCGCTAAGGCCCACTGCCTAAATGGAGAGCTTTTGAAATTTCATCCCAATACATGGTTACATGATATGTTGCTTTTATGGCCTGCTGGGCAAATGACTAGTGGTTTGGAAAAGGCCTGAATGCATATTTATAGTCGAGAGCACAATAATGTTCAAAGGGCAACTAAAATCATTCTAGTAAATAACATGAATTATACAAAAGCATCTCTTTACGTATCTGAGCTTTTCTGATGCAGGACGCATGTCAACACAAACATATTTCATCTCCTTAACGTTTGCAGGTACCTCTCACTCCAAATTCTGTGCAATCAGATGTCAGGGTTAACCCGATCTGAAGGACAAATTCTGTTTCTGAAACAGTTCTGCTATGTTCAAGTCTTCTAGAATTCTCAGGAGATCTAGTTTTCATCATCAGTCAAATGCACCCAATCTTAAACCCAAGCTTTGGGGTCTGTGTCCACCACGTTGCTCGCACATCACACAGAAAACTCTGACAATGAGGACAAATTAATAAGATGTTTGTCTGCGACCTTGAAGGTCCTGAGTGAGGATGGGGCTCACCGAGAGCCCTGTGGGTCTGAACTGGGCTATGTTCAGAATCACAAACCTCGATGCGTGCCCCTCTCTACCATCCTTCCGTGTAACCTCAGAAAAGCCTCCTCACCTCTCCGAACCTCAGTTTCCTGATCTTGAAGCAGCGAATAATATCTTTTCTCCCTACCTTACAGTGTTTTTGCAATAATTGAATGCGATGGTGTACTTTAAAATACATGGCTTATAGTAAGCACCATCAGCCCATGGTAAGCAATTTATTAAATAAGTATGTACTTAATTCATGATTTCACTTATTTTACAAATATTTTAAACATGGTAATACGTGAAAGTGTGTGCCAGGAAGGGGAGATAAAGCAATAACAAAAAGATAAATTCCTGCCCTCTAGGAGGAATTTACAGTTAAGTGGAAAGAAAGATAATTAAGTACAATAAAACACGTGTTATAATAGGGAAAGTGGAAGATGTGCTGAGTGGAGATGAAGCATTACGTTAGTGCTCCTGGTAGGAGGGTGAAGGTAGTATGGGGGGGTTGGTAAGGAAAGTTGCAAGGGAAGATACGATAGATCAGTAGAAATCAGAAGGCGAAGGAACAAGGAGTGTTTTCAAGCTAAGACACGAACTCATGAAAAGGTTTGGAGGAAAGTGAGGTGCAGGCTGATTACCAGGAGAGGAGAGTGTGGGACAAGCTTGGGTGGCGGTGGTGACCAGACTATGAAAAGACTTGTGAGTCCTGGGAAGGGACATGCCCCTCACCCCAGTACTCCTTGGCCCCAGAGGGGAAGGCAGAGCTGCCAAGCCCTCTTCCTTCTACCCAGGGCCTTTCCCCAAAGGAGCTGTGGGCCTCCTCATCTTCCTCCCTCCTCTAAGCCAGGGAGTCTGCAGCTGCCTCTTGTCAAGCCGGAAATATGACCCTTCCTCGGTAATGCCCCTTCCGTGGGCTCTTTGGAGGTTAGAGAAGGTTCCATTTCAAGTACACTTGAAATGTAATATAAGAAGGACCCCACCTGGGAAAAGGAGTACCACAAACCCCATGCATTTCCTAGCTTAATCCCTAGGCCTATTTCAAACTGAGAGCTCTACCCATTAGTGGGTCTGGAAATCAAAGTCGTGGGCTTTGATCAGCAGTACACTAAATAAGATAATTAATAGAATAGAATAGAATAGAATAGAATAGAATAGAATAGAATAGAATAGAATAGAATAGAATAGAATAGAATGAAAATAACAGAGAGCTTGGCTTCAGAAGAGGGCATTATATCATGAAAAACTCTATTCCAATTACATACATTTGAGTGTGTGTACGAGGTTGCAAGGCAAAATGAATTTCTTGCTGTGAGTCTCCGTCAAAGTTTGAAAAGCCTGCTTCAGCTGAACCGGGGTGTGAGGGTAAGCCAATTAGTTTCTGTGGAACATGATGTTAATGGACGTTTCACAAAATAAAATTGATGCCAGCAAGTTGTTCTTTTAAAATACAACTTAATTGCATTTTTTGAGAACACACACGTCTAAGTGCCTATATGTAATTAACATCCTCATTCTACTGGAAGAAAGGGTGTGCTTTCCCAGAGAACAGAGGGAGGGTGCCTGGGGCCGCTGGCCTGCGGGACGGTTGGGGAAGGACTTTCCAGGGCATTGCTATGCGCTGAGTGCATGGGGGTCACAAGTCAGATGAGGCACCTTTTCCACCCATTTGAACACGATCCAGTGTTGATTATTCATCAATCATTTATATCCTCAAGATTGACCATTGATTCTACGCATATTTAATCCTTTCTAAAATTGTCTGTGGGCAAGCAGTTTTGAGACATTCTATCATAGTTGTTTTAGATTTAGGAAGGACCTGAGTGCATATTGAAGCGCCACATTTTTAGGTGAGATTGTTGAAACCCTGGACAGTGACATGTCTTTCTAAATAATGACGAAATAGCTGTGTGGTGTTGACAACGTGACATATGCCTGTTGCTTAGCTAAGTGATTAATACACATGATCCTATCTAATTCTCACAAGAACCCTACAAGATAAGTAATATTTTCTTCAGATCATAGATGTAGAAAACTTAGATCTCAGGAGCTAAAATGATTAAAATAATACAAAGAATTGTACAATTAATAGATAGTGGAACAGGGACTCAAGCCCAAGTCTGTCCAACCCTGAGTCTCTGACTGGGGGACTCTCATGCCTCATTTTCTCTTGCCACAAAGGAGGGCATTTCGCTTTTGCCTCACCCTGGTCTTTTCTTCTGCCTCAGACTCTTTACTCATTCCAGGAAAAGGAGCAGCTAGCTCATTTACATAAGGAAATTCTAAAATCCATCAAACCATTTTCGTTAACAGACGGGAGAACTATTTTACTGAAAGGGCCAAGCAACGCTGTCCCCCACATACTCCATTCTACCAAAGACTGTGAGTACAAACCATGCCATTGGTCCCCCACAAAGGCCAACTGAGTAACACACAGACGCTCTTTTGCAGGTCCAAGTCTTCTTAAGTCAGATGCTGAAGTTTATATTTAGAGGGGAAAAAAAAACTGGAAACCCAGCTCTCAGCTTGGTTGTCAGCCACAAGCTTTGATGAAAAGCCTTGAACATTCAGAATGATGGAGCCACCTTCATCAGGCAGCCTGCTTCATTCCCCTTTGGCTTTGTGGGACTAGGCAGCCTCTGCCAGCTAGAAGCCAGAAACACAGGAGCAAGTAAGGACACCCGAAATAGCCATCAAACACCTTTGATGATCATTCTGTGACTTCACGACCTGTTGGTTTCCAGAACACTCCAAGTACACACCCTAGTCTTGGTGAAGTAGAGAAAAAAATAACCCTCTGAGCCAGTGTTTTCAGAGATTTAAAATATCCTAGAGGTACTTAGCCTGGTCCTTTAAAAGACAACAGACTAAATAGATCCAAAGTCACATTGACTTTCTTCATGTATCTTTTAAAAAAATTAATCTGCAAAAGGTTAGAAACTGACCAAGCGTATAACTCCATCTGCTTATGTTACAGATAAAGAAGCTGAGACTCCAAATGGGGTGTGACTGGAAAAGTGTTTCAACTCTGACATTTCGGTTTTTCAGACTCTGATTCCATCACAATGGTACCTGATTTTGCTGTTGTCTAGTTTGCGTGCAATTCACCTCTTACAAAACCCAGATCCCGCCTCAGAGAAGAAGGTGGGTAGAAGCAAGAATAAGATGCCAACTCTAAGCAGAGCAACTTACATTATTCAAAGACGTCCCGAAGACCATGGAGAACTATGACATAGCCTAAGTGTATTCCCAAGGGAAAAATATACAAATGCTTTTGCATACCCTTACTTTGCTTTGAAGGGAGCTCCAAGCCAGAGTAGAATAGAGGCCATGAGGAGGCCCACAACCAGGATGAAGGCATAAAATAATATTTGAATGAATAGGCTTTGACTCTAATTAAATCTCCACAGGATGGCCCAAGTCAAATTCTTCAAGAGTAAAATGCAGCCTTCTCTTTAGCAGGTTTCTCCAGGGAGGCCAGGGTACTATTTGTGGCCTCTTCGTGTCCACAGCACTGAGAAGGAGGGAGAAAAGAAAGAAGAAGAAATTTGCGCGGGGTAGATGGTGGGGCATTGCTGTCTCTCTCAAACATGTTGATCCACTAAAGTATTATCTCACTCTTCAGGAGAAGGGGAAATAGACAGGAAAAAAACCTCTCTAAAATACAAGAGATGCATTAAAACCCACGATTCTCTTTTATAAACCGTGAGTACTACCGTTTTGCTACTAAATAGCACTGCAAAGAAAACCCACACGTACTGACGGCGGCGAGTTCTCCCGGGATGGTGTTCACGGGGCTGCCTGCCCCCTTCACGACTTTCCTCAGGCTGCGTTCCAGAACCTGCGCACAAGCCTTCAGGGCCGCTCCTCCTTCTGAAACACCAAAAAGCCCCTGGACCCACCTAGTCTAGCTTTCCTATTTAGTGACCAGCAAACCAAGACCCAGAAAGGGGAAGGGTCTGGTCCAATACCACCCAGCCAGGAGGTGCTGGAAAGAAACCAGAGTCCCTGCACCTCTGGGTTCTCCGCAGCTGCTATTCAAGCGCTTCCTCAGAGTTCATTTTCTAGACACAGAGTTAAGACTTGGCTCTAAATTGTATCCTTTATTTCTAGTGATTCCTGGTGTTTTAATGGGGAAGGAAAGTTGCCATGACAACCAGCAACAATCACTAGTGTCCTCAAATTAAGAAACTAGATTCTATTCCTTCTCCTCCTCTTCCTTCCCTTGCTCCTTTTCCTCCTCCTCCTTGTTCTTTCCAAGAAATTAATTTAAATTTAAGTTAGTTTGGGCCTAAGCTACAAGATGGTTAGTACTAATTCAGAAAGTTGGACAAACATTGGAGAAGTGAGTAAATAGGTTTACGACTTGGTGGGTGATTCATTCTGTTTCTCCGTGGGATTCCTCAATGGTCTGATTCAGGCTGCATGACTATGTCTTGTCTCCTCGTGTGCGGCTGAAACAAAAGGAAACCAAATGACTCTGAGTTTTGTGCTCCAGGATTAAGTAAACTCACTGTCACCATCTACCTTCCACTAAATGTCTCATAACTACTTATTTATGCAATTATAGCAGGTGTATGGCAGGTCCAAACTACCCTATTATTTCAAAAGTGTTCGAGAACAGAACACAGAGCTGGGGCAAACACAAGGGAAACCCCAGGAACTTCTCTGTGGCCAAAGACGTCTGTTAGCAGGAGGTTCCATCTGGCTGCGGTGGGTGGTTGCTGACCCAACAGGTGCAAGAAGCTACAGAGAGGGAGACAAAGAGAGAGAGAAGCTCTGTGCGTCTCATCTGCTTCAGATTCCTCTACCCTTGTCTTTTCTACTCATGATCAGATACCCCTTTGACTCTGAGAACTTACATGAGCGAGGCCAACAAACCCATTAGGCTCCGTTTTTTATTTCAAGGGCTTTCATTTCACACAGGCAGCAGCCTCCTTCAATTTACCATCAAAGGACACTGTCTTGTTACCATCAGAAGGTGCGTCAAGTCAATTTTTTTTGGTGAGTGTTTCTTTTTGCTATATCTCTTATTTAGTAAACGTTTATTGTTTTCCAAAAAAACCATAAACTCTAGAGGGAGGATGCAGGTGCTCGCTAACGAGCTGCATAGAATAAATAGGAAAAATTTAAGTAAAAGTTGGGGACAAGTTAGAAACAAACATATATATGAAACATTTTCAACCTGAAATAATTAGTGTGCTTTACTTAAGTGATACGATTCACTGAACTAGAAACTGGGCACCAACTATGTTGTTAAAGTTAACATCAGTTATATTGTTATTATGTAACTTCTTTTCCTTATTTTTAAATCTATGACCTGTCCACCATTTCCCACCCCAAACAATAACAACAAAAAGAAAATTCTTGCTCTTCTGACTGACTCTTGGGAAAATGAACCAGTTCAGATGGTCAAGTTTTATGCTTCTTTTAAAAGCTATAGCTTTCAATTTCAAACAGTTTTGATCTTAATGGACATAGTTCTAAAAAAAAACTCCTAACATGTCCCCTCTTGCTTCTCAAGGAGTCACAGTTTAACTTGTCTGCACACCAACTAGTTTGGGCGAGTGAGGAAATTGGTCATTAAATATTGGCACACTGTTGAAACAAAGGGAAACTTAAGGCTATTGTTTATTGTGTGTGATAGGCAAGCACTCCAGTTACAAGTGTATAATCTTTGCACTCATGCTTTTAGACATCTAAGTATCATTTCCATTGTTCTTGACTCCCACAAGAGCTCAAACTCTCAGTCATCCCTGTTCACTTGACACATTTCTGTAAAGTGAACATTTAATTTAGTTAGATGTTGCGTATGTCACTAAGGTAAGCACTTCAGGCTCCCCCAACCTTCCAGTAAAGCCAGATGCTCAAATACTTTGTATCGATTCTGTTATTTTTTTCTTGTTTTGTTGTTGTTGCTGTTCCCTGAACATGGTAGACAGGGGTTTATTTCCAAAGCTACTGGTCAATGGAAAAGAGGCAACACCTTCACAAAGGCAGGAGAATTTGTAAAAAACTTCAGAAGCAGCAAGAATTCAGAGCCACAATGATGTCCTGGAGACCTTACACTCCTCAGGGACCCAAGGGGTCAGGTAAGAGGTGTTGTACAATCTTATCTGCAACGCAAGAAGCAGGGTGGCTCCTGCTGACCTCTGAGTGGCAGTGCTTTGTCATGATTATGTACAAAGTCTTACGCCCTGATTGTTTTTTAAGTCTTATCATTAGACAGCACTCTAGCTGTGGACTCTACATTGCTTTGGAGCCTTCCAATATATAATGAAACAAGAGCCATCAGGCCTGTTACCTCCTGCAGCTGCTTTCCACGTCAAATGTCTAAATGGGCAATGTTTCAGGGGGAAAAAAATTGAGATAGTGTAGAATGAGGAAAGGAAGAAAATTAAAAATATGCATTATGAGAATGAGGGATATTAGAAATGCTCTAAGCTGTACATGAAATACCTCATTACAAGTGACTTTAATTACTTTTATTTTCTCATCTCACAAGCATTTGGGAAGCAGACCTTTGCAAGGTGGCTACTGTGGGTCTCAGCATCAGAGGAAGACTGGTGACAGAAGCCTGGGTCTTATTTATTGTGAAGTCAAAAACTTATCCAGGCACCTTCTAGGCAACTTCTCCTAACACCTCATGCCAGACTGCTTCACGTGGAATCTAACTGCCGGGAGCGCTGGGAAGAGGGGAACTGGCTCACCCTTAAACCGGGTATGATCCATTGCATGGCTGCGACCAGCCACTGCTCCACGTAAAACCACAGATCTGTGAGACGGAAAGGAGATCACCGACCGGTACGTAGTAGGCAACAGTCTACCACAGGAACTGCTGTGGCAACCTGGAGAATATTTGGGGGCTAGACCAAAGATAAGGACTTCTAATCTCAAACTAATTCCTGGGAAAGGGTTTGGAAGCAACATCTCCTTAGGGCTTCCCCTTTGGAAGCTGGAACATAGATAATTCCATAGTCTTCCCACGCTCAGCAGTTAACATTCTTCCTCTTTCTCCTCTCTGGTTTCACTTCTAGGTCCTTTCCAGTCATTCTGCTATTCCTCCCAAAAGGTCTTTTGGCCTCATGAGCAAATTTTAGGAGACGATATCTCCTTCAAAGCATAAATCAAATTGATCAGGAACACCCCCCTGACCTGTCCAGTGAAAACATCCTACTCCCCATTACATGTGAGCCCTGGAAACATTATCTGCAGGTCCCCCATTGCGCCACGATGCACAATAGTTCTTGTGTACAGTCTCAGGCACCATCCAGAGGTACTTGGAAAGCTAGTGAATTCCATTTTAATGAAGATTTTTAAGCAGAGGCTAGGCTTGGTTAGGATAATGTACACATCTCTGGTTGACCTGTTTATTTTCGAAAACAGTGTCACATGGAGCTTGTCAGACCATCTAGTTAAGTCAGCAGCTTCCCAATTAGCAAGAAAAAAAAACTAAAAAGCACACTTTTCAAAAGTTATAAATGATATGTATCTACCTCTTTTCTAATAGGCTATATTCATCATAAGTTATACCAAAGTTAAAATACATGAAATACAAAGCATAAATAAAGGTTCTCACTTGTGTCCCTGACACCCAATGTGTCATGTGCAACTTGAATATACATCTTGTTTTGGAATCCCCTGGAATGGAAAGCAGAATTCCAAGATCCTCATCCCCTGGTACCCACATTTGCATGCAATTTCCTCCCTTCGAGTGAGGGTGGAATCAATGGTTTGCTTCCAACCATAGACTATGGCAAAGGAGATGGAATTCTCAGGTGTAATTAATTTCCTTAGTCAATTGACTTTGTGTTCATCAGACGGGATGTGATCTTGGCTGAACTGACCAGGCGATCAGGTGAGCTCTTGAAAGGAGGGACCAGGTCTTCCCTGGAAGAGCAAAGTCAAAGCAGGAAAAATGCTCTCTGCTGGACCCGAAGAAGCAAACAGCCACGTTGTGAACTGCCTACGGAGAGGGCTGGTTTCTAGGAGTTAAGAACCTCATTCCTATAATCACAGGGCACTGAATTCTGTCAACGGCTTGAATAAGCTTGGAATAGGACCCCAAGATCCAGATGAGAATGCATTGCAGCCCACACCTGGACTGCAGCCTTGTGAGATGCTGCACAGGAGACCTAGCTAAGTGACGCCTGAACTCCCCAAGCCACAGAAAGTGTGGATAATAAATAGGTGTTGTTTTAAGCCTATAGATTTGTAGTAATTTGTTACACCTCATAGAGAACTAATACAATTGGTCTTAGCAAATGGGTTGTCTCTAAGAGTTCAAAATTCTCAGTGAAGAAAGGCCTTCTGGGTTAAGAGCTACCATCCCTGCATCCTTTTGAATGCATGTCGAATGAGACCCAGCCTGCGGGGTGCTCCCTCCTCTCAGATTCTCTATGGCTAGGTTTCCCGAGTCTCACATCTCAGTCGTGGGGATCAAAGGGGTGACATCATGTTTATTCATTTTACCTCTCAGAAGCCCCATAAGTTCACTAAAACTTCTCAGACTTAAAGGTTCTCAGTTACAGCTTCTGAAATGAGTGGTCATTAAGATTTTTTGAACAGGTGGTGGAGCGGGGGTGGGTAAGGCACAAAGTCTTGGAGTTTCCAGGCAAGTAACAAGAGTTCTGCCATTCATGGGGACATCAACCCCTCTCCCCCTAGCTCTCCAATCTCCACCTCATACCTGGCAACACAGACCTTTAGCATCACCCCCAACACACACACACACACACACACACACACACACACACACACTCAGGTACACACCATTTTCCTCTTCCTGTAGGCCCTCAACACCCATTCTGCTGCTTCAGAATTTCAGACGAGCATCAGGTGAGGAACATAGATCTCCGTGGGGCTTCATATTCCCAACCTGACCACTCATCATAAAAGAAATGATCAAGAAATATTTGGACGAGGAAGCTTGTTTACCAACATTTGACTCCGAGATGCTCTGTGCTCTGAGGTTTGCCTGGACAGACATGAGACGGGGACTTCTGCAGGGGTCCTTCCTCTCCCTGTATAGAACGTCATCATCATTGAGTGAGACCTTAATTTAAGTTTCTCCAAAAGGCAGAGGGCCTGGGATTGCATGTGACTTTGTCTCCTACTAACCACATGAATTTTAAAAAGCAACTCATTTTCCTAATGTTCTACAAATTTGAGATACTAACACCTACCTCACAGGATTGCTGTGAGGATGCAATGAGGTAAGGTGAAAGTACCTACCACAACATGTGACAGGTAGCTAAAACTCTTCGCCTGCTTGTCACACCAGCCAAGCTGTTTCTACAATTAGGATTAAAATTTTGCATTTCATGTGTTACCCTGGTCTATGTTCTTATCGAAGCAGTTACCTGCTTCAATTTGATTCCTTAGTGGTGTATTTATTTGCCCTAACTAATGAGTGCCACTTGAAAGCACCAAATCACTCCTAATTAAATTCCTAGCACTTTGCAGTTTCCTCCTCTTTATGTCTCATGGCGGCAATAACTCTGGAGAGCTCTAAACTGAACAGAGCTATCAGGCACATCATTACAACTGGGCAAAAACAAGAAAAAGATTTCCAGGGGCCTGTTCTGCATTCCCTCTGATTAAATTGAGTAGAAACTCAGTAACAACGCATGCATGTGTTCGGTTGTATATAAAGTATACCCAAGCAGCCAGTCTTGTTCCTCCATATCAAATAGGTATAAATAATAGCCAATATTTGTAGACACCTGAAGTTTTACAAAGTGTCACAAATTTACCAAAAACTCTGTAAGAGGTAAGGACACAGAACTTCACTGCACACTTTGTTCTGGCTGGCCAGTCACCGTTCTGGGAACTTCGTACACACGTTCTCATTGAATCTTTCTGTCAAATTATTAAGGACATTTTTATTATTGCAGGTTGCCAGTGAGTACAGGAAGGCAGGGCAAAGTTACGCACCTTGCTCTGGATTATACAGATACTCAGTAGTTGGTTCAAAACTGGAATCCAAGACATCATTTTAAACTCTGGGCTCTGTTTGCCTGAGAAAATGGATCGATTTCCTTAATGGTCTTAGGAAAGCCATCTTCTGTGAGTTCAAAGGGGATGAAACTTTATAGGAAACGTGCTTTACAAGCTCCTGTGCACATTTCCCTTCCGATCAGTACTTCTTTATCTTGTCATTGTGCCTCTTGGGAGGAAGGTCTATGATTTCATCTTCGCCGAATTGCTGATCCTACCCACACAGCACCTGAATATTGTTATTTTTTAAATGAAGGCTCATAAACTTTCTAAAGTAAAAAAAAAAAGGGGATACGTTGCATGCATATATAGCATACATATATGTGTATATGTGTATATATACACACCTGCACGAAATGCACAAAAATGTACAGAATTTTAAGGTGAACCCATCTCCCAGGATTAAGATGTCTTTCCATGGCGGGATGGTGAATGGAAAATAGCAGTAGCAGATGCTTAAATAACTGCCCAGCTCTAATACATTGGATGGTCTCTTCTGCCTTAATTTAGTAAAGTTACCTATGTTTTCCATGTATGTAAAGACACAATAGAAAGCATTTTAATTCCATGTGGAACCAACTCATTCAGACAAGACAGTGGTGACCAGCCTAGGGAATGTCTCTTGCTGTTCTCTAGCATATTTCTTCTAATACATGTTCACATTTGCCATTCTGGATTATACAGACCACTGATGCCTTTCTTGAGAAAAATGAAAGGGATGAGAATATGTTTTCGTACATGCCACTAAGCCATTCTCCCAACAAGCATTTAGTAGGCACTTAACACATTCCTGTCCCTGCCTAGTCTCTGGACCTATCAAGCTAAATGAAACCTGGCTTCTACCCTTGAGGGGTTTTCAAGCTGAGAGGGGGAGACAAAAACATCTTCCCCAGCTATAAAGCAGACATTTAACAATAAGAACACTGCAAGCAAAAGAAATAGGGGCACTTTCACATGAAAATTCACTTTTGATTCTTGAAAGATGAAAAAAATTTCAAACTGAAGGAGAGGGTAATCCAAATCCAGGAATAGGGAGGGCAAAATCTCAGAGTCTTGAAAACGTTTCTCATGCTCAATGAAAGAAGAGCCTGGAGCTTGGTCTAGAACTGGGGTGACCCAAGAATACAGGGCAGACCAAGCAAGCAACCCAGGTTGAAGACATCTTTGCAGCCACACCAAGGCACTTGGACTTTCCCCCATAGCTCCTAGAAAGCCTGCATGGCTTTATGAGACACAGCTGTACCCCTAACTCTGCCTTTTTGGAAGATGCTCCAGTGGCCGAGCAAGAGTGGACCACAGGGAAGTGCATGTGGAGATAGTCAAGGCAGTTCCGAGGTTCTACAGATGCTGAACTGAGAGTTACGGTGAAATAGCGAAGACAAGACATCCGTGGGAAAGAGGGCTTGACTTGTGTGTGGAGGGAGGTAGAGAAAGAAGTTTAGAACAACACAAGTTTCTGTGGATTGGGCAACTGGATTGGGCAATTGCTGTGTGTCAGGAAAAAAAAAAAGAGGAAATGAGAGAGGTCATCCGTGAGCCAAATCATGGGGCAAAGGTCCAGGTGGATGTGGGTCCTGACCCCAGCCCTTTAAAAAAAAAAAGGAACGTGCAAATAAAATATGAATGAAGTACAAGTCAAAGCATGGGTGGACCTCTATACAAGAATCATTTTTTTAAGTTATTAGGGAAAACAATAGTGGAATGGGAAGGACAGGGGGTCACGGTTTGGGGTTTCATTAACAATTCTGTGCAGTAAGTTCTGCGTGACCTTGAACAAATTAACTTCTTGCACTTCTGCTTTCTCATATGTAAAAAGTGTCAATAATAGGAAGTGGTGGGATTTGTTAGTTGAAAATGTTTGCGGAAATTTAAGACAAAAGATACAGAAAAGTCTCTGAGTCGTATTACGAAGTCAGCTCTGCCTTCAGTCGGCCTTGCGGAGCATGGGGTGAGGAGCCCCCAGGTCCCCTTTGGTAATCATGCTCCATCCCCCCTGCTGCTGGGAATGCTGCTCCCTCAGAACCTTTTGCAGCTCAAGAGAACTGCCCTCCCCAAAGCTACAGGCCCTTGAGAAAGCTTAAATCCCACGACTGATCTACTCCAGGGCACCAAGACTCCACCCTCTTTTCCCAAGTAGGGAGGGCTCTGGAAGAACAGTCCCTCTTCAGAGCTCCCCATGGGGTCCCCTCAAGCTCTGCGGAGGCTGTCTCACCGCTCCACTGCTCTCTCCCTTGGTGTCTCCAGCTCAGAGATTCCAGGAGAGCTCCCAAACAAACCTCTTACCTGCTAATCTGCATCAAAGAGTTCACTTCCATGGCAACTCAACCTGTGGCTGGCCTTTATACCAGGGCTCCCAGACACCCATATCTTGGAGAATGTCCCAGCCTCTAGATTTATGTCTCTGCCCCTTTCTAATAACAAATGTCATCTGCCTGTCTGTACTACTCCCTCTAAAATAACTAAGAGTTTCTCCATCACCATACTTCTGACATTTTGGAGGGGAGAATTCTGTGTGAGAGGGCTACTCCCTGCGTGGTAAGAAGTATAGTAACCTTCTTGGTCTCTACCCACTGAATGCCAGTAGCAGCCCCTCCCCAAATTATCACAATCAAAAATGTCTCCAGACAGTACCAAATATCCCCTGGGGGACAAAATTACCCCCACTGAAAAACACTGACCTACCTATGTAACGTAAGTGTGTGTTCAGTGTCAACAGTGGATATTGACTTATGTCAATTCTCTAGATATTTGCTTGATAGTGGGGACCCCTTTGGGGACACAATGCCTTAGCATGCAGGCATGCATTTCTATGACAAGATTCCTTGGAACCCTTCCAATAATACCACCAAGTTTTCTGCCTGGTCCCATGAAAGTAAAACACCACTTGATATCTTTTACAAAACTATGGCAGATCAGGCTTTGAGAAACACAAGCATTTGGGGTTACGTGCATTATTTAAATTTAAAAAAAGAAGGTTATTCAAATTAGCTTCTGAAGCTGTACTTTAAGTACTGCATCCATACAAGATTAACAAAAAATCATGATAAGAGATCTGATCTGCATACATACCCAGGGAACTCTGGGACATGAGGTCAAGCTACCAAATTTCTTTAGGATGAATTGTATGGAATCCTAATATCTGAACGGTTTAACCATTGTAAAAATGGTCACTTCATAAGATTCAGCCTAATATTTAGCCAAAAATCTGCTCCAATTAAGGCTATAAAACAAAGTCTTTATGTTACTTCTGTTTGGTTGTAGTTGCCAGGAAAGATTTTTAGGCTCCCTCCAGAATCAAAAGAAAAGTTTTCCGTGATCAATTAATGCTTTTTTACACAGGGCTGGGAGAAAAGGTACACACCCCAGGCCTTGCATTTCCATCCTCTTGTGAAAGAGAAGAATGTGAGCAAATGTCCTACCAACTCTTCGGGGTAGAAGGGAAATGTGGAGGAGAGCAGATGCATGAGAAAGGCTGCGATGCAGAGTCAAGGTGCACGCAGCCTCCCTCCTGAGCCTCTGGACTCTCTGCTTCCTCTGAGACGTGAGGAAACAATTCTGAACGGATGCAGGACGGTCCAGACAGATGTCTCCTGCACTTGTACACTCTACAAAATCTCCAGGCTTGCAGCTTCTTTTCAAAAGGTGCTCTTGGCCCAAAAGAAGCCTCTTTTGATGGCGCATATAAAACAGGCTGATCGCGTCGATCCAAGCACAAGGAAGAGGTGCCCTCTCCTAAGCTACGCAGTTTACTGTAAATTTTAGCTGAGTCAGATTGCAGCCATCCCCTCTTTCTGGCTCCACCATTAGCAGCTGAGAGCTTTTTCACAGACCAGCCGCTGTGCTTTGTGCTGAGATCAGTTACAAATTTGGATGCGACTAGCACCCGGCTTCTAAGCCTTGTCATAAAATGGGGAATTTGGAAAAATTAACAATAGTCTCCAGTTGATGCTACAGAAGAACGCTGGATTGGGTATCATGAGAACTCAAGGAAATTCCAGCTGTAGCAGGGGTGTTGGGATGGAGAAAGAGGCAACGGTTTGTAACTTCCTCACAAGGGGACAAGCGATGCGGGCTGAGTTATGAAAAACAAGTACGTTCGCCACGTTCCTGAGAATGGTAGGGAGGGGAGAACATTCAGTAAATAGGTACAGAATAGAGACATGAACCTGCCAGGCGTGCACTGAAATTCCAAGTGAGCTAGGGCACAGGCAGAGGGTGCGGAGGGAGAGGCAGGTGGTGCTGGGGGCTGTGTCACCGTCACTACCAGCATTTATTGTCTTTGCACAGACTTGACAGGCTGATGAATCCCTGCTCCCATGTCTTAATTACTCACTCCTCCGGCTTCGCTAACCCACCAATAATGTTATGTTACCTGCAGAATAAAGTATAAAACAAGTTATTTAGCATGGCAAATGGGGCCCTTCATCCCTGGTGCCCAATCTTGCCTGGCTGCATCTCCTACTACCCCCTCATTTGCTAAATCATCCATTCAACAAGGATTTGGCTTGTAGCATCTATATTTCATGCCTAGTATGAAGTGTCTGCGCAAGCAAAGAGGCATGGTCCCTCCCTCGTGATGATTACTTGCTAACAAAAATTCTATTTATATATATATATAATTGTTTACATGTGTGATTATATGTATAAAATTACATGTCATGCATGAAGAGCTCTGGCATGAATGAACTTCATGCAGTTCACACAGGTACCCTGAGACCCTACATGCCGCCTTTGTACATCCTGTTTTCTTTTCTCAGAATGCCCCTTCCTCCTTGACAAGCGGATGAATCCCTCCCCATCCTCCGTGATACCACTCTGCTTCATTTCCCCTGGAAATCTTCCTAGAATTGAGCATCCTGCTCGCAGAACACACTGTACCTTGCCTCTTGGTAGTTCTTGCTACTCCATTAGGCAACTTCTGCTGGCTTCTTTGCAGGTGGAATGCTGAAAGGACCTAATAGCTGGGGTGGCAGGAATGTTTACCAGCCCTAACCGGTGTTGCCAAACAACACAGTCCCACCACTGTGTGCCAACTAGATTTCAACCCTCCCCGCTACTGGACTGTGGTCACCGGGCTTTTGTCTGGCTCCAGAGCCTAGCATGTAGTAAGTCCTCGGCAGCTTTCCCAGATGAATGGGCTACTGGTTTTTTCCTAACACAGACGCAGTCTCTCCACTCTGCCTTCCTCACAGCTGTTCCAGGGCTGGTTATTTGTGAAAGTGATAGGAAAACTTCCAGCGCTCTCTGAAGAAGCACTACCACCCTGAGAAGGGTGGGTCTAAGTTCGAACATTGTCCTGGCCTCTGTAACCTCTGTTCTTTGCAGCCTTGTGATGCATAAACTTTTCTCATAGTGGAGGATGGGGCATATGCTGGATGCAGAAGGCCCAGAGAAAATGATAATGAGCAATCTGGTTATTTCTCATTAATACTGATAAAAACTACCAGGTGCCTTTGCCCCTCATATTTTGGCTCTAATTAAAGTGTCGAGTTTTTCGATAAGTATCACTTTGAGAGGGAATGAGCGCTGCACTTTTTTTTTTTTTTTATGGTTTTGGCTTTGCTTGTTTGGTTGGTTGCTGGTTTTGTCTTGGGTTGTTATTTGGTTTTTTAGCAGCTGCTGGCTGTTGAGGTGTTTTCTGAAGTAGTTTCCAATGCTGCATGTCAACTGAAGCCAGGTGTCACACCTGATATTAGGTGGATCAGGAGATCCCAGCAGAGCTAAGGAGCTATTCGTTCCCATGCCCTTCAGTACCTAGACCACTAGTGACTCAAAACAAGGAGCCACCATCCTTTGTTTATCTTTCTTGTGTATTCCTGCCTCTGTCCCCGCCTATGGCTCAGGGTGAGTCGCACACTTAGTGCTCAATAGATGCTTCTTCAGGGCAATTGCAATTGGCCTGGCGTGGGTCCTGTCTGTAGGTCTTTGTACCTGGAGTTCTGGACCTGCAGGGAAGTGGTCCCAACCGCAGCGTCACTGATAGCACCTGAGGAAACGGTGTGGTAGACCAAGTTGCCACAGAGCAGAACACCTGTCACCAGATACTGTTTGAAGCGGAATGCCATTCAGCCTCCTTTTGACAAAGTCCCTCTGAGGTGGCCTTCTGCCTGTGTCGCTTTCATTCAAACTGCCAGGAGTCTTTCTTGATGTCCTTGTCTTGTCCTTGAGTGAAATCCTCTGTAAAGATGCCGCACTCTTCATCCTCCAGCACTTAACAGCCCCTGAAAGGGCTTTTGCTTCCAGTGTTTTGTCTGTTAAGTGAAGACAATAGAACATTCCAGGCCATTAGGCAGCATCTGTCTTTTCCATTCTCTGGGACAATGGGAGAACAACAGCTTGCAGAGATTAAGAATCTATCTCAAAATGAAGTTCAGTGCGGAAATACTCATACCTACTTTCAGGAACAGTTGGCTTCTGTCCGACTCAGGAATGCCCGTCCCCTATAAGTCAATGATTATACTTCTAGGACTGTATCCCTTAAACGCTCTCATGGACGTGAGATACAGGAACGTTTCTTGCCTTAATTAAATAGTAAAAAGTTGGAAACAAGGTAACTACCCATCTATCAAGAGAATGAATTTTAAAAATGCTATATTAATATGATGGAAAACTCTGCCATCATCAGAAGGACTGAAGCAGATACATGTATCAAGTACAGACAGACTCAAGAAATGCAGGGCTGACAATTAAAGCAACTTTCAGAATGATTGTAGGGATTCCCTTGTAGAGCTAAAAACAAAGCCAACAGTACATATCAGGATTGGCAACCTTTCTGTAGAAGACAAATCATAAATATTTTAGAGGTTGTAGACCACATATGATATCTCTCCCCTATTATTATTTCATGTTGTTCTCCTTGTTTACAACTCTTTCAAATGTAAGAGCTTTTCTTAGCCTGAAGTCGTAAGAGACACAGGCCCTGAGCTGGGTTTGTCCCCTGGGCTGTAGTTAACGCCTGTTGTATATCAGTTGGCGCATACACTTGTATGTAAAAGTATAAGGGAAGATAACATGTATTCACAGAAGGGTCATCATACCGTGTCTCCAAGAAGACATGGAGCAGAATAGGATTGGAATGCCAGACAAAGGGTTATATTTATCTGGAATGTTTTATTTCTTTCACTAACAGTGTGAAGCAGTATGAAAAATCTCAACAATGGTTTAGTTCGTGATGATGAGTGCATGGTACTTGGTTTTCATTACCCTTCCTACTTTTCTGCTTTCTAAAATTACTCTCCAAATAAAAGGAGATGCAAGGGAAAAAAAAAAAAAAACAGCCATCCAGGCCATTTATTCAATTCCAGATACGCAGCTTTGCTCAGAATGGGCAGGTTCCTCATGAAGCTCATTTAGTCTTTATCGCAGGCAGCAAATATTGGCAGAGCATCTACTGAGTCAGGAGCTCTGGTTAGTGCTGGGAGAAGCATCGGATTGAGTCAGGCATGCAGATGTGGAGCTAATACTCAAGAGGCTTAGAGGCACGAGAGAGAAGATGTTCACATACAAGTAGCACCAGACATAACAAGGAGTAGTGTGCTGAACGAGATACTCCAGCCACATGTTATGGGAGCTCACTACTGGACCCTGAGAAGCCTAGGCTGTCCTCCCCTGTATGCTCAGCCTGGTACCCACAAACCATGGAAAGTCGCCGAAGACTTATGAGAACGGATGTGAGAAGACCAAAGAGGATGATCATTTTTTGAGATTTTTTAACTGTGTGTGTGTGTGTGTGTATGTGTGTATGAATAAAAGAGGAGAAAAACTAGGAGAGGCAAGCCAGCCATGTCAAGCTTTTGAGAAGGATGGAGTACTGGTCCCCTTGGAGTACAGAGAGTCATGACGATTCTCTGAATTCCCATCCCCCCAAATCATTACCAACTGTTACAGCTCAGCGTAGCAGGGCAATGGAGGCGGGGGTGGAGTAAACTGTTATGAGAAGTGTTACCTGGAGAGAAAGAAGCAGTGAGAAAAGGAGGATACGAAATTCACCTGATGGACGCTCCAGTGCGGTATGAGGGTGGTAGGGGCAAGCCGGAGAGAGCGTTTCCAGTGGTTTTCAAGAGCCTGGAAAAGACAGCTGTACGCCAGCAGCTCACCAGGCCCTGCTGTGCGTAGACCGAAGGCCTCATTTGAGGGGCTCCCTGGCCAAGGTTCTACCTTCAGGTGCTTTGGCCCGGGGGTCCTCTTTCTGAAGCTAATGCAGCTCGTGGAGGGTGGTACTGACACGCACCCAGCTTTTGTCCTATAAATTAAGCAGTTTTGTTTTTATGTTTCTTTTGCTTTTTATCAATCTGCTTGTCTAGAGACATTAAGTGGCCTAGGTCAGTTTCTCTTATTTTTCTAGCCAATAAGTCAAGAAAGCTCAGATGTAAGGGAAATCTAGAAAGTTGCCAAAATGAGGTATTTTCCCCTGTGACCTCCACATCACAAGGCTATTGGGAGATGAGAAAAAGAGCAGGAAAGCACATTAACATATAAATAAATATCCCCAAAGTTCATGTTCTAATTATTAAATGGTGTCAAAGCAAATATAAGACATCCCTAAGCTTTAAGACAAAGCCAAGTAAAATCAACATGTAATAAAAAAGATCAGATATATTCAAGAACCTGTGTTCAACTGACCCATCTCTCAGGGCAAAGACAGAAGGATCCAGATCTTGACAATCTAATAAATGTCCCCTTAACTGTAAAAAAAAAAAAAAAAAAAGTCAAAGTTCTATAAGTATATGAAGAAAAATTGCTTAAACAAAATGGGTCTGGTGTGAGAGGAAGCTTGGGAGAGGAAAGGCAATGGATACTGCCTTCTCTATGCATACCTGGCTAGTAGGAATCAAGGATGACGTGTTACTGGGGCCATTTGGGAGAAGTGAGATCCTCAGGGTGAAAGTCAAGGCCAGAGACAGTGATTGAAATTGTTTGTCAAAGACATCGTGCTAGAGAAAACCAAGCGTAGAGCTGAGAAATCCAAGAAGAGTTCAAAGAACAACAGCAAGTAAAATATTGAAGAACTAAATTAGGCATGAAGCAAGAGTCCAAAGGAAAGCAGACTTCATAAAGAGATGCCAGTAGGAATTCAGGTAACTCAGGACTGCCCTAGCTTGCCTTTGCTTGCCACTCCCAGCAGTGCCAATACAAGGTCACAAAGGACCAATAGCAATAATTAAATTTCCAGCACTGTCCAAAGGAAGAACCTTTTGATCAGAAGGTTAAATATCCAGCTCCCCCAACAGGTACCTCTTTATTTCGAAGAGAATTATATCCAACAGAGATGCACCATTAAGAGCCATTAAGAAACCCTAAGTGCATTAAAAAAAAAAAAACAGATTTGTTTGACTTGCTGTTTTAAAAGAAACATATTCACCAGAAGACTCGAGAATCTTATGATGTCACACCAACTTTTTTTTCATTTTAAATTAATAAGTGGTATCTCAGTGTCTGCACTAATCTCTTCTAACTTGGTTAGCATGTGTGCATGCCATGAATAAATCAAATTTCCAAATGTGAAAATCCAAGGACCAGATCCTAGAACAAGGAAATAAGCCACCTTGGAAACCAGGGCCCTCAGGCAACAGCTCTATCAATATTTCACAGTAAATTTAGGATGACAGAATTTGCCTGCGGGGTGAAAGAGGTGAGGGGGTTGAACCAGTGATTATTTAAGCTTTATGGAACAATAGAAGCTGAAACCAAAGCACCATTGGCTCTAACTTACTCAAGGTATTAGTGTTTCTTTTTGGTATCTTGAAATTTTATCAGAGACGAATGAACCAAGAAATATGCAATTTCAAAGGGAAAAATAACTATCTTTTACTCATATGTGGAATATAAAACCAAAAGCAACAAATAAACAAGACAAACAAACAAAAACTCAAAGACACAGATAACGTTATGGGGGTAGCCACAGGGAAAGGGAGTTGGGGAATGGGGAGAAAAGGGTAAAGGGGTCAAATATATGGTGACAGAAGAAGATTTGACTTTGGGTGATAAACACACACGAAACATGTAGGTGATGTTTTATAGACTCATACACTTGAAACGTATTTAATTTTATTAACCAGTGTCACCTCAATAAACTTAATTTTTTAAAAGCTGACAAATGTATGTGGAAGTCATGAACCACTTTTTTAGACTTTCCCTGGTATTGTTTGGGAAGCCACAGAGACTTTGGATTGAAAAGAAACAAATGTAAGAACACCCAAGTCCAGCATAACACAGTGAAAGTGAAACTACTAGCAAAACTATCATCTAATTGTTGGACTTTTCAGGCGGCTGGAGTGAAGCAAAGGTCTAGAAATGAACAGTTTTAAAGCCAAGCATAACTTCAGTCTACATAGGATCTACCTGTAAGATCTGGGTTAGTTTCTCGGCTAGTTATCTTTCTCTAGTCTCTTCAAGTGCAAGACAAAGTAATAATGCTTATGTTCCATTATTGAACAGTCAACAAAAATCTTGAAATAATAAAAGTGTATAAAATATTTCAGGTTTTGGTTTTTTTTTTTTTACTGCGTTCAAAGATCATCTATTAATCTGATGCCCAAACTGCCAACGACCAGTAAAATCTCATAAATGCCATTGACTGGCTGCCTGGCCATGGCTCAGAAATGGCAGGGCCCATTAAATATTTTAATTAAATCTTTATGCAAATTTTGACATAATATAATGTAACAAAACTCTTCTTTCCATTTCATGACATTAACCAACCTATCTTAGGGTGATTACAATACCCAATCTGCTAACTAATTAGGGAATAATTAGTCAATTTGTGTACTTATGAATGTGTTTCTAGTTTCCTAACTGCAGGCTTGTGGAGTCCTGGGAAATATTTGTGCATGTCAACAGGCTGAAAAATATTAGAACGTTGGATTCCAAAGCAGTGATATTAAATATTGGGTCATAATAATCCTTCATGTCTTAATAGCATGTCAAAGTATGCAGATAGCCTTTCTACCTACATTAGCTTATTTGATTTCACAGCATCTCCTGGGATAAGCCTGTTGGGACTTCCCTTAACCTTGCTGCATGTTGGCTGAATGAATACAATGAATGAATATTAAGTGCTCGGTAACTGTTGGGATGAAGGATGGATGGATGAATGGATGGATAGATGGATGGACAGACACATATAATTTACTCAAGAGAAAAAGGCTATACAGCTCAGTCTGCCAGGACTATCTGATGACCCCAACTTGATTACTATCTTCTTTATAGGGATAAATTGGACTTTACAGGCACTGCTTATGTTACAATGCCTTGGTCTCAATGATGCTAATGCTAGTGCATTTGTAGACTCGTTTGCCCAAATAACAATATTCATAGCACATTGTAAGCTGGGATGCTCTGCTTACCTCTGCCTCAACAATTCTGGAAATATCAGAACTACATGTGTACTTTTGCCAAAATTATAATACTGGCACACATGAAGCTGATACACGAAGCTGAAAACCTACTCTTTTTCTGTGCCACCAATTGCCTGTGAGTGTATCTTTAGCTGTACTATACTGGTTGAACACAGAGAAAGTCTTTTCTTTTGGTCTTTTTTGAATTGAATAAAATGTTGGTTTTTCAAGAAAAAAAGAGGCCTTTGCACTTTTGAAGTCAAAAGCAGCGGGGAGGTTAAAATAAACTTCTCTGCATTTGTGATAACCTCACACCAATTAGTCATTCAAGTTACACTTCGGGATGGATTTCGAGGGCAATATCAAGAAAGTTGAGGCTGTGGCAAGAGATAAATAAGGGAAGCCCAGGCAAAAGTGAAAAACTATGCTTTCTCTTTCTGAGACTTTTCAAAGTTGAAGATCCCGAATGAGAACGCATAGACTTTCACGTGCTCATCTCTTCGCCGATGCTGCTTAAGTGGGGCTCCAGGGTTCTTACAGCCAGTGACATAAAGCCAAAGGATGTTTTTAAGCTTTAGTTTTCCCATTTGAAAAGCAAGACTTCATCCACTTTTTTGATCGGCAAAATAATCATAATGAATGAAAAATTCCATATGGGTCAGAAGCATAGCAGACTTTCATTGGTGGCGATTTATTACTGTCGATATTGCTGCTGACCCTCATGAGCCTCTAGGGTGGGCAGGGTAGATATTATATTATGTGCATTTTGCAAAAAAAGAAACTGAGGCTTGAAAAGGAAAAATGACTCACACAGGTCGCATGTCTTGGTACTCTCTGCAAAAGGTATAAATGACCCTGTTTTTATTACCTATCCATGAAGAACAATATTTTGTTTTAAATTTTCTACCTGTGGAGTGCAATAATTCATTTAGAACATTGAGCGCAGTTTCTAGCGCACTAAGCACACTAAATAAATCAGCTATCATCTTTATTATTGTTATTATTACTATACATGCATAGAAAAAAGATTGAAAAGAAATATACATGTTAACAAGTTAATAATTCTTCAATGGAAGGATTAGTGGTCAATTATTTTTATGCTTTTCAGCAATTTCTAATATTTTCATGGTGTATCTTTTTAAATAAAAACATAAATACATATTTGTAACATATGTAAACTACTAAGTTATACAGGTAAAACGTGGAATGAGCACAGATAAGATGAAGGATATGCATTTCATTTTAGGGTAAAAACAAACTTTCTGTTGCAGACCCCAAAAGAAAGGGAACCGCTAAGAAGTTAGCCTTGGTAATGAGCCAATAGCAGCTGCTTTGCTATTTTCAAGGAATTTATAAAAGAAAAGTTTTCACTGATAGCCCCGTGACTATGTGATCCTACGAATTATATTTAGACATCAGGATATTCACATTTCAGAGAAGGATCTGTTTCATAATTTGCAGGGGCCAGTGAAAAATAAAAATGTGGACCCTTTTCCAAAAAATATGAGAAATTTCAAGACAAGGATAGCAGGACATTAAATCAAGCACAGGACACTTTGGAGAACAGGACCTTATTGATAGCACAGGTCACACCCCATGAAGCTGGCCTTGCTTCAGAGTCTACAGTGTGAAAGTCCTGTCTACTCAAGATGACTTGGACATCCAGGTGCCTCCTGAAGTTCAAGAGCAAAACTTCAGCAATTCAGGAGGACTTAAAGAATCGAAAGCGTATCTTACCCATCAAAAATCCTGTTTAAAGAACTTCTTCATGTTACAAGGTAAATCAAACAAGTTACTTTCCCAAGGGAGACTTCGGGCAAATAGATCACAGACATTTATGACTCATTTTACACAAAACCCAGCCAGAATGAAAGCAGTGGGATGACAAGAAATACGATAAAGTGACCAAAAGATGAATCAAGAGCACATCAGTGACTTCAGCTGCATTCTAGAAAAGTAGAAGCAGGTAGGCGTTAGTATATGACTTAGCAGATTAGAGAAGGTCACAACCTAAGCGTCTGCCAATGAAAATACCACTAAGAAGTGAGCCAGTTTGGCCTGCGGAACCCCTGAGTCTCAGCATTTAGAAGCACCAGGGAGGATCAAAGGCCTGGGCCACTGGATGCCAGTCTAAAGACAGCAATCCCAATGGAAATACTGAATAGAAGGTGCTGGAATTTATAAGACCCCTCTCCCATGGCAAGGAAGATGAGGGGTTTATAACTTAATCAAAGAGAATCACTTTGGATGGAAGACCATCGGACATAACAAGAGACAGGCAAAATGATTTGAGCAGGAAGTTAAATGAAAGTCTAAACGCTAACGTGTGAGACTTTAATAGACTATCTGGAGACATAACGTAGAATAAATGGGCTTCTTCAGCAACAATCTGCCATGGACAAGGAACACTCAGAGAACACTGAAGTCCTCTTAGAAATCAGTAACTTTATAGCCAAAATAAAGTATTCAGCAGCAGAATTATAAAGAAAAACAAATGAATTTATAGGACTATAGAACAAAAGGACAAGGAATAGAAAGTGGGGAAATATGTTTTGAAATAGTGGCTCTGTGAGAAAGTCCAATGCTCCATAAAAACGAGTTTGAGAAAGAAAGAAGAGAGGAAAAGGTGCATAGAAAATTCTTCGAAACTGAAACTGAGGAACATAAGAATGCAGAGAGAAAAAGGGAAATCCGATAAGGAGGTCAGGAATTAGAATGCCATTGAATTTCTCAACAGCTGTACTGTAGGATACAAGGTGGTTGAGAAATTATCGCAATTCTAACTTTTTAACAAATCAACAAGGTAGACATTCAAATTGTAAGTCTACTGAGCGAGAAGAAGAAAGATATTTTCATACATGCAAGATCTCAAAAATTATACAGTCAATACATCTATTTTGAGAAAGCTACTTGAGGATGCACTCTAATTACACTTCACACATGACCCCAAGGAAACAGAGGTGAAAGATTCATAAAACAGGAGCTCCCACATGGAAGAAGAATGAAGAGAAATCTAAGGAAGGTAGTTATACCTACCTTAAAAAGAAATAATTCAAATTCAATTGCAAAGACAGAGAACTTTTAGGAGAAACTTAATTCCACTGTGAGATCATTGAGAAGAACTCTACATCTTTTCCTTTGTATTTTCCAGAACTAGCACATAAATGACACTAAAAAGTACTGAATTGCATTATGTATTTATTAGTCAAAGTCAAATTTTTGTAAGCATATATTTGACTGTCTCCTATGTTGTAGTATGGAATTGTACACTTGAAACTTATATAATTTTATTAACCAATGACACCCTGAGAAGTTAATTTAAAAATTAAATGTTTAAATAAAATAAATACTGAATTAATACATTATAATAACTAAGAATTAATATCAAGAGTGAAATTTGTGCTAGACAGAATTTATGACAAATATAGGGAGGTATTTATGAGATAACTTTATGAGAAGCAATAGGAGAGATTGCAGCCTCCTCTGGGCTAAAGAAACACATTAGACAATTTTTAAGCACTTAGAGCATAAACATGACAATGCATAAGCGAATATAAAATTCATCATAGTTATGTCATTGGTCAAATTGGGGAACAGTTGCTTTCATAAGGTGACCTGATCACCCAGAAAAATGCATGCAAGAGGCAGGCCTTAGGCTAGGATTTAAAAGATTTAAAGGGGTCATGGATGGGTGGGGATTTAGCAAAGTCAAGTCTGAAGTCAGGTGCATGGTACAAGCAAGTGCATTAAAATATCTCTGCATTATTATAAGTTTAATATTCTCAAACAGACCTAGGAAATTGCATTCTGTTTTTTTAATAAAATATTTCAAACATAGAGAAAAAGCCTAAAGAAAAATAACAGATATTCTTACAGCCCAGATATAGTACATTTTAACATTTGCCTATATTTGCTTTAGAATTACAATGTAGAGAACTAAAAATTATTAATACAGTCGAATCCCATGACTCTCCCAACACCAATCTGATGAGCCTTCCTTTTTCCTGGTTAGTGTCTTTTAAGATTAGTTTCCATTCAAGTCTATGGTTGTGTATGTCTACAACATTTGTAAGTATTCATCTAAAAATGCAGAAAACTTTTTTGACTTAAAAAGTAATTATTATTCTTGTTCATCTATCTTTAGAGCTTTCTCACATGTATTCCATAAATACATTACAAATGCTTTATTCTCCTGATAACAAATATTAAGGATGTTTCTAATTTTTGTTGATTTGTTTGCTTTGCATTAACAAATAAATGCTGCCAGGAACATCCTTGTGTACGTATAACAGTTATGAGTGGTGAATTCTTGAAAGTGTAGGTAATGAATTAGAAACTCTACTTATCCTCAAACTTACTAGACGCTGAGAAATTGTGATCCAAAATGGCAATGCTAATGGATGTTTCTATAAGCAAGTATGAGTTCATGTTTGCTTCACATTTATGCCAATGCTAATATTATCAGACATTTTAATTTTGCCTATGGAATGGATTCAACATCTCATGTTTCCCTATGAAGACAAAAATTCTGCTCAGATATGTATTGGCCATCCCAGTTTCCTCTTCTGCAAATCAAGGGACTGTATTCTTCATTGTTTATTTTTTAATTGTTTTTTCTCTTTCTCATAATTCTTTATATTGGACAGAAACATTAAACTATATGATGGTAAATAACTTAGACATGTTACCTGCCTTTTTACTTCTTTTACGTATCTTTTATTTACTTGGATTTTTTAACTTTCTATTATTTTCTCGTAATTTCTCCTTGGCAAAACAAATGTAATACTCAGAAACAGTTTCTGGAGAAAGAAGTAAAAGGAAACAGGAGCTACTACTCTTTGGGCACCTGCTCTAAGGCAGACACTTATGAGTGATCTCCATCGGAGAGAGCCTGAGATGAGCATGCTCATGGTAACCATTTCCTGTGCAAGTACTCTTAGGATAGGCAGGGAGAAACATCAGGCAAAGAAGTTAATTCGGTGGAGGTACGGCCTCTGCATGATCCCGTAGGGTGGTTTGAAATATGAAGGACATCAGAGCTGTCCCACCTTAAAGCAAGAGGCGTTTTGAACTCCCAAATCACATATTCATTAGCTGTAGGCTACTGCAAACCTTCTCCAGACCTTGGAAGAGAGACTGGCATCCCAGAAATTTCCAGAGAAGGCAGTTCCCATCAGCAGGATGCAAAGGATGTAGGTGTGAACTGATAGCAGTCAAAAGTCACAAGAGCTGACGGATGGGACCTGCTCACCCTGTAAAGTAGTAGAGCATCAGAGGGCACTGAATAGTATCTATTACACATGAGTTAAGCCATTCAATGTTACTACAATCGTAGGGCATAAGTAGCATTATCTGTACTTCGGGATCGAGGTGAATGGAGTCTGAGACATGCAGATGGACTTGCTCAAGGACCACACTAACACCAAAGAAATTCTACCCAAACCTAGGGTTTTCTGACTCCAGAACTTGTGCCCTATGTAATTTGCCATGGCAGCTTCAGCACCTTTACCAAAGTAACAACAAACTAAGCCAGAGTAGCTTTCTCGCTGCCCAGTGGTGGCTGTGGTTGCTCTCATTTGTCACCAGAAGAGGACTTGCAGAGTGAAAAGCTTGCCAGAGTTAGATGGGTGAGCAATGCCCCACCAGGCTCACCTGCTTTGAGCACCCCATTTGCATACGGTGCCATTTCCTGGAAAATGGCAAAAAAAAAAAAAAAAAAGTCCACTTTAGGAACTTTAAGGATCTAGGTAGTGAAGAAATATGTCAGTTTTGCATCTTGATGTTAAGGAAGCTCTCTGATTTCATAGATGACTCTTTTTCTAGCATTGGAAAGGCATGGCTGGGGAGAAATGGTGACTGTACTCCTTACAAACAAAAGGTCACTGGAGCTAGGGTTTTAACCCTGTCACCTTGCTACAAAGCGAAATTGTCACAGAAGCTGGGACACATATTATTACAGGGAAAGTCTGCATGGTTCAGGGAGAAACTGTTCATCTTTTCATTTAATATGATGATTCAAAGATGCTTCAACATCCAACCACCATGACTCCACTCCCTGCTCCACACAGGGCTCTGTGTTGGGTTCTTTCACACACATGTCACCCATTTAACAGAGCACATGTTCTAGGAGCCTTTGGTGTTGTCAGTTGCTTCTCCCGTGATGATTTGCTCATGAACCAGGCTGCCATTTGTAAAAGCAGCAGACCAAAGTTTTGCCAGATGGCTCAGGGATCTGAGAAAGCAGGAAAAGTTTTTACACGGTACATTCTGTTGGGTTACTGGTGACTCAGGCACTAAGGCGAGGTGACTGAGCAAGGGGCACTTACAGGATTGCTGTGAATTCCATTTGTTCACTGCAAACAACGTCCCCCAAACCACCGTGAGAACCACGAGAATCTGAATTACCCTTCCTTCTCTAAATGACATGTTGCTCCCTGAATAGCATAGGAGGATGCTGTTGAGGTTGTATGGTGCTTATAAAGGGGATGTTCCATCGTAAACCCACATGCCACAGTGATCAGTATTCAGAGCTCCAATTAAAAACTGCCAAGTTAAGTGGTGGTAAAATTAAAATGGAGTTACAGGATGGAAAGGAATCTCAAATCGGGTGCAATTACATTCATTTTAGTATCAGTTTCTTAAATTTTAATGCTTTTTGTGGGCCCCTGAATAAATGAATTACACAAGATTCATAACCACTGAGATGCATCTCAGCTTTCTCCTAAGTCCTCAGTTTCACAGAGATGGTACAGTGGACAACAGAATGAGACAATGAACTTGAAAGGCATATCTGTACATATTGCGCTCAAGAAACCTAAAGGTAAAAATTGCTGCATGTATAGAGATCCACAAAAATCCAGGCTTATCAAGAAGACATTGAGTGAAATTTGACACGTCTGTTTTTTAGACAGTTCAGTTTCTATTTCCAACACCCCCAGGAACACTTCTGCCTGTTGGAATTTTCATCACCGGGTCCCCTTGCTATCCACCGAGGATCACATATATTAAGTAACTCTTTATAACCAATATTGGTCCAGTTGCCCCAGACCTCTTCATACTCTCAGTCTATACCTGGTGCCAAAGGAAAAAGAAATTCTTATTTCCTTATTCCCTCATTCTATCCTCAAGTTAATTAACCTCTCCATGCTTCAATTTCTCCATCTGTAAAAGGTAGTAATTCTTATGAATTCTTTACTTATAAGTTTATTATGAAGGTTAAATATGATAATCTATGTACATCCATGAGTACAATGTCTGCTATATAGCGACCCCACAATATAAGCCATCATTATTATTAATTCATTCAACAAATATTTTTCAAGCATCTACCATATGTCAGGCATTGCCCCAGGTGAAGAGTAATATGGACATTAAGGAGAGGACCCATTTCTGACATGAGAGGAGTCATCTGGATCCTAGATCTTATTTCCTATTCCTGCCTATCACAGATGATAGAAAACAAAAAGCAAAAGCTAATATTTTATGAGTGAGTTTCATGTCAAGTAAGTATATGTGTGTATTGATAGTAATCATAATTATAATACCTTCCCTTTTGAGAGTACTTACAGAAATGTCTGCGACATATTTTTACTTTTTGCTTTAATTATATCAGTGCTTGTCTCACGCTGGTTATTTTTTCTATCTTCATAATTTTTCACTTCAAATTAGGTATCCAGAATTCAAAATGGTTATCTATCTACCCATCAATCTATTAATTCTTTATTTAATTCTATAGTTTTGGCAAGGAGTTGATGGAAGTAGCTTATAATAAAAGCAGTTAAACTGAAAATTTTCAAATGAGGCAAAAAAAAAAAAACCACATGTGTGTATGTGTGTGTGTGATAGAGAAAAATAGGAGAGAAACGTTTGTATACAGAAAGTTAATTAAGGAAGATACAATAGCTGTGTGTGATACTTAGTTTTAGTATTCCTAGAAGCCAAGGAAAACAAAAAAAAAAAAATCATATGACTCATTGTCCAAAAATAACAGCCATATGATTCATTGGAAGAAAGTATCTCCTTTCCGATATTCCTTTTATGGCCCTAAACTCTGAGATTAATTTATGAAGGGAGTGAAAAGACTTGGAGTGACACAGAAAATGCTGACCGCCATAGTGCCTCCCACTCTGCTCCATAAAACGCATCCCCCAAGGGTCCATGTTGTGTCTCCCCTACTGCTCACTGTTCTGTCAAATCCATTCACTAGGAGTCTGAGGGACACAGTGTCAGTGACCTGGACTAGGAGGGAAGGGACGGGAAGGGAAGGGAAGGGAAGGGAAGGGAAGGGAAGGGAAGGGAAGGGAAAAGGGAAAAGGGAAAGGGAAAAAGAAAAGGAAAGGGGAAAGGGAAAAGGGAAAAGGAAAAGGAAAGGGGAAAGGGAAAAGGGAAAAGGAAAAGGAAAGGGGAAAGGGAAAAAGAAAGGGAAAGGAAAGGAAAGGAAAGGAAAGGAAAGGAAAGGAAAGGAAAGGAAAGGAAAGGAAAGGAAAGGAAAGGAAAGGAAAAACTGCCAATAAAATCTCAAGGAGAAAAACATGAATTGCTCCCTCAATGTTTCCTTCTCCAACGTCTACATCTTAGCTGTGTTTATAACAGGAGCAGGTGGCAGTCAAATCAGGACTGATATTGGGGAGGGAATTTAAGTACTTTTCTTCCTTGTGGTCATTGTAAGAATAATAATCTAATCTCCATAGGCCAGGCATGCAGAGGTTAGGTGGTAACATAGAGTGAAATTTATTTTCAGCACAGTGCTGAGAATTCTGCACAAATCATTTTTAATTCAATCATCACTAAATTGTCTTTGTTGATCACATAATTATTTTTATCAATCCACTGCAACAGAGGAATAGGGAGCAAAGGGAATTTAAGGAATATTGCCAATGCCATATTGCTCCTATATGGTAGAGCTATGGTTTGAATCCTGTACTCAGATCCCCAAATTGGTCATTCTTCTGCACTTAAACTTTTCTAGAGTTTTACGGTGAATAATAAAAGAACAAACAAGTTGATATCATAGCCTTTGTGAGACAGCATCGGTACAAAGGTAAAGTACGGGCTTGAAGAACTTGACTTCAAGGTGTAGGATCCTGAGTTTATTAATTATCCTCTTTGAACATCATTTTATTTATCCGTAAGGAGAAAAAGATAATAACCCATTTTCAATGATGTTATGAAAATCAGAAATAATGTATATAAAGTGCCTGGAATATTATAGACATGTAATAAATTAGAGCAACTGACAGTGATGATCTGAGATCACTCCTGGGCCACATGGTGTAAGGGACATTTTGTTTCTCAGAAAATAGCAGCAGATCTACTTAATGACTCAGAGAAATGTGGGGAGGCATGTAAAACATCCTAAATGAAGAAAAAAGCATGAGTGGGAAGAAAATAAAGAGGACTTCCATTAAACATCAAATGTGAGTTAAAGAATTACTTATACATCCTATTTAGCCATTCCAACAACTTGGTGTAAAAGATACTATGATATTTTTTTCTCCTTGGAAAAGTAAATTATTAAACTTATCACGTGGTAAATAGCAGAACTGAAACTTAAGTTCAGGTTCCCAGCCCCAAGGGCATTGCCCGGAGCCACAGCATGTGGCATCTCAGGTACTCAGGAAACGCACTCACAGGTGTATCAATGCATTTCCATATATTTGAATATTGCTAGAGATGCTCAAGAACTAGATTTTTCCCTTGTTACTGCCACCAACTAGGTATACAATGACTGCCCTTCTCTCGGCCTCAGCTCCCCCATTTCTAAAATGAAGCAGTGAGTCTGTATGACTTCTAAAGCCCTTTTCAGCTGTCACATTTTATGATGATCCTTCCCCCAAAGAACTCTACTGGCAATGCCGAGGGAAGGCATAGAACATATGCACGAAGGTCCCTTCGTTTATATTAAATTCCACATTCCTGCAAGGATATGTAATGTCTGTTGCCCTTGATTCGACTCCGCTCTCCAATGTTTGTTTACAGTCATCGGAGCATGAACAGCTATTTTTAAACCTGGCTTTTCATGTAAGAAGCTCCAAACTCAAACTGAATTTGATTTGTTAGAGAATTTAAATCCTCAGGATTATGGGAGGGAAAGAGAGAAATGTAAGTCACTTTAATTACCCTTTGACTCTCCTCTCCCCAGTCCCACCCCCATAATTCCACTCACAAAGATGCCATTGGTTAAGCTGACTGTATCCAGGGCAGAAAAGCATTTACATTGGTGACCGATGACTGAAGGTCTTGGGGTTGTTTACCTTATATTTTTGCTCAAAACAACAGGAAGTGATGTTTTGGGAGACAGCTGGCTTGAGAGCCAGCAAATCCAGAGATTTTCACAGCTGGCTAAAGTGAAACATCTATTAGTCTTATTCAACTAAGTTTTTATCCGTCATGCTCTCTTTTAAAGAACACAGGCTTTGAAGTCTGACATATGCCAGTCCACTGCTGATTAGCAGAGCGATCTGGCAGAGAGCCTGGCACCAAGTAGAAATATCACAAATACGTCTTCCTGCTCCCTTCTGTTACCAGCATGGGTTTTGTCCTGCTTTGTTTTTAATTTGGGGCCCATCTGTGGACCCTAGTACAGCACATACGGTTCCCGATCCCTGGGATTGCTTGCTTGTCTCTCTTCTTTGGCTCCCTATCAATAGAGCCTGGAAGAGCATCTCGCTCATAGCAGTTTCAGGAAACGTCGGATGACTTTTGGAGGGTTTACATTCCTGGAGCACTTTACGAAAAGATTAGAGAGGTTGCACAGTTGTTGCATAAGACGGGGAGTGACTGTTAATGAGCACAGATAGGATTTGTTTGGGGAGTTGAGAAGTGGGTTGTGGTGATGCACACTGCTGTGATGTACCCCAAATCATTGAGCTGTATTCTTTAAACACATGAATTGCATGGAATTTGAATTATATCTCTATAAAGTTGTTTTTTAAGAGACTTTTTCCAACTCCTCCAAAATGCACGTGTTCATGAGCCCCCATATTGAGACTGGAAATTGACAGTGGTGAATAAGTTGTGGAACAGCTGGTAACGAAATCAACTGGGAGAAAAAGGTTAGGGATGCGGAGAAGGAATTCAGGAAAGAGATGTCCCACAGTTCCATCCTAACGAAGACTTGCTCTTTCCCTCCCTGCACTGAGCCTCTTATCAAGACAGGCCTCAAAAAGATAAACTGACGTGGGTGAAACAGCCAGGAGTGAGCATCCCAAGCCTTTTCCTTATTGCTCACTTATTCCAAATGGGACCACGACAAACCGCCAGACAAAATGCTCTTGGCTTCTCACATGGCTTCCAAAGTCATGAGTTTTCAGAATTGCCAGGAATTCCTGAGTCTTGGTTATCTGATCAAGTCCTTCATATCAGACACTACATATTTTGCATAAGGCTTTGGCAGCATATTTTTAAATGATTCATTCATATGCTCAATAAATATTTACTTACCAGACACTGGGCTAATTGCTGGATAAAGATAAAACAGAGGATGGAGAGTTAACAGTTATTGAGCATGCTCTGTGCTTCATAAGGATCGCTTTGGTTAATTATCCTAACAACCACTTAAGGCAAAGACCAATATTATTAACCCTATTGAACAGAGGAGAAAAGTGAGGCACAAAAAGGCTGAGGAACTTCTTTAAGGTCACACCAGCGGGAAGTGAAGGACCGGACGTTACGGTGAGGCGCATTGGCACCAAAGCCTGTGCTGTGAGCCGCTATTCCCACTGCCTTCCACATCGAAGTTGGGGCATGCCTGATCTGGGGGCAAACACCTCGTTGGCAACACAGCGTGATAAGCTGTACTGCAGCCCTATCTGAGATGAACAAGATACAGTAGGAGGGAACACAGTGCTCACACATTCAAAAATCTCAGAATTTTAGAGCTGAACAAAGCAGTTGAAATCATTTTCTCCAACTCTCTCATCCATCAAATCAGGAACGTGAAGCCTGGAGAGAGGCAATGACTTGCTAAAGGTCTCACCCCTTGGTAGTCATTGAACTTGATCCTTCGTCTCTTAAGTCCCAATACAATACTCTTTCACTCATTTATTCAAAAGTCTCTGCACCAGGCACTGTGCTGTTTTTACTCCATCCTACTGAACATAACGATTATAAAGCTGAGGTGTCATTTTAAGCAACATGAAAAACATAGAATTTCATATTTAGTTGTATGCAGATCATATTGTTCAATGAGAACTTTGCAAGTTCATCAAGTCACTCTTATGAGGCATAGGAGTGGAGAAAAGAATGACAAAAAAGGAACAAGGGAACAAACTATTGCTTATTGAACTACATACTGAACCAATTTATCCTTGCTATTCAAGTAGTCTTCCTAAAATTCCTATTGCATGTTCGTACTTTGCCACTTTTTTAATGATCAAACAAGCTCAAAAATAAAGCTCATTTTGGCTTAACTTTTGCACAGTTACAAGTCTGATAAGCAGGGGAGAAAATATTTACCTTGAGCTCTGCTTCTACTGACTTTAAAGCTCAAATTCTTTTCACTTGCATGCTGATTCCCAAGCTCAGTAACTGGGGAAGTCAGATATTTCTGAACAGTGTGGATTCTTTGTACCTGAATCACTAATTATTAGACAAATTATAACCATGGTCAGAGTTCCATAAAGGCAGTGCAGTGAATAAAATGACCTTTCTTCCTCCCAAAAGTACCTGTCCGCAAATATAAAACATCATCTTCAAACTGTCTATTTTACTTCTCTCTCTCTCACTCACTCACTTTTAAACATTCAGCTTTAAAATGCCTTCTTTAGAACAGCCAACTGCCATGGAGCCTTGAAAGCAGATGACCTGGCCAAGAGATCTTATCAACTGATTTTTAATGAAAGTTTCTTTTCTGAATGCCAAGTACAGAAGGTGAGTAAAAATGGGCATTTCCAAATGTTACAGAAAGCCACAGATACCCCAAGGCACTTAGATTTCTCAATCAGCCCTTCCTTTGTCCACGCCAAAGGTCACCCTGAGCAGGCACCCGATGACAGACATTATTTTCCAGTGCCTCTGGGCTTTCGGCAGCCATTTCTGCTCCTTTTCTCCTTTCCACGGAATGTCCTGAAGTCAGTGGTCAGTATATTTCACCTTATATCACATTCAAAGATAGCAACCTTGCATTCTCTCCATAGTTTTTGAACAATTTTGTCCCAATTAAAAATTGCAGTGGAATATTTATTTTTGGTTTAATTCTGCTATTCTTTAGCTCAGTGGTCCCCAGCTTGTCTGTGCACGGGAATCACTAGGGAGCTTCAAAACGTACGGTCTGGGTATATCAAATTTCCACAGATTGTGACTGAAATAGTCTAGGGGTGGCCTGGGGTTTCAAATTTTTTGAAGATCCTCAGGCAATTCTAACGTACAGATGAGTTTGGGAACTCCATTAAATACTGGTCTCATCGTTAATTAATTATCCATCTCTAGGGGGAGGGTAAGCTAGCCTTCCCTTCCTAAGCTAGACTTGCTTCTTTCGTATCTCTCCAAAGCTTAAGGAAAGAAGAGAGGAAGAGCGAATACACCACACCTGAGCTGGCCACCATCTGGGTGAAGCACAACAGATACTTCAGTCTTTGGGGATTGTGCTAAGAGAGGCTGTCTGAACAACTGCATCCTAGCGCAGTGAGAGGTTGGGAAAACAATTGATCCTTCAGCTTTTTGTTCCACGGAACCTCAGGTTCAATAGGAACCCATGCGGCAGGAGGCGTGATGAGTCCAGGTGAGGGGCTGTTAGGCTGGGCCATGTGAAGTTGGCAGTAGCCCACACAGAGCTGGTTGCCACTGCTGTGGCTTTGTTAAAAGTAATGATCAAATATCCTGCAACTGGCAAAGCCAGGAGACTCTCAAGTGGTCCTTTGAGAAGGATCCGGCACTGTCAAGAAAGTTTGGCTAATTGACCCAATGACTCTCAGAACCTTTGGCTGGTGTGCTTTGCAGATACGTGTGATGACCGATAAAATGACCACCCGCAGACTGCTGTTCTTTCGGGCTACCTGTCTCAGACCCAGGGCGGTGCTGGCCACTCGCAGGGTTGATGGGTTCCTTTTTTTTCTCTCTTCCATTCATTCCATCTGGCCAGATGGGTATTTGGACTTGAGGATCTTCTTGGGGCCTAGACTTGCTCTTATTCTTGATACAAATGGCTGCCCTAAGCTTCATGTTTGAATGTACTGTCTGAGTGGTAGTATATGGGTGATGATAGCAGTAATAGGTTCCACATTGGCCTCAACTCTAAGTCACCTACTTCATTCCAGCTTTGGCCAGAAGGAAGGGCAGTTAGGTCCTTACTCAGCTGTATTCAGTAACGTTTCAATACTCTTTGTTCCTTCTGAAGGTAAAATGGTGATTGGTTGGCACGATTTGAAAATAGCTGGATCGTTGACCATAATAGGACTGAAATCTCACCCTGACTTTACTACAAACATGTGATAGCATCTACTATGTTTCCAGGGATTGTGTTGGATGCCAATGATTTAATAAAAACCAGGCAGAGTTCTTGCCTTAATAAAATTAGAAAGTAATGGACAAGAGAGACATGTAGATAATCAAAATATGGAGTTTGATCATCCTGTTCAAAGGGAGTTTGGGGTTTGGAGGAAGCACAGAAAGGATTGCAGATTCCCTGGGAGAGCCAGAGATAGTATCAAAGATCCAACATTCGAACTGAGTCATCAGAGTTGTTCTAATAATAGTTACTTTTGTAGAACATTCTTGAAAATATAAAGTGTTTCCAGATCCATCCTTTTAGAATGTGAGCTTCATAAAAGCAAAATGTGCCCATCTTATTCACCACTGTATTCCCAAAGCATCCCTGGAGCACTGAATCCCTTATCAATTTTGATTCTCACATCCTCCCACACTTTGGAGAGAAGATGGGGGAAATATGTTCCAGAGAGAGAAAATAACACAGAGAGACAACAAATTCACAGTCCACAAATTCACAGTCCATGACCTCATGGACTTTTGACCTGTAGACATTTCAAAAAAAGAATCTCAGTAAACTCCGCCAATGTCTATGTGGGATTCACTAAGGAAAAAAGGCAACTATCTGTCCTGCATAATCCCTCACAGTGTTGCATTTAGTATCTTAATAAATTCACTGTAGCTCAGGTTCTTGTCCACATCTTTGCAGATTTATTTAAAAAAAAAAAAAACCTCTTACTGAAAGCTGTGCCTTAGCCTTAGCCCCACTTGTGAGACAGCTACAATGGCAACTGAATAATTTGTAATGAGAAATTGTTGTTAAAAATTGTAATATTCACATTTTCATGCCCAGTCTGTCCTACCTTTGCCAATTTCGTAAATTACAGTTACAAATAATTGTCATGGTGACCAGAACATTCGTGTCCTCATCATAAGACTATTTTGTCCCTGTATAAGAGCAGATATCAAAACCAACAGCTCAGGAAGCATGGAATCAGATTTTTTAAAGTTAAACTATTGCATGCTTAATGGAACTTGGTTAAGACAACCTAATACATTCCCTTCTCTATCAGGACAGTTGGACCAGTGCAACCAGAACACACAACAACAATTATTTGCCACATGACCAATGGCTTTATATAAGAAACCAGGATAATCAAAGACCATCACTGAAACTGTTCTTTCCTGGGCAGTATTTCCTCTTTGCTCCCAATTGCCATTCAAACAATGTCTTACAAGGTTGGAAGTCATTATATGCCTTCAATGTGACCATGACAACATTCTTTGAGACCCCACTGTGTACTAAATACTTGCATTATCTCATTTAATCTTCTTAATTATGCGAGGTATTTTTTAGAGGAGTAAATTAGGTCTTAGAAAGGTTAAATGACTTCCCCCAGTGAATACAGCACTGGATGGCAAAGCGTGGATTCTGAGCCCTTGGAGTTCATTAAAGACTTCCATTGACACACACTTCCTCTACCATCTGCTTGGGGAGACAAAACATGCATGCTTGACCGGTTCACTGAAAACCTTAGGAGGCTGTGGTTGGATGAGTTGGACAGGCCATGCTGAAGGAGGCCTACGAATGACATTATTGTGGCCTGAGGCGGCCAAAAGACTGGGTGCAGGGTGACACTGAGTTGGGAAATATTTCCTGTCCTCAAGCGTTAGAACACAGTATAAATAAACCGAGAGTGTATGAGCCACACTTCCTTCTTTCTACAACCAGAGTAGAATTTTTTGCATTAAGCCCAGGGACAACTTCAGTATCTTTCAAAACACAGCAATTCACAGCATAACACAGCCATTGACAGTCAGCCACAGCGGGCATCCCAAATAGAATCTGTATTCCCCATCACAGAGGTGGAGGCTAAACCTACAAGGTGCTAAAGGGTCTCAAAGATTTGGCCTCTCTAGAGGAAAAGGATAATGACCAAATGGAATCAGGTAAACCTATTGTTTTATAAAATTCATGAGACCCCAATTTAAGCATTATTCTATTGATATAAAATTTATTTATTTATCCAAAGATACTCAAGTAACTGCAAAATCATTATGTGATGATCTTTGAAAACAGGCTACCATCCCCATAACTGATGCCCACCTTTGAATAAAGCTGGCGTTAGTCCCTAAAAAGGACCAATAGCTTTGGATAGTACTATTAGTGAAGGACATCGACAAACCCATTTAGGGTTCTTTTTGAGAGAAAAAAAAAATCAGCCCCCAGAAGAACAACAGTTCCTCAGCAAAATGTAAAGGAGACATTGTTGCTAAATCCTGTCTGTACTGTGCTGTCAATTCTGAAAGAGAAAGGAAGTCCCACGGTGGAACTAAGCCAGCTCATTTGACCCACTGGCTGCCTCAACTCTGAACCCAGGAAAGGAGAAGTAAGGTTTCCACATCATTTCATTCTTCCGTTTGGGGCATGAAAACCTCAATGGAGTTATGACTCTGCCTGGTCATTCATTCAATATCCAACAAAAATGCATGGCTTTGTCTATGCATCCATTCATTCACACATTCGGCAATTTAGTAATTCATTAACCAATAGTTGCCAAGAGACTACACTTTCCCAGGCATTCTGCTAGCAACTGGGTACATGGAGAGGTAAAAAGCATAATTTCTATCCTCAATGAGCTTGCTCTTCAGGTGAGTAGATGATGTCTGAAAAAAATATGAATGACAGTTGAACAAGTGATTGCAACATATCATAGAATATCTGATAGTCGAGTTATGCAAAATGCATCACAGGGACCAGAAATGAAACAGCCCCCAGCCCTGTGACTCGCCAAAGACACCTTCTGTGTTTGGGCCATTTTCCAAGGCATCCAAGCTTCCCCAAACCATGTAACAATTCATTTCCATGTTCCGAGATTTTAGTGGCAAATCCCATGCCCTCTGGTTTTACGTGGATTCCAGCTTCTGCATCCTACCTGTCCCTGCAGTCCAACCCATCTGATGCTACCCCTCCGCAGCAGCCTGCTCTTCTTGGCCCCAATGTCATTGGGTAAGATTGACTTAGGAAAGAAGGAAATTAAAAGCTCAAATTAAAGAAAGAGTTAGGATTCTCCTTATTTATGTTCTATAACCATGTATCTGGAAAACCTAAACAGAATCAACTGAATTGCTATTAGAATCAGTAGGGAAATATTGCAGATCACTGAAGACTCTGCAAGGACAGGGATTTTGTCTCTTTTGTTCACTGCTGTATCCCCAGCACTTAGAATCATGCCTGGGACATAGTAGTTTTAGGAACTATATCGTCAATGAATGAATGTATTTAAAATGCTTCATAATCATCTGTCACAAAGTTAAGTTCTTAATAAATATTAGCCAGGACTGTTGTTTGTCAGAGAAACTCAGCCTTATAACCCTGACAAAAGAGATTATACCACGTGAGCTGTCACCAGCCAGGGAAAGCTGCTTTTAAAGACTGCTGCTGAAACGTTTCGGGGTGCAGATTCGGGGAACTGCTGTACCACAGAAGCTCTTTCCGGGAATACAGCTCTATTAAAAGACTACCAAGTCAGCACTACAACTAGTACCCCATTTCCTCTCTGTCCATTCTTGAGGTCTTTTTTAGATGTCAGACCTCACTGACTTCTCATTTCCCAGCCATTTATCACTGTTCCAACATTCTCGCCCTATTGCCAGAAGTGACCAGGACAGTTACACCACTAATTCCCCTGCCCTTCCTGCCAACTCTGCAAACGGAGAAAGGTTACTGTGTCTCCCCATTAGGCACACTGTCAGAGAGCTGACTGGGTCTGAAGAAGTTGCTCAGATGTTTCTTTGGAATGAATGTTTGTTTGTTTGTTTTTAAGTAAATTGTAGGCTCACCATGAACCTGCCATTGTACTGCAAATGTCACACATGACTGAATTTATTTCTGACAACAGTCTGTAAAGTAGATACTGGGTTAAAATTCCTGATTTGCAGAGCTCGAGACCCAGAGAGCCGCCAGGCAGAGCAGGGCACGATTTGAATCCCAGCCCCAATGACTCTAAAGTTTATGCTCTAAATCAGCACAGGCTTTGTTCTATGACCTCAATTTCTCTCCAAATACTTCCCCAAGACTGATTATAATGCCCAGCCTTTCCTTCTCAGAGAGGGCAGGAAGGGAGAAGAAAGACTGTAAATAAGAAAATAAGAAGCAGCGTGTGTGACTTGTAACATCCTCCGACAAAGAAAAACCAGTATCCTCCTTAGGCCAGAACTCAGGGGGAAGGGGCTCATGTCTGCTTTTCCTTAATCAGGATATTAGAATCTTGACTGTCGTGGTTGGGTCAGATCCAGTCAGTCTAGGGAACAGTGAAAGAGGCAGGTTCCTGTATTGTTGGTGTAAATTTAAACCAGTGCAAACTCTTTGGGAATGCGTTGTACAGAATGTGCTGCTAAGAACCTTATATTGTCCAATCTGTCAACAGGCAGTGATTCTAACCAACATCACAAACACCTGGACATGTGGGGAAATTTCCTATTGTCCATTCACTTGACAAATATCAGCTGAGCACTTTTCATCGAAACAGATATGTTCTAGAGCACTAGGGAAGCAAAGCTATAATAATATCAACTATTGACAAGGGCTGAAGAGAAAATGAGTCAGAGAAAAGAGATGGACAATGGAGAGGGGAGACTGGAGCACGCGTCTCAGAGGAAATGATAGTTAGCAAGGAAACGAATGGAACGGGAGAGCAGACTATGCCCTCTAGGAGGACAGGGAGTCCCAGCATAAGGGGCATTATTACTAAGTGCAAAGCTCCTGAGGCAGGGCTCCAGCTTGATGTGTTTGAGGACCAAGAAGACAGTGTTGGAAGGGGATGGTGACCATGGCCAAGGTGAGCCCGCTTCACAGAAATATTCAGTCATTGGCAGTTGCGTATAATTGTAAACTAGCTGAATGTCTAATAAGCCAGGCCTGGATAAGTAAATTTCCTTACGTCTACTTTGTAGACAAGCAAACAGTGGCCCAAGAGTTAGCCCAATGGATGTCCAGATCCTGACTCTGCCCCTTATTATCTGTGTGACCTTGGAAATTTACTTAGCCTATCCACTCCAGTTGATAAATAAGGACAATCATAGCACCTTACACTATAGATAGATGTAAATGAGACAATGCAAGAAAACATTCAAATCCTTTTATAATCAGAGAACTACACGTTAACAAAGGAGTGATATGCTTTTTTGGTCTATTAAATTAGCTAGGAGGGGGACACACAGTGCCATGCAGAATAAAGTACCAGGAGCAGACACACACTGGCATTCAGAATAAAGTTCTAATAAAATAGCTAATATTTATTGAGTGCTGAGTATAGCTTAGGAGCTGTCATAAACGCTTTGCATATATATTCTCATTTTAATCTGATGCTAGCCCTGTGATGGAGCTACAATTTTAAACCGCACTTGAAGATGAAGGGGGAAAATGTCTGAGGACAGAGGATATTAAATAATTTCTCAGAGTCACACCACCTGTAAAACCTCCAACACTATTATGGAAAAATTTGAAAATATGCATCAGATCCTTCAAAATGTAAGTGCCATATAACTCATTAATTCTAATTTTAATAATGATTTTGTATAGACATAAACTGTGGGAAAAATGACTTACGCAATAAATGTTTAATGCGTGGTAATTAACAGAGGTAAATGCCTGGAAATAATGCGTTCAAAATAGTTAAGTAAATTATGTAATATTTATTTAATAAAATTTTAGCGTATTTTATATACTACTAATGAAGAGTTTTTAATAACATGAGAGAATTCTTCTCCTAAAACTCTAGGAGAAAAACTGATACAAATTACACCTACATTACATTGAACATATATACAAGCCTCTGTGCCATTTTATATAAAATATATAATATTTAATTATGTGTTTGCATTTATCGATATGTAATGTTCAATCCATTCTGTGAGAAAGCGATAAAGGAATTAAAACTCAGAGGGTAAGAAAATGCTCAAGGCAAAACTAGCAGCGTGAGCCTGAGCCCGTCTGACCTTAGCGCCAAACACTCCCCACTGCTGAAAACTGTTTAAATCTATCGCTGCGATGTCACGTAGGTAAGAATCAACCCAAACCTAACAACGGTGCCCTTCAGTCCTGAATATATACATGGTCGGGGTGCCAGGAGGGCTTCATTTCGTTTGTTTTTTAAGGTGTGGAAGATTTCAAATGGCACCATGGACCCATCACTTGATTTTTTCCAATTTCAACATCATTTATTCCTCATTTTTAAATAAAATTAAAATGTATGTGTGTCTTTCTATGTCTTTGTTTCACTAAATATTATACATATTTTGGATACCTGTTCTTGTTGGTAAGTATACCTCTATTTCATTTATTTTAGCTGCTGCCTAGTGATCCATTTGTATCATAATTTATGCATGCATTCTTCCTTTGAGGAACATTACACTTTCTCCTTTTATCTCATTCATATTTTGCAAATATACGAGGTTTTCCCTTGGAGATATATCCATATAATATATATTGCATACATAATATATGTATATGAAACTGTTGGATTATAAGGTCTAAATATCTTCAGTTTACTTGATGGTACATTTTTTTCTATCTGTTTTAGTGACACTATATTAACTGAAGTGAGAAACAGCCTCAGAATCACAGGGACAACAGTTACTGCGCTCTCCTTCTCCTGCTCTGATCTTTTTCTGCTTCTGGGTACTCAGAGAAGACAGTGGCTGCCCCTCAGTAACTTACGTCACATGGCCAGCAGGCATGAACTGCCATTTGATTCCCAAAGGAGTCTAAGTTCCCAAAGGAGACACATGACAAGCCACCCCCAAGTCAAGCATCTAACACCGATTCAGTTCGCTAGAGCTACAAGAGTGGGTTTGCAGTTCCTAGGGGGCTGTCATGGACCCTCCCTTTCATAGTGGGCGGGGGGATGGACAGTTCTCAGAGTATGGCAGGGGAGTCACCCCTAGAAGGCACACAAAAAAAATACTCTCCCTCCTCATCTATACGGAGGATGACCCAGCCTTCTCTTCTGTGCATTTTACAGAGCTACAAATATAGAGGTTCTGCTTCTTGGTTATTACATCGTAAGTATTTTTCAAATTTTCTTGGGATCATGAATTGTGACAAAGATCGTTGAGTTTCAGAGCTCAAGAGGAAAGAAAAAAATAAAGTTCAAGTGGAATAAGAGTAATACATCTGACCTAAAACCTCTTTCCCGAGCCGAAGCAATTTTAGACAGATGGCCTTTCCAGGGTGATATATAACTTGAAAGACTTTATCTTGGAATGGAGAAAAATAGGAAGTTGTTGACATGTGGCCTTTTCTCAGCCTAGTGGCCTATGTTCTCGTTTCAACAGGGGCATGTAACCATTATAGTACTTGTCATTTCCACTGCCACCCAGTCATGAACAGAAACGTTATTTGCTGAGTATATTTAAAAATCTAACTCTCCATTGAACTTTCTTTTTTCTTGTATAAGTGGTAGAAAACTAATATAACAATTCATAACCTCAGCGCCCAGTCTCAGCTTATCCATAGACAAGCTGTGTGACCTTAGGCAAGTTAATTTTTAATTTGCTCTCTATATAATGAGAGAAATTATCACATCACTTCTGAAGTCCCATGAAGCTTAAGCATTCTGTGAATACATGTGCATGTCTACACACATTTCAATCTAACAATGACAGTGATGGTATCTAATGAGGAAGAGGAGGAGGAGGAAGAGAAGGATCAAAACATTGGTACTCATGTTGAGTACCCATTTCATGCCAGGTATTGTTATCATCTCTGTATACCCTTTATTTCATTTGCTCAACCAACCACCATACAAGGTAAGTATGAGTTGACAATGGAGGAAGAAGGACCTTCAGCCAGTGGTGAAACTGCTGAACCAGTTCAACCTTCTACTGGGCTTCAGGGCACAGTCTGCAGGGTATTTTTCATTCACGTCACCCTCTCATAAAAGTCAGCTAAAAACCTTTTATAGCGATATCAATCTCCCTTTTAAAACTCAGTAAAATGAGGCTTTGTGGTTACATAACTTTTCCAGGTAATGAAGTCAAACTCAAAAACAGATAAATGGGTATCTGCCTACCTCTCTATTGAAAAGAGAGAATGGAACAAAGAGAAAGAATTTCTTCTTCACTATGAGATTGTGTACAAGCAGACAGTTTGGAGTGGAAAAATCCCAGACTACCCATATGGAAGAATTCCTGGGGATAAAATTCCAGTTCTGTCACTTTAAAAAGTTGTTTATACATGGGAAAATTATCCAATTTTGTTGAGTAGACTCAGAGAGGCATTTAATAAATGGTAATTATCTCCTTTACAAATAAACCTACAACTTGCTTTATTACATTTGCTCTTGATGGTCATTAATAATATGTACCCTGTAATTTTCAAATTTCCAAGCCAACCAAAGTCTTGCTGCTAGTTCATTTCAAGTGTTTTAGCTCATTCTATCTAGCAACTTGAGTTTTTCACAAAAGCAACACTAAAACTAAACCAAAAAAAAAAAAAAAACGTGTCTTCCAATTGGCTGATTTACTTTTAATTAGAGACAGACTAGGTGGCTCTTAAGCAAACTGTTTACACTTGGTGTTCATAGGCACCATCCTTTCCTGGTGCGCTTTCTGCCTTGGAGTTTTTCCCTCTGAAGAAATAATTAACTCTTTCATAGTTGTATCAGTTTGCCTTTGCTGTGTAACAAACTACTCCAAAATCCAATGACTTAAAACAATAGCCATGTTTTGCTCATGACTCTATGGTTCAGGAATTTGAGTTCAGCTGGGATGGCTCATGGCTGCTTCCCATGTGTTGACAGGGCTCATCAGAGCACTTGCAGCCGGCTGCCAGTTGATGACCTCACTCTCGCGTCTAGCAGGTAGCTGACTGTTGGCAGAGGCTGTCATCACGGCGGTGCCAACAACAGCAAGACAAGGAAGGCCGTGAGGCACAAGCTTTTACAAACCTCCTTACACTCTTTGTGCTGGATGGGAGGTGTGATGAGAACATCTTGTCTTCTCCTGGACTTTAAGAAAAAAAGTACCATTTCTCAAGCCTTCCTTTCAATTCATACAATTGTTTCTGGTGTTTCAAGAAATGATTCTAATAAATAGACAAAGGAGTAATCAGAAGAGACTAGAATGGAAAAGAAACTAAGACATATTCTCCCCAAACCTGTCACCTAATGCAAAAGCCATGTTGACAAATTCCTCACAGATGATCAGGCAATGACTTGAATACCTACACAGGAGGTAACTCAGCACCTTATAAAAGAGTTCTAGTTTGTTCATTCATTCACTAAGCAGCAAAAAACACACATTTATTGAGTGCTTACTGTCTATAGGGACCCTCTGAGGCATTGTGGAAAAGAAAAGAAATAGAACAAAGTTACTAACCTCATAAAGGTTATGTTCTAATGGGTGAGACAGACAATGCAAAGAATAACTAACCAATATACATAATAAAAGAAAGAAAAACAAGGCATTGTAAGAGAAGGCAGTACGATAATGGGACTTTTAATAAGCTGGTCAAGGAAGGTCAAGGAAGTAACATTGAGCAAAACTGTCACCTAAAGTGGAGGAGCAGGTTATGCACAGGTTTGGGGGAGAAGGGAGAACATTCCAGACAGAGGAAACAGAAAATGCTAAAAACCCAAAAAAAGAGAACAAACTTGGATTGTCCCCATAACACTAAGAAAGCCACTGTGGCTGAAGCAGAGTGCAGAAATTTATTAGGTATTATTTTTAGTTGAATTAAAGGCAAACTTCCTGTAACTTCTACCTAATGAACTTATGACCTGTTGATTCTTACTTAGTACATTCATCAAATAAACGAGTGAACAATTGAACAGATGCATGAATATGTTATCCCAGGGCAAGTAAACTGAAAGAATTTTAATCCCAGGAGGTGAAATACAGCAAACCAGAAGAGGGATGACCTGACGCCCATGTTTCCATGAGCCCCGATGCTGAGAATGAGGCAGCTTCTCACACCTGGTAACCTAGTTCCTCCATCCACTACATTCAGTGCCCACTCTACACAAATACACCATCAGAAATAACATCATCCTGCCTCTCGTATCAATTTCCATATGCAAAAGTTCCAAGCTGAAGCAATGCCTTTGAATCCCAACCCTAGCCATTGCCCCCGAGTCCAGCTTTCTATCTCTCACTCCCATCCACTTATTTCTACTCTGCCTTCTGGAAGTGCAGCCCCATAATCAGGAAACCTCACCATCATGTGCATGTCCTCTCGTGTCATTCACTCCACTTTCTTTCCTTAACAGAAACCTAGCTCTTCTCTAAGAACGTTTCTTCCCCTACAGTTCTCTCAACAGCCTTCTTTTAAGCACAGTCATGAAGCATTACACTACTCTCTCCAACTCTTCTCCTGTTATAACAGATGAGCAATTTATCTTATCCAAGGCCACTCCTTCTTCTTACACTTTGGGTCCCATCCTCTCCCTTCTTCTGGGAAGATCTTACACTATCAACACTTGCTTTCTCCCTGCTTAAAATCTCATTCTGCCAGACCCTATCCCATCAGCATTTGAATATACTTGATATAGCCCACCTTTTAAGAAACTTACCCCAACCTCACATACCCTTTCAGGAAGGACCCATTATCACTTTTCCCTTTCACAACCAAGCTTTCCCCCGAATAAAGTGCATATGTTGTCCGAACCCAGCTGGTAGCACCAGCTCATGTCCTTGAAATGAACTGGTCTGGACAAGGGCAGAGGGTGAGCTAGACTACCCAACCCCTTCATTTTATGAAGACCAGAGATGAGCAGTGACATGCTCAAGTTCATACACCAGTTTTGGGGAATGACATTAAATTGGATGACTCTAGGTTCACTGGCCAGTGTTCAAACAGCCTCCTTCATTGAGCCGCCCCCATAGTTGTAAATTGTTCACATTTAGAATGTTTTCTTCACTCTCATAAACTACATTTAATAGCTTGTATAAAATAGAAAAAGTAGTCAAGAACATGACCCAGGTACCATAAATCTGGCCACGTCTCAACAGCCAAGGGTAGAGGAGGCAGGAGGGACCAGTCTGGGGAGAGAGCATAGACATCATTAAAGTTCAATTTTTAAAGGGCATTGCTTGACTTCAAATATCTTTAAGGTTCCTCTCTTAGTGCTTTGAGGTTTGCCATCATTTAAAACATTGTGTCTAAGAATCTTCAATCTTAAAACATTTGGCTCTATTAAATTCACGTGTCATTAGCTCATGATAAATATTTCTACTCCCCAATCCTGATTTATGAGAACCAGCTAGTAAATAGTCTCTGATTTAAACAGTGATTAACCATTATTCATGAAGCAAAATGAGCTTGCCCTGTCATGTCATAAATTTAATGTAGTATCATCTTGCTTCACTTTTTTATCCACAGTTTTATTCTAATTTCCATCTTCTCTCATCTCATTACAGACTCCAAGAGATGTGCACAAAGGAATGTAAGAAGAAACATTTTCTGCCAAGCCATATCTTCGGGAGATGGTGAGAATGACTTGGAGAAATCCGGTAACTGATTCTTGTTAACATCAGAACACCATCAGAAGTGGTCTTCAGGGGAAGGTGTAAGGTTAGCCATTAATCCCATCTTGAGTCAATTCAAGACTAGCCATTCGATGGCAAAGCCTAGCAGTCCCGGAACAGAATGAATTTGACTGTTGAGGGTATAATACGGGCAGACCGTGTGTGGTAATCAATGGTAACTTGTAAGACTTGTTGACTGCAGTGATGATAAAGGTGGGACATGCATCCTTTCCCAGGGTGATGGCTGTTTAGAGAGCCATAGAGTAAATTCTTCCCTCCACCATGGATTTCCAGTCTAGAGTCACGACTCATCAGGTTTCCCTAAAGACTCCTCAATATAAGATGTTGCTACTGTAAAGGGCTTCCTGGGACTTACAGTAAAGACAGCTGATCCACTTATTCAGCCTCTTTTCCTACCTTTCCCTGCTCAACTCATGTTCAAAGTTGCTGCCACTCAAGTCTCTCTTGCCACTACTCTGTCCTCCTGGAAACATGTGACCCCTCCTCCTATTGCCCATAATTCTTCCTGGAGTAGGACCTAGTCATCTCTCAATGTTCACCTGAAGTGTTACCTTTTATGGGAAAATGTCCCTAAGTGTGTGTGTGTGTGTGTGTGTGTGTGTGTGTGTGTGTGTGTGTCCTGTATAGCAACTCTTTTGAAACTTTCATGTGTTGAATGTATAAATATGTCACCTAGCCATTTTGTTACTATGCAGGTTCCCATTCAGTAGAGATGAGGTGGGGGTCCGCATTTCCAGTAAACACCCAGGTGATGCTGATGCTGCTGATCTATGAACTGTTTTTCAGGAACTAAGACTTAGCACCTTTGCTAAGTTCTTACAGTGCCCTGGGTGTTGAACTCCTTCCAAGATTCCTTTGCAATGGTTTAATTACACTTTTATCTCTATCAACAAGTAAGAGCCTTTGAGGTCAGAAACTATGAGTTTTTCAATTGCAAGTGACAAGGATCCAATTGAATACAGAATGAGGGAAAATGAGAGGGATGTTTTGGCTCAACCAAATACAACAAAATATCTAGAAAAATCTAGCTTCAAACACGGCTGAATCCAGGTGTTCAACCGATGCTGTCAGTATACATTTATTTCCCTCTCCTGGCTGTTTTAATCTATGCATGTTTCATTATTAAGAAATGAAAATGGTAAGTTTAGCAACCTCAAAAGAAAGAAATATACTCTTTTCCAGATGCTCAGAGACAAATCAAAGATGTAGGTCTAATGAAGAGGCATGTTCAGGGCGCAGTGAGAACTGAGGTGATAAGGAACTTACATAACCTGGAGAATTCAGGGAAGGTGAGGGAGGGTTCGTGGAAGAGGATTGGGAGAAGCTTCTCAAAGGAGGTGATATCAAACCTAGGTCTTGAAGGATGACTGTTAGTTTCCTAGGGAAAAGCATCCAGGCAGAAGTCACCTTGTATGCCCCCTTACCCACTTTATTAATACTATATACAAAAACTGGACGCCAATTGCATATCCAGATAGCTGAGATTTGTAACACCCAACATCGGGGTTTTGGAAATATCGAAATGATGCGAGGAAGATCATGAAATCTTAATGCTGTTAAGTTAAATGCTATCTAATATCTCTTATTTTACAGATGAGAAAATAAACAGAGACCAAGAAATCTGAGATGATCAAACATATATTAAACAAGCACTAGCCAGAGTAGCTCAGTTGATTCCGAAAGTTTGAGAGTTTGATTCTCAGTCAGGGCACATACCTAGGTTGCAGGTCCAGTTCCCAGTCTGGAGCCTACAATTCCAGGTTTGGGCAAGCATGGGAAGCGAACAATCAATGTTTCTTTCTCACATTGATGATTTTCTCTCTCTCTCTTCCTCTCTCCTTTCCTCTCTCTATAAAAGCAATGAAAAAATGTCCTCAGGTGAGGATAAGAAAGCATTTATTAAATAATACTCTTCTTGAAGACATTAATAATTATTCTTCTATAATCCCAAATACCCAGGTGCTTGGAGTAATACCAATACAACTAGAATTTCAAAGATCAATAACATAACTCTTCCAAGAAAGACAAGTTTCCTTCTAATCAAACTTTTCACAAGCAAAGGTGGTTTCTAACAAATAGGTCCATGCACATTTTGAAAAAACTGCAAAAATGATAGTAGAAAAAGTGTCATAAATTCATTCAGCAAATATTTCATACACCTAAATGATGGGGCAGGCACAGTTGTAGGGAAACCGAAAGGCTTACAAAGATAAATAAGAGGTTGCCTCTGCCCTGCGGTGGGAATCATTATTGAAAAATTACCTTCAGAGGGATCAAAAATTCCCAAGGCTAGAGTGTTAAAACAGAGCTTAATAAGCTTGAGTGTAAAGTTATATTATTAGCACATCAAATCTGTTTAACTCAAACACACCAGAGAACAATTCAAACATGCATGCACATAAGCATGTGATGCATCCACACTCAGTTGCTGCCTTGCTAACCCTGACCCAGAATTTCTGGGTGCAGACTCCAGCCCCATCGAGAGCTAATTGTGTGACACAGGACAAATTGTGTGACACAGGACAAATCGTTTGACCTCCTCTGCCTCAATTCTCACATCTAAACAGTGGGGACAGTGAAGTGCATGCACTTTACAATCGCTGTGAAGGTTCGGTGAGCTCCTGCCCGCAGAGTGTTTGGAGCAGGTTTTAGAATTCAGCAAGGGCTTCCGAGTGTTTGCCGCCACGTGGTGGGTGGTGCGGCCCTCCCTCCATTCTGCCCCAAGAACATGCTCCCTCTAGTAAGGATGAGGTGGCCTGTGGGAACCTAGTTCCCTCCCTGAGCCTTATTCAGCCCAGTTTGTCCCCTGGGGGGAAGGTCTCAGACCCCTCGGAGTGGGATCCTGGGCCCAGCGATACATCACACCCTTAAATGCAGCCTCAGGGATCCAGGTCTTTTGAAGACACAGGATTTCCCCAGTGAGCACTCACTTTGGAATCTACTGCGGGTAAACTGTGATGCTAATGTCCAAGGAACAGTGTGATTCCTGGGCAGGGCCCTGGACTGGGGGTCAGAGATTCATATCCTTGTTGCAACTCAGCCATGGCCACTTTCTGGGATCTGGGGCAAACCACTCAACTCTGTGTCTCATTTTCTGCTCCTATGAAGTGAGGATAAGGTCAACCACTATGTCTCTCTCCCGAGGCTGTTGCCAGGATCAAATTACAGTAAATGTGCTTTGAATATAAAAGATGGAAATTAGGGAAGAAAGAAGGAAGGAAAGAAGAAAGGGAGGGGCAGGAAGAGAGGGAGTGAGAGAAAGGAGGAAGCCCAGTGTAAGGTCTGTCTGGGCCTCACAGACAGATCCTGTTCCCCACCTTCTCACTTTCCTCTTTCGGGGCACAATGCCCCCAGCTGATGTGTATTCTGCTCTGCTCCCCTTGGGGTCAGGGACAGCTGCCTACAGAAGCTGCTCACTTGGGAGCAGAGAGGAGTCCAGTAAGCCAGCCCCTGCTTTCTCTCTCTGCTGTATAATAATTGATGATTAATATTAGTCAGCACAAATGATTATATTATCATTCCTTGTCATTTATATTAAATAACAATAACTGCCATTATATTGTATATCCTCTATAACAGGAGTCTCCAACCCACAGGGCCACTGACCAGTTAGGAACTTGGCGGCACAGCAGGAGGTGAGTGGCAGGCAAGCAAGTGAAGCTTTGGTCACATGACTGCCTGAGTTCTGCCTGCTGTGCCCCATCCAATGCCCCTCCCCCACCATAGAAAATTATCTTCTGAGAAACCTGTCTCTGGTGCCAAAAAAGTTGGGGACTGCTGCTCTATAACATTAGTAATAGCAAAGACAATCCTTTATTTTAGAATATTACTTTACAGTTATAAAATGGTGCCCATTTATTACTCATTTAATCTCAAAATAGCCCTATTAGGTGGTCAGGAAAGTTATTATGATCCTCACTTTAGATAAAGAAATTGGGGTTCAGAGAAGTGAAATCATCTTTGAGACCTGCCCAGGTTAAAAGAAGAAGGAGGAGAAGGAGGAGGTGGAGGAGTACAAGGAGAAGGAAAAGAAGAAGCAGCCCTGGCTGGTGTAGTTCAGCAGATTGAGCACAGGGCCTTGAACCAAAGGGTCACCAGTTCAATTCCCACTCAGGGCACATTTGGGTTGCAGGCAAGGTCCCCAGTAGGGGGTGTGTTAGAAGCAACCACACACTGATGTTTCTCTCCCTCTCTTTCTCCTTCCCTTCCCCTCTCTCTAAAAATAAATAAATAAATTCTTTTTTATAAAAAGAGGAGGAGAAGAAGAAGAAGAGAAATAAAAGCAGGACAGGAAGCCAGGCCTTCAGACTCCTTTTTAACTGTTCTTTCTCAAATGAAAAATGTATTCCATTATCTCCTCCTGGATTGAATAAATCCTACCCCACATTGCAGAGCACAGGAATACCCATTAAGCACTCTTAGACTATGTGATCTTAATTTTCTGGGCTTTTTAAAGGACTACAGGATATTTATACATATACAAATATATACACAGGGTATTTATAAACTGAAAAGTGCTGGTTAAATGTAAGACATCATTGTCCCATTTTTCTTATTTCATATGTCTTGCATTCCTAAGACACAGCACAAGTCCTTACAATACTGGTGGAGTTTGGGTTAACTGACCCATTGTTTGTGGATTTCACATTTGTCAAGTAAGAGCAAAACCAGACTTCAAGGAGCAATTAAGCCATCATAAGCCAGGTCAGAGATGCTTTGTTAGAAGGGATGGGAGCCAGACACATCCAGCTACGTGTAAATTATCCATGTCTGCTTTGGAGATTGTATCACCACTCTTTGTTCAACTTGACCCCATCCCTATGGCCTCAATTCTTCCTTGGGCCAATACCCTTCACTTCCACGGTTTAGGCCCATATGACTAAATTTCTCATTCCTATCAGGGATTCTGGTCATCTTGACCTGGGCCAAGCAATTTATTGAATTTTATTTAAAGGTAGATGATTCGTTTCCCTCAATAAGCAAGTCTAATTCACGGAAAGACTTCAACAATGAGAAGATTACAGTCCACTCATGAAAACTAAGACAACAGCACTGCCCTTTATGTTAGAACTGCAAATAAAGTGGCATAGTGGAAAGGGTGTGGCTTCTTCAATCAGGGAGAACAAGGTTCCATTCTCAGTCCTGTGTTATAAACCTCAAGGTCAAAATATGCTGTGTAAGAGCTACTCTGTATGGACTGCTTACTGTATTCTAGGGTCTGTATTACTCTTTTACCAAGATAATTTCACAGTGTCTCCACTAAAATATGCATTCATTCATTAAATATTTACTGAGCAACTACCAGGTTGAAAGCACTGGACTGAAAGCATTGAGCCTGATACTGATCATTCATTTGGGAAGACACATACTGAACAAGAAATTATAAGTGTGATGAGTATCGGCAGTGAGAAACTCAGAATTCTGTGGAACCATGAAGTAGAGGTAGCTGTGCCAGTTTTACAGTCAGAAAAGACCAAAGGGATGAGTAAAAATTAGCCAGGCATAAAAAAAAATGGGATGAGGGAGGGGCAGAACATTCCTTGTGAAGAGAAAAGAAAGTATGAGACTTATGCAAGAAGAAAGAGTGTCTGATCCAGTTGAGATCATGAAAAAAGTCCAGAATGGCTGAAGCATGGAAAACAGGGAACATGACAGGGGATGTGACTGGAGAGGCAGATACAAAGCTTTGTTAAGCATATGAAGAATTTCGGATTTTATCTTTGGAGCCATAAAAAGATTGTAAATAGGGGGGGCTGCAGAATTAGATTGGGATTTAAAATGTTCCTTCTGGCTACAAGAGAGAATGGTTTTGAGACAGGATGAGGAGAAGACAGTATAAGGCGAACAAAAATGAGAGGTAGACCATTGCCTGAAATGGTAGGGATAGAGAGCAGACTCACTTGAAAAGTATTTTGGTGCATAAGCAACAGGACTTGACTGATGGTGTGATGAATGAGAAAACTCTAAAAAAGAGGCAGAAGTTTTGCCCAAGGGTCATGCTTGATTCATTGGGTGGTTCCATTTATGAAGGCAGAATATACTAGAGAGGAAACAGGGTTTTTATGGAAGGAAGAGAGAGAACTGAGGACATGATGAAAGAAAACTAGGAGGAACAACTGGGGAGCGAGACAGACTGTGCAACCCAGGGTTCCAGCGCAAGAAAAGAAAGCCTCAAAACCTCTGGCTGAAAGAACCTGTGGGGGTTTCGGCAGTGGGAGAAACTCCCAGCCTCACAGGTGAGTTCATTGGAGAGACCCACAGGGTCCTAGAATGTATACAAACCTACCTACCCAGGGATCAGCACCAGAAGGGCCCAATTTGCTTGTGGATAGCAGGGGAAAGTGACTGACAGCCGGCGAAAGCCGAGCAAGGGGCATTGCTCCCCCTCGGACCCCTCCCCCACATACAGTGCCACAACCTAACAAGCAGATTGTTCCGCCCTCCCTCTTTGGACAGAATATGTTTGGTGTCTGGGTGTTCTACACCCCATACCTTTCCAGGGAATTGAAGAGTAACCAAGACCCGACCTCTAGGTTAGGTCTGGTTATTGACCATTTCCCTTTGCATTTCTAGCTCTCTAATTTCCTCAAATATCAGTCAGTGAAAAGCTATTGATGTTTTCCTCTTATGCTCTAGATATCTAATTAGTTTAATTCTTTAAAATAAATTTTTATTGTGGTAAGAGCCTTAACATGACATCTGTCCACTTAAAAAATTTAAGTGCACTATACAGTATTGTTTACTACAGGCTCGGTGTTGCACAGCAGATCTCTAGAACTTACTCTTCTTGCATAACTGAAATCTTATACCCATTGAACAGCGTTGAAGAAAGTTATTTATATCGGATTATGGGGACTGCGTTAGACTAGAGGATATGGGTCCTTGTTCCATCGTGTGCACCCTGGGGCAGCCTTGCTAATTCCCTTTAGCTTGAGATTCTTCAAGGACAATAGGAGTATAATGATCATTTCCCTGCCTGCCTCACATGGTCATGATGAAAGTCATATGAGACCACATTTGGCATGACAAATATTATTACTACACATTTAAGCACTCTGAGGTGCTGCAATGCTAATGCGTTAGAAATATTTACATATTGGGAGGAATAATAGGATAGATCAAAAGTCAAAAACTGGTGACTCATAAGAACCACCCAGCCACTAGGTGTGTTTTATTTGGCCTGCGTGGTGTTTCATGTATTGGGGCCAGCACTTAAAAATAAGGAGAATTGATATTTTAAAAGAAAAAATAACAGAATTCCAGTTTATCTTGAAAACTGGAGATCCAGCAACACAAGACTGCTTTTCCCAAGAGGAACATTTGGCCAGGGCTGAGTAACACCTGCTCTTCTGGATAACTCAAGAGCTCTACAATTCACTGTAGTCCCCACCTGCCACACAGGTATAAGTACATTTACACACACCTGTTGCACTCTTTTCAGTTCATTGCCTGAATCCAGCAGCCATTTTTCTTGTGACATCCTGGTGTAGCTTAAACAGAGCAAGAAAATCCTTGGTTCAAATCCTGGCTTTTCCATTTAATACCTAGGTAACTATAGATAAGTAATTAACCCACCTGAAATTCCTAGTCTTCTCACTTCGCATATGGACATAAAGTTATCTAATATGTAGAGTTTGTGAGATGTAGATTTAGTGTTCATACAGTGTCAGACGCATCATCATTAAGAAGATGTCACGTTATTTGAAATGAAATTTATACTGGAAGAAAATTACAGCAAAAGGAAGGTATCTCCAGTGGTAGAAATTTAAGCATGGAGAAAAGAGGTTCCAGATGCAGCTATTTCAATATACAGGACCTGAGCTTTATGGGAGACAATACAGCTGCTACTGGAATCTCAGTGATTAATGCAAATAAATAATGAGGCGTCACAATAGCCAGACTGCCTTTCATACCGTGGCTACAGAGACGTGTGTGTGTGTGTGTGTGTGTGTGTATGTGTGTGTTCGCTTCTCCTTCCCAGATCTTATATTTTCTCATATGGTGTGCTCTTCTCAATCTTGCCAAGCCTTGTGCATCTCAACTTTCAGGATCCAGTGTGCACGTCCACTTTCTGAGACATCATTCCTGATACCCTCAGGTGAGATCAGCTTCCCTGTCTCATGTGTCCCCATGATGCCTGAAATTTTCTTTTATCACTAACAATAATTACACAGAGCAGGACATTTTCTTCCTTCTGTATTTCACTCAATATTATGAGATCCGCAGGGGCAATAACACTGTCCGTGGTGACTAATTTTTTGTGTCCAATTAGCTAGACCCCAGTACCCATATATGGTCAAACGTTATTCTAGATGTTTCTGTGATGTTTGTGATGACATAACATTTAAATCAGCAGAGTTTGAATAAAGCAAATTACCCTCCAAAATGTAGATGGGTTTTATCCAATCAGTTGAAGGCCTGAAGAGAAAAGACCAGCTTCCCCAAGCAAGAAGGAATTCTGCTTTCGGACATGAACTGTAAACTCTTCCCTGGGTCTCCAGACTGCCAGACCTACTCTGCCAATTTTGGACTTGTTAGCCTTTACAATCTTGTGAGCCAATTGCTTCAAATGAATTTTCTCTCTCTCACTCTCTCTCTCTCTCATCTAACACAATGACACAATGTCCTGTTAACCTTTGTTCTACATCGGTGACATGCAGTAAGCACTCAGGAGCTGTGGAATGAGTAAGCAAATAAATTGATGTATGACTATATGATATCATGGAAAGAATTTTTAATTGCACGAAAGGTTAGGTGAGTCTATCTCTAAGTTCTCTTTTGACTTTAAAAAGTTACGATTCTATTCGCATTCACTTAATGGAATAGCTTTCTGCTCTGGAATAAAAAAAAAATTTAGGCCACTTCCTTGAGGGCACATAAATTTAAATGCTAAATCCATCTTTTCAAGTGCAGTGCCTGATACTTAGCAGATACTCAGTGGGTTAATCAAATGAGATTAGATCCTGCTGCACTATTCCTGAAGTCTATCTGTAAGGTTCTAAAGGGGTTTCCCATACCCCTCAGGTCTACTAAGAAATAATGAGCTGTTTTTGCTCATTTGTTATATTTTCATAGTTTTTAATGCATTGTATTGATTTTTGCATAACATGTTTAATAAAAATCCTTCTGAAGTTTCTTAATGCCAACTACCAGTTATAAACATTAAAATAAATCAAGGCCAATCTGGAGGTTATTTTTCTTTTAATTAATTGAATAGTGATTAAACCAGTAAAATAAAATCAAACTGTCTAAATGGGAAAGTTCAAACTTAAAAAATCATGTGGACTAAATAGTTTCCATTTGCTTAATACATTACTAATTATAAAATACTGCGTTATTTCATGACATTTAAACAACTGAGCTATATAAGGTATCATTGTTAACTTCATTTTATGAGTCACAAAACTGAAATCCAGAGTTAGTAATAACTAACACATATCATGTTTACTATGGGCTAGACACCATTACATGTTTTAAATATGTGAACTCATTAATCTTCTTAACAATCACAAGAGATAGGGCTATTACTTTCCTCATTGAAGATGAAAAAGCTGAAGACAAGAAAAGTCAGGCAACCTGTCTGGGATGGTTCATTTCATGTCATGTATCAACCTGCCTGCATCACAGGGTGCCCTGATATTTGGCTACGCACTATATCTGGGTGTGTTTGCAAAGGTGTTTCCAGATCAGCATTTGAATCGCTCAGTAGACAGAGTGAAGCAGAAGGCCCTCCCTGTTCGAGATGCACATCATTCAATACGCTGAGGGTCTCACAAGAACAAAAAGACAGAGGAAGGAAAAGTTCGACCTTTTCTGCCTACTTAGGCTAGGACATTGGTCTTCTCCTGCCCTAATGCTGAGACTTACACCATGGGCTCCCCTAGGTTCTCAGACCCTCAGACGCCGTCTGAATTACACAGCCAGTTTTCCAGCTCACAGACAGCGGGTGGTAAGCCTTCTCTTAATAGGATCTGTATCTCACTGGTTCTGTTCCTCTGGAGACCCCTGACTAATACACCGTCCAGGGGCAGACAGCTCAAAGTCACACAGCTAGTCAGTTGGGGGCTAAAACTCAAACCAGACTTGCTGAGTCCCAAACCTGTTTCCCTTGCATCAGGCTACCCCCAGATCTTTTAGCACACATGAAACTCTCAGGCAAAGGTCTGTGGCAGCTAATGGGCTTGATTTGCATTCTTCCTCTGACTAAATAGCTTGGAAGTGCCAGGTAGGAAATCCCCTTCACTATTAAGTCATCTTAGACACAGGAAACACAAAGTCTGTCTTTTTTCTTTCACTCACCATATTTGTGTAAGAATTGTTTTCTGGACACAGATGGAGGTCCCTGAGTTAGTGCAGGAACATTGAAAAGGGATGTCAGTCCAGGGTTCTGAACCAAAGGCCACCAACATGTGGGCTGGTGTCCCGTGCACCTGGGGCTTCAGTTACTCTGGGGTCTGAACAGCTTCACTTCAAATGATCTGGCAGTTTTAATTGAAAGGCATGTTAGTCTTTTTGTTAAAAAAAAAAATCCAAAAGAAAGAAAAGATTTCGGGTTCAAGGAATATTTCATCTCCATGAGACCATTGAAAGTCTAAAATATTTCCCAGCAAGATCCATTTGTTGAGCTATTAATAAACTTTATTATTTTTCCACCATGGCAAGAACCTAGCTGTTCCTCTAGTCATATTTCTCTTCAATGGAAAAAAGAAATCATTATCATTTCAGGCATCAAAAATCCTATTTTCCTTCAAGTGAACAGAAAAGGGGAGCAAAAACAGGCTTTGTTATGTGCGAAACCCAAACTGAGTAGGTAGTCTTAGTCTTTTACCTCTGTTTCCCCACCTATAAAATTAAATTAAAAACCAGAAAAGACAAATTTAGAAAACACAGCTGACCCTAAATAAGATTAATATGACGTCCCTTTTGCCTAATTTTAAAGATTAATTTTGACCTTCACATGATGATCAACAATATTATATATTAGGATCTAAAGAAATCTTGTTTTATTGATCTTCTTTCTCAACTAGGATGCAAGTTCCATGACCTCAGTGAGGTCATTACTGGCTCCCCAGAAAACAGAAATCCATTGGATGACCCCCCCACCACCACCACCCTAAGCTAACCACAGCTCTAAGGGACTGCTACCATCCCCACCCCCCAGAAAGAGGCCCTTGGAGCCTGGGAACCCAGGGTCTTGTCAACCAAGCACAGGGAAGTTGCAAAACTCAACTCCAAGTGTCCCTTTCTGCCCTTCTTCTGGGCCCTTCTGTCTTCGTCTGCCCTTTGGTGCTCAGGCCTTGGCTGGGTCTTCAGCTGGCTCATGGATCAGGGCACCCTGACAGCAGCCTCTCTGGCATCCCAGGAACTCTGCCTGGCCCAACTCGGAGCTTCTGGAAGCAGCAAACTACTCACTCTCCGCAGACTGGAGGAGAAATATCATCCATAAACAACACTTCAGCACAATGGAGATGGCGTGAACCTGCTCATCCCGGGGCCCCTGACCCGGTGGGAGACACAGCTCTGGTCTGGCTCCTCTGAAGCAGTGTCTACAGGCCAATGCCAGCGTTACTTCAGCTGCAAGGGAGGAGGGGAGTGAACACAGAGACAAGGCAGAAATGAAGAGGACTGGGGGAAGGGGTACGGAGACATCTCTAAAAGAAAAGGAGGGCCGAAAGGGGGAGGCCCTGCAGGCTTCCAGTTCCACCAGCTGATTCTAATTTCAGCTGCCCTTCCGCTTCTGTCTTCATCGTCCTCTAGTCTGGCGTCCGCCCCTCACATCCCCTCCCCCACAGCTCATCCCCCTTCCACTGGCAAACCCCCTCTCGCTGCCAGCAAACCCAGCATAAGAGGTGCCTGTTTGCATGGCAACTCCATGCTGACGCCAGGTCCAGACCTCCAGAGCACTCGCTCTCACAAGACCTGTTAGCTGTCAAAGGCGCTTGCTTACTCAATTAAGGGATAGCCTTCATTCCAAGAAGGCCACCCTGGCAAAGCCCCAAGTGCTCCAAACCCCACCCCAACCCCCAGCTTTGATGCTCTGATGATCCTATTGTCAGATCAATAGCCCATCTGCTCCTTGGAGGAGCCTCAGCCATCCTGCGCTAAATTAAAACAGATAGGATCAATCCTCGGTTAATTTCTCCCAACCAAACAATTTATCTCCCTTTTGGATTCTCTTGGAGGGTGAATTATATAATCCTGACACACCATTAGAGCTCCCTGACCAAAGAAAGCCTGGCTACAATGCTCGCCTGCTCTGTTTATCAGCAGCTCCAAAGTGTGACAAAGCCAGAGATTTATCTGAGAGTGTTACGCAGACCTGGCCTGAACTTTGCTAGATCTCTGCCAGGGCACGTGGAGGGGGGAAAGCATCTGAATACCAGTGCATGTTAATAATCTTGCAGGATGAATTGAATCCACATTTGGTAAGGTGAGCATAAGCTTCTATTTTTGAAGACTCAGTTGCCATCATTAGCGTATAGTATTTTCTCTGCTTCAGGTAAAAAATCAGGACACCTCGTACCAAAATGGCAACGGAAACGAAGGCTTTAAATCTCAGCTGGGAGGTAAGAAATAAAGAAATGTGCAGGGTCTGGCACAAATAACACCCCTTTTTTATTACAAAATCTCTTATTACAAAATCATAAGCATGTAATTCTGTAACATAACAATATCACACCCAAGCACACCGTATGACATTTCAGGTGAAATGTTCAAATTAAAGCTATAAATTATTACGCCCATATTACTACCCTACCAACCACACTCAAGCAGACCTTACTTCTGCCGGACCCTGTATGTTCATAATAATAGACATTGCTAATGATAATATTATTATTGGGCACTTCCCATACTCTAACCCACATAATGCTGGAGGCTGTGCAACTGAGGCCTAGAAAAGTAAGTGACCTCCAAGTTGACAGAATGACTAGGTGGTACAGTCGGGGCTTGTTACCAGGAGGCATGAACAGAGAGAGGCTGCTCTTTGTTAGAATACTGGGGTAGTGCCAGACTGGTTGATTAATAGCAGCTGCTCCGAAGCCCCTGAGTGCTTCCTTCTCGAAACCCAACAGACTCACCACACCTAAGTCCCTAAAAACCAGGAAGCCTGGCTTCCCTATAACATGGTAACTCAGGAGGTAACACATGGTCCATTAGAAGGTTGCTCTCTCCAGGATGTGGCCCATGGTTAGGGCCAATATCTGTAATAGGTTTTTTTTTTTTTTCATTTTTTATTTGTTGATTTTAGAGAAAGAGAGAGCAACATCAACTTGTTGGGCCAACATCCATAATAGTTTTTTTCCTTTTTAATTTTTGATTTTAGAGAGGGAGAGAGAAAGAGAGAGGGAGAGAGAGACATAGACATCAACTTGTTGTTCCACTTATTCATGATCCCTTCATTGATTCTTGTATGTGCCCTGACCAGGGATGGAACCTGCAACCTTGGTGTCCTGGAACAATGCTCCAACCAACTGAGCTACCCAGCCAAGGCTCATAATAGTTGTTATACGTTGATTAATGCCAAGGTTTGTTCCCAGGGATCTTGACTCAAACTCATGGTCTTAATCAGATTTCTCTTATTCCCACAAGGAAAGTGGACCAATGGGAAGAAGTTGGGAAGATGCCAAGGGTGGAAGACAGATCTGGTAAAGCATCCACGAGCTCAGTCTGGCCCACCAGAGGTTCAGCTCTCTGGGAGGGGTTTCTGCAATAGGGTAAGAATAACAATAACCAATACCTATGGATCACTTACATTTGTCTGGCACTGTTTGAGCCCTTACAATTATTATTTCATTTGATCTTCTTGGGAAAGATACTATTGTGGTATCTCATGAAGAAAGAAGTGCAGATGAGGAGGGGTACTATTATTCAGATGCACGAAGAGGGTCAGAAACTTGTCCAATGTAACAGAAATAATAAGAATGGTGCCAAGAGTCAAACCCAGGCCCTTTAGCTTCGGAGCTCATGCTATCAGCCAGTTCCCTACTTGCTTTGCCGAAGAAGAAAGGAAACATGAAAGAAAGTCCCTCGTGGAGTGAAAGAACAGGCAATGAGTCATTTCGGGGACTTGTCTTTGGTAGCATCAAGGCTACTTTCCCCCAACATTAGAACCATCCTGGGGAAAGTGAAAATTTCCTAGCTATGCCTGAACAAGATGCTGTGAACTTTTCAGTTGAAAAGGTCCCTCCTTTGATTAAGAGAAATCAAGTTGCATTTTTGTCACTTAAAACAGAAAGAGTCCTGTATTATACAACTATATAATCCACAGAGGGGAAAATTAAGAACAGCCAAGACCAGTTTGCTAAGATCTGGAAGCCAGCTCAAAATAGCTTGGTCAGGAACACCACTCATGAGACATCCCAAAGAATAGTGGCTTTATCTTTATCAAACTCTGGCCAATCCACCAGGCAAACCTAGCACAAGAAATACCCTTTATAAACATCTGAAGTGGTGAAACGAGCCTTAACTCACCATCCCTAGAAAAGCTTGGGAAGAAAAAAATGACATAAACTTGTTTAATGGGGAGAAAGGCAGAGACTGAGCTCACAGACTGTGACCGACCATAAAGCAGCAGGACACCGCAGGCCGTTTAATGGGAGAATTGAAAGGTGCTT
>PVKU01001502.1:139188-296076 GCA_004027475.1 Anoura caudifer | reverse complement strand
ATTTGTTAAATTTAACAACTATCATTTGTTGACCATTTTTTCCTTTTATCATGTAAAAAGCTATAATTATATGTTTTAAAGGTCCTGGGTGCTAGAGAATGATATAACTACCAAACAAAGCACAAATTGTTTTTTGTCATCAATGAAACTATGTTAGGACTGAGAGATATAATTTCTTGTATTTTTAAAAAATGACACCGGTACTTCTTAACGAGAATGTTCATCAGCAAAATACTAAGAAATGAGGAAGTACAAAGGTAAGCCTTTTTCCTTTTCCTTCTCAAAACTTCTTACAAGAGTGATTTATATTCCTTTCTTGGTGGTTTCTCACTCTTTTATCACCTGAATTAAAAATTCCATGATTCATTATACTCTCAGAGGACAGTGACATTGTAAGAGTAGCCTTTTGTCAGATATCTTTAGCTTTAATTTCTTCTGTAGCATTTCACATGGCCATGTTCCTCTTCTTCACATAATCCTCTCCTTTGACACTGTTTGTCTTGCATTATCCTAGCACTCCTCCTACTCACCTACAGTGTGGCCCACCTCTGTCATTCCAGTCACTCACCTTCAGAGTCTCTGCGACAGGTCCTAAAGCCACTTCATATTGTCTTTCACTTCATGTCTTAGCCACACTGAGCAGCTTTTGGTGCTGATCCTGCATACTATTATCATCTTTGGGTCCCTGCTCACAGCTCACTTTTCTAGAACAAGTTTTCTTCCTTCTTCCCATCACTAAGATCTACTCATTTTTTACGCCTTTGCTGAAATGTCACAGCCTCAGGAAAGGTTTCCTTAATTTATGAAACAGTTATAATTTCTTTCTTCACTGGGTATTCATTTAGATTTTAATAACATTTTATATTTTGAAAGTTTCATTCTATTGATTTTATCCCATTTACCTACAATGGGCAACATGGGTGCTTATAATGACTTTTCTTACTCATTTCATAGAAGATTCTACAGCACATACTACATTGAACATGATACATGTGCAAAAGGAATTTGTTGATGTTAATATCATTTTAAGCAAAATTGTGAAAATAGCATAGCACATTTTTTTGTCATGTTACTATGGGTAAATGTATGTACTATAACCATGTCTGGAGAAATCTTTGATTTAAATGTTTAGCCACAATGAAAGGGTAGAGGTAGGTAGGAAAATGCTTAGGAATTTATGGTTTTACAAGTGACTCACAATTTTAGGCATTTTCTTATCAAGATGAAACGTGTGTGATTATACTACACATAAGTGTGCTTTTAAAATCTGTATTCTATTACTGTACTCAAGTATCTTAAATTATGTATCAGTCCTGCAATTCATTAATTGGAGATATTGGTTGTAATATATTTGTATGTCAGAGATTAAGTACACTTTTGGCATTTAGAAGGGTGAGAATAATAAATTATTGCAGCTGGTTTTAATATTTTTATATTAACAGGAATTTTTCAAGCAAAGTAATTCGAATAGATAATTTTCAGAGATATTTACTTTACTATGAATATTGTTGTATATATCTTGTCCTTGGGAAAAAAAAACCCATTCATTTCATTAATCATAATTAATCACATCCAGGATACTGTCTATCTTAGGTTGGGTTAATCCAAAAGTAGACCCTGGGATCTTTAGTTTGGACATTGTCAATGAGCACAGAAACCATTACTATAGCTCAATGCAAATCAGAGGTAGGTCAAGGGATTGTGGGGATGGGAACCCAAAGGGTCTACTATATGAGGGATGACCCCCCAAAACCAGAATTATCTTCTGGAGGGTGGGCCCCTTGTAGTACAGGCTTTCCTCACTTGGTGAGTGTTCTAGGAACCCATCTGTATCAATGTGCCAGATGGTGTTGTTGTGAGAGGCTGAGTTCAGTTTTAGTGAATTTTTTTTATACCTCTTTCAATGTGTTTACCCATTTCATGATGAGTGATTTATAAGCATACCTGCACTGGGTATTCAGAAGTTTTTGACCCAAAATAGCATGAGCCTCATGTCCCACCCTCCCTATTCAACTGATTTCACCCTGAGCTACATTTTTTTTGCTTTCCCAATGAAAAATATCCTCAAAGGGAAACATTTGCCAATGTGGACGAGGTGAAACAAAAATGGCAGATGCACTAAAAGCCATCAAAATTGTTGAGCTAAAGAACTGTTTTGAACAGAAGAAAAAACATCTCAATAGGTGTATTGCATCAAATGGAGAGTACTTTGAAGGTGACCAAAGCTTAAACATGTAAGAATAAATACACAATTTTATAAATAAATTCTGTTTTTTTAGTTCCCTCCTTGTATCAAAGATATACCTCTATTTTATTTCTCACAAAGGAAGAAAAATGCTGTCAATTATACTGTGGTATATATTTTTTAATCACTTAGATATCATATTTTATACTTACTTAAAAAGGGCTTTTAGTTTTGTTTTACACAGAGATTTTTTAAATTCCCCCTCCCCCTCTACGTGTATGTGTGTTAAATAAATTAGAAAATGTATTTATAAAACTTTTCCATATTGTCGATATATTTGATTTTCTAAGTAAATTGTTCTGGGCTACATTAAAAGTATTGGTGATATAACAATTCTCAAAAGTGTGCTTCTCTATTATCTCCTGGACTTTCAAGCCTGAATAACCTTCTGCTTGTTTTGATTCACATGAGAAGGTAGTGACAACTATGTCACAACTGCTTTTGTCTGATATGATTTTTTAAGATACATTCTAATTTCAGAAATGTTAAAATGTGAAAAAAATTAGCATCTTAGATTAGATGAAGCATAGTATTTAGGCTATATTAAGTAAACTTTAAAAACACTCATTAAGACAGAAGACTTCTAGAGTCCCAGGCAGGCTCTACTCTTATAAGGCAAGTCCATGGATTTACTTGGACTCCCCAGCTCTGAGCTCTAACACTGTGGTGGCAACTCAAACCATGCCAGGTACATATGGCAAGGAACTGAACTATCTGGCTCTGTGGAGAGTGTTGGACAGGATACTTTCTCCCAGACCAAAAAGCTGGCAGAAGCTATTGTTCCTTTGCTGAGTCCTCCCCCCACAGAGAGTGGGAAGACAGGTGCCATACCTTTGTATACATCAACTTGGCCAACACTGTTTGTGCAGGCCTCCTGATTCCCTGACACCCCACTGCACCCAAAATATAGGCTCACCCCTGCCATTTCCAGTGGCTTTTCCATATAGCCTGTCTTGACTCATGCTGAAGACATTACTAAAATCTCTCAAATTTTCATAAATACAAAATAAGCAGCAAGTGGCCACAGCATGTCCTTACTAAGTTGCTCCAGGACCAGCACTAGTGGCAGATGGTCTTGGTTCTCATCTTGGCCTCTCCCAGTCGCTTACAAGCTCAGCACAAGAAGCAGCCGTTGGTGGATGTGGCTCTCACAGGGCATAAGCAGCAGCTGATCTTAGCCTGCAACTCCCTGGAGGCCCCAGAGCCAGCACAATGGTGTAAAATTTAGGACTGTGCTGGAGCACCATCCAACCACCTCCAGGAGAGACACATTTAAGGGATGGACTCATTGAGCATGTACAGCCAAGATTACTCTGGCCAGTGAAGCTATATGTATTATTTAGAATTGAAGTGCAGATAAGGAGCTTCCCAGACAGGAAGAAGCTGAAGGAGTTCACTGTCACCAACCCATTACAAGAAATGTCAAAGGGTCTCCCTTAAGAAGAAGAAGAAAAAAAGAAAAAATATAAATAATAAAATTGCAACAAACACATGTCTATCAACAGTCATTTTAAATGTAAATGGATTAAATGCTCCAATAAAAAGTATAGAATCACTGAATGGATAACAAACTAAGACATTTAAACATGCTTTTCACAATTAACTTCAGATTGAAAGATACACATGGACTGAAAGTAAAGGGATGGAAAAGTACATTTCATGAAAATAGAAACAAAGAAAAGCTGGGGTAACAATACTTATACCAGACAAAACTGACTTTAAAACAAAGGCAAATGAAGCTTTTAAAACAAGAGATGGTATAAAGGACTACTCAGCAATTACACCTTTGGGTATTTATCTGAAGAAACCAAAAATACTAAATTAAAAAAGAATATATATTCATGTATTCACTGCAGCATACTTGCAATAGCCAAGAGCAACCTAAGTGTCCATCAATAGATGGATGGATAAAGGAGAAGTGGTGCATATATAAATACCATGGAGTATGACTCAGCCATAAAAAAGAATGAAATATCCCCATCTGCAAGAACATGGTTGGAACCAGAGGGTATTAGGCTGAGTGAAATGTCAGGAAAAGAAAAATAAATTCCATATGATTTCAATTGTATTTATATGTGGAATTTAAAAAACAAAATAAACCAACAAGCAGAACATAAACAGATCATAGATACAGAGAACATGGGAATTTTGGCCAAGATGGAGGTGTAGCTGGACGTGCTGTGCCTCCTCTCACAGCCAAGATTAGGGACTACAAAAATATAGAACCAAAAAAAAGAAAACCCAACCAGGACAAAGGGAGGATTGAATTGGGCAAAAGTCTGATGGTGATTTGCCCAGACTGGTGACAGAAAGAGGCCCCGTGACCAGAGGTGGCCCTGCGACCAGGGGTGACTCCGTGACTGGAAGAGGGCCGGTGACCAGGGGCAGCTCTGGGACTGGAGGAGGCCCCATGACAAGGGGCACACTGCCACCCAACGTAGCCCTGGGACCAGGACTGGGGGCTTCTGCGACGGAGGGTAGCCCTGCAACCAGGGGGGGCCCTGAGACCAAGGAGCAGCCCTGCGACTGGGGCAAACCTGGGACCAGCACCAGAGGTGACTCTGCAACCAGCGGTCCTGCGACCAGAAGGAGGGGGCTTTGAGGAAGACCTAGAGCACACACCCATGATCCTAGGGGAGAAAAAAAAAACCTGGAACTCTGAAAAAAAAACGGAGTTGGACTGAAAAAGGGAGCATCCCAACAGCTGAAACAGTGGAAGCTGTGAACACCAGGATACCCGAAGGAGACTGCACCACTGAATCTCACAGCTATTCTACCACAGAAGTTCACACCATAAACCCAGGGAGCCAGAATAGATCAATTTAAGAAGCTGAGGCTGACAAGAAGAGTCTCACAAACAATGGGAAGACAAAGAAACAATCCCCAAATGAAAGGAAAGGAGGAAGTCCCAGAAAGAATGCTAAATGAAATGGAGGCAACTATCAGATTTTGAGTTCAAAGCAATGGTTGTCAGGAAGCTCCATGAGCTCCCAGAGAGCTACCAGAAACTATAGGGAAACTATGATGAACTCACTGCAAACTATGTCAACATGAAAAAGGAAATAGAAACTATCAAAAAGGGCCAAGAGGAAATGAAGAATAAAATTTCTAAACTGAAGAACACAGTGGAAGGAATGAAAAGCAGAATCGGTGAAGCAGAAGATTTCATCAGCGAGTTGGAGGACCAAGTAGAAAAAAAATCCAGAAAGAGCAAGAAAAGAAAAAGAGGCTCAGAAAGAATGAAGAGGGATTAAGAGAAATGTAAGACAATATGAAATGTAATAATATCCATATAATAGGCATTCCAGAAGGAGAAGAAGAAGAGCAAGGGATAGAAATCCTATTTGAAAAAGTAATGATGGAAATCTTCCCTAATTTGAGGAGAGAAAAAATCACACAAATCCAGGAAACACAGAGAGTTCCAATCAAGAGGAGCCCAAAAAGGCGCACTTCAAGACACATCATAATTAAAATGGCAAAATTCCAAGGCAAAGAGAGACTCTTAAAGTCAACAAGGGAGAAAAAGGAAGTAACATACAAGGGAGCCCCGATAAGGTCAGCAGCTGACTTCCCAATGGAAATGCTCCAAGCCAGAAGACAATGGCAAGAAATATTCCAAGTAATGAGAATCAAAGGCCTGCAACCAATACTACTTTATCCAGCAAGGCTTATAATCAAGATAGAAGGCCGAATAAGGAGCTTTCCAGACAAAACAAGTCTAAAAGAATACACCTTTACAAAACCACTTCTGCAAGTGTTGCTAAAGGGATTGCTTTAAGGAAAGGAAGGAAGAGAGACAGAGACAGAGACAAGAGGGAGAGAGAGAGAGAGAGAGAGTTATGAAAATGGCAATGAATCAGTACTTATCAATAATGACCTTAAATGTAAATGGATTAAATGCTCCAATCAAAAGACATAGAATAGCTGAATGGATAAGAAAGTATAACCCACACATATGCTGCCTACAAGAAACCCATGTCAGGACAAAAGGCTACACAGACAAAAAGTTAAGGGCTAGATTTTCCAACCAAATGGACAGGAAAAAAAAAATGGGGTAGCAATACTCATATCACACAAAATAGACTTCATAAGAAGGGCCATAAAGAGAGACCCAGAAGGTCACTTCATAATACTCAAGGGAAAAGTCCACCAGGAAGACATAAACATTGTAAATATATATGCACCCATCATTGGTGCACATAAATACATCAAGAAAATCTTAGAGGACTTCAAGAAAGATATTGACAGCAAGACAATTATAGTAGGGGATTTAACACCACACTATCAAAAATGGACAGATCTTCTAAACAAAATATCAACAAAGATATTGTGGCATTGAACAACACTCTAGATGAAATGGACTTAATTGATATGTATAGAGCCCTTCATCCCAAAGATACTAAATACACATTCTTTCCAAATGCACATGGACATTCTCAGAGATAGACCACATGATATGACACAAAACAAACCTCAACAAATTCAAGAAAATTGAAATCATAACAAGCATTTTCTCCAAACACAAGGGACTGAAACTAAAAGCCAACCCCAAGGGGAAATACCCAAAACACTCAAAATCATGGAGTTGAATAGCATGCTATTAAACAATGAATGGGTCAAGAATGAAATTAGGGAAGAAATCAAACAGTTTCTGGAAACAAATGATAATGAACTCACAACAACCCAAAACTTATGGGACACAGCAAAGGCAGTCCTCAGAGGGAAATTCATAGCAATACAGGCCTACCTAAAAAAGATAGAAACATTTCAAACAAACAACCTAACCCTACACCTACAAGAACTCGAGGAACAACAACAAAGACAGTCCAGAGCAAGTAGAAGGGAGGAAATAACCAAGATCAGAGCAGAATTAAATGACACAGAGACTAAAAGCACAATTCTAATTATCAATGAATCCAGGAGCTGGTTCTTTGAAAAGATAAACAAAATTGACAAGCCTTTAAGCAGGCTCATCAAGAAAAAAAGAGAGAGGACCTAAATAAACACAATCAGAAATGAAAGAGGAGAGATTACAACTGACACCACAGAAATGCAAAGAATTGTAAGAAATTACTATGAAGAATTGTATGCCAAGAAATATGAAAACCTAGGTGAAATGGACAAGTTTCTAGAAAAATATAATCTTCCAAAACTCAATGAAGAAGAAGCAGAAAGCCTGAACAGACCAAAAACAGCAGATAAAATTGAAGCAGTAATCAAAAAACTCCTGACACACAAAAGCCCTGGACCAGATTGTTTCACAGGAGAATTTTACAAAGCATTTAAGGAAGAGTTAACCCTTATCCTTCACAGATTATTAAAAAAAATCAAAAATGATGGAAGACACCCAAACTGTTTTTATGAAGCCAGCATTATCCTAATCTCAAAATCAGACAAAGACACAACAAAGAAAGGAAACTTCAGGCCAATAACGCTGATGAACATAGACGATAAAATCCTCAACAAAATATTGGCAAACCACATCCAACAATATATTAAAAAGGTCATACACCATGACCAAGTGGGATTCATCCCTGGGATGCAAGGATGGTTGAACGTTCGCAAATCAGTAAATGTAAAATGTCACATAAACAAAAGAAAAGACAAAAATCACATGATCATATCAATAGATGTGGAAAAAGCGTTTGATAAGGTACAACACCCATTTATGATCAAAACACTCAGCAAAATAGAAATAGAAAGGTACAGCACCCATTTATGATCAAAACACTCAGCAAAATGGAAATAGAAGGTGCATTCCTCAACACAGTAAAGGCAATATATGAGAGGCCTACTGCCAACATCACACTCAATGGGCAAAAACTAAAACCTTTTCCACTAAGATCAGGAACAAGACAAGGATGTCCACTTTCACCACTTCTATTCAATATAGTATTACAAGTCTTAGCCACAGCGATTAGACAAGAAAATGAAATAAAAGGCATCCAAATTGGAAAGGAGGAAACAAAACTATCATTGTTTGCAAATGACATGATAGTGTACATAGAAATTCCTATAGACTCGGCCAAAAAGCTGCTCAACCTATGGAATTAATTTGGCCAAGCAGCCGGATACAGAGTCAATATCCAGAAATCAAAGGCATTTTTGTATAGCAACAATGAAACAGCATAAGCAGAAATCAAGAAAAAAATACCATTTGATATAGCAAAAAGAAAAATAAAATACCTAGGAATAAACCTAACCAAGGAGGTAAAAGATCTGTATGCAGACAACTACACAACACTGAAGAAAGAAATCAAGGAAGACACAAACAAATGGAAACATATACCATGTTCATGGATTGAAAGAATCAATATCATCAAAATGTCCATATGCAATACATATTAAAGTACCAATGGCATATTTCACAGACATAGAACAAACACTTCAAAATTTTATATGGAACCCTAAATGACCCCGAATAGCTGCAGCAATTTTGAGAAAGAAGAGCAAAGTGGGAGGGATCACAATACCTGATACCAAAATGTATTACAAGTCCACTGTAATCAAAACAGCCCGGTACTGGCATAAAAACAGGCACATGGACCAGTGGAACACAACAGTGAGCCCAGAAATAAACCCAAATCTCTACGGTCAATTCAATGGAGTAAAAATAGCCTCTTAAACCAATGGTGTTGGGACAACTGGACAGTTACGTGCAAAAAAAGTGAAACTTGAGCACCAATTTACACCATGCACAGAAATAATTCAAGGTGGATAAAAGATTTAGATATAAGCTGTGACACCATTAAAGTCCTAGAGGAGAACATAGGCAGGAAAATCTCAGATATTTCATGCAGCAACATTTTCACTGATATGTCCCCTAAAGCTAACGACGTAAAGGAAAGAATAAACAAATGGGATCTCATCAAAATAAAAAGCTTCTGTGCGGCTGAAAAAAACAGTATTAAAATAAATAGAGAACCAACTCTATGGGAAAAAATATTTGCCAATGATACCTCAGACAAGGGTTTAATCTCCAAAATATGTAAAGAACTTACACGACTCCACTCTAAGAAAACAAGCAACCCATTAAAAAATGGGCAAAGGATTTGAACAGACACTTCTCCAAGGAGGACTTACAGAGGATTCAGAGACACATGAAAAGATGCTCAATATCGCTAGCTTTCAGAGAGATGCAAATTAAAACCACAATGAGATAGCACTTCACACCAGTCAGAATGGCCATCATAAACAAAGCAACAAACAAGTGTTGGAGATGTTGTGGAGAAAAGGGAATCCTAATGAACTGTTGGTGGGATTGTGGACTGGCACAACCACTATGGAAAGCAGTATGGAATTTTCTCAGAAAACTAAAAATGGATCTACCTTTTGACCCAGCAATTCCACTGCTAGGATTATATCCTAAGAACCCTGAAACATCAATCCAAAAGAACCTATGCACCCCAATGTTCATAGCAGCACAATTTACAATAGCCAAGTGTTGGAAGCAACCTAGGTGTCCATCAGTAAATGAACGGATCAAAAAACTATGGTACATGTACACAATGGAATTCTATGCAACAGAAAGAAAGAAGGAGCTCCTACCCTTTACAACAGCATGCATGGAACTGGAGAGCATCATTCTAAGTGAAATAAGCCAGGAAGTGGAAGGCAAATACCATATAATCTCACCTTTAAGAGGAACCTAAACAACAAAACAAACAAACAAGCTTAATATAACCCAAAACACTGAAATTGAGAAGAAACTGACAGTCACCAGAGGGGAGAGGGGAGAGAAGACCAGGGGAAAAGGGGAAGGGTTTACAGGAACAAATATAAAGGACAAATGGGTAAAAACTAAGGGGGTGGAAATGGGAGGGAGATGGGGAGGGCTTGGGCGGTGGGCTGGGATTGGAGTAAAAGACAGAAAATTGTACAAGAACAACAATTAAAATAAATTAAAAAATACAACACAAAACAAACAGAAAAAAATATATATATAAAAGATACACAGAACATTTTGATGGTTGCCAGATGGGTGCAGATTTGGTGGGAATCGGTGAAATATGTGAAAAGAGTTAATAAGCACAAATTAGTAGCTACAGAATAGTCTCGGGAATGTCAAGTCAGCATGTGGAATGCAGTTGATAATATTGTAATAACTATGTATGATGTCAGATGGGAATCACTTTTTAAGTTTTATGAAAGTTTAATCACTGGGTTATATACCTGAGCAGAATGTACATCAACCATAGTTAAAAAATAAATAATAATAATAATTAAAAAATAGAAAATACTCATGAATTAATTAACAATCTACTGTTGTCTACATCTTTTTAGCACATATATGTTATATATAGTAGTATATATATTATGAAGAAAATACTGATTGAAGATTAATTAGATGATATATTAATTTTTGAATCTTCTTTTTCTCATATACTAAAATTTTAAAGTAGTGTGATATCTTACAGGAATGTCAGAAATAGCTTTCCCTGCTATTTTGTTTAAAATTTTAAAAACTGTGTTATTCTGCAATTTTAAAGTTGAATGATTAAAATAATATTTTATTATTTTTATTTTATTTTTAGCCAAGAAATATCTTCAACCAACAGCATTAGTCCAAAATGGTGATTCATATACTAAAACTAATAAATATTAGAGGTATCCTATCTTATACTTGTGTTGTCAACTTCCAAGGTATGTTCAATTTTGTAATAGAAGTCTTTATGAAACTGAGGGGGAAAAGGAAAAACAGGTGCCATTTATTAAAATTGTTCAATGTTGAGTCCTTAGGGAGGAAATGAGGGGTTAACTACATGGAATGGAGACAGAGCTCAAATACAGTTAATGTCAAAGGTCAACAATCTAGGTTTGAAGAACCTCAGTGCTACTACATTCTTGCATTAATGTGTTCTGTTCATATTTTACATGCAACCATACTTAGGAACATGAATAGCCAAGATTATAAGTTTTATGTATTTTTTCATAGCTTCAATAAAAACAATAAATGTAAAACTAAGAAAAAAGGCACTTTTGCAATATGGTTATTTAATATTTTTACACAGATAATTTGAGGCTTTGAAAATTTTGTTTTCAAATGTTTGCACAAATTTTTTTACTTCATTTTGAGAATGTTTACAAAATTTGCACTAAGACTATATAAGCTTTCCTCCACAGATGGTCTTGAGTATTGTCATTGAAAGAGTTTCATTTTTGGTGGCATTTAACCCACATTTTAGAATATTTAAGAGCTCACTGGAACATATTTTTTAACTATTTTTAACTTCTTGAATCTTTTGCTTAAATAAAGTTGAATTTTGTACCTTTCCCTTGTAGCTTTGATGAGAGCTGTAAATGACCTCTTTAAGATGCTTAAGTGAGGACCAAGTGTTCCAATACATCCCAGAGAATTAATAAGGAATTACACATTCAATTAAGCTTATGGCTGCCTAGATTATAACCCACTGGATCTAACAAGTATTATTGTACTATTTATCCATAAAAAGGTGGTTTTTAATTAAGCCTATGTCATAACAAAATTAATTTATCTTATTTTCAATGATCAACTCATCAATTTGTTTTGAAATTACAAATTGAGCTAATTTTTGAAACATACAGTTTTAAAAATGTATTTAAATTATAAATCTAGTCAAGCCTTCATAGATATCCTCCATACTTATATAAATATTATTACATTGATGCATATATTTCAGTAGGGCATAACATAGGGTTATTTGGTGACATAGTATGTCAAGATAATACAAAACTATTTAGATTTTGTCTTTAAACTCCTTGCTTTAATCCATGCCTTAACCCACTTAACTCACTTGATTTGTGTGAGTGTGTATGTGTGTAGCAAGTGAAAATACACACAAAATTTTGTATCTCACTTCATTGCTTAATCTACCCCCCATTTCAGAACATCATTCAATAGGTAGCGGTAGAATTAAATTGCAGTGGCATTTTCAGGGTTTTAGAGAAGGACCATTGGACTGAGAGTCAGGAACACTGCACTGTGTCTTCAATATTTTTCTTGATCTCTTATGCAAATTTGTAAGTGACACATCTCAACAGACCTCAATTTTGAAATGAGAACAATGGACCAGACTAAATACCTCTACTATTACTTACATATAAAATATTGTGATTTATAACCAATACAGAGCTTTCAATATAACTAAAATATCAAAGGTATGTCCTAGAAAATAAATGTAACTTTAATTGTTGAAGTCAATATTTTTGAACTTTGTTTTCAAACATAATTTACTCAATTTCAGAATTTTTCATTATTCTGGAAAGTTATATGCATTTTATGAAATTAACATTGGGAGAAAGTGACTATTTTGTATTAAGGAATTCTTAACATAGTCATATTTAGTCTCAAAATTTAGAAAAAAATCAAAGAGAGATGGCTTTTAATGAAGAGATCAAGATAAACCTCTCAAAAGTAATATTCTGATTATATAGTCATGAATTATGCCAATGGAAATGAAGGGGATATCTAAAGATCAGCACAGCCATATTTTCAAAGAACATTTATTAAAGATAAAAAAGCAAAATCCAAGGATGAGTAAAAGCTTGCAAATTTTGTACTTAGTAAACAAATAATGTATAGATTTTAAAATTGAGCATCTTTGAAGGGTTTTTATAGGCCTAATTTGGTGAATTTAGTAGTCCACTGGTGGACTAGGTTAATGGTTGACAAAAAAGAAAGGTTAAAAATCTTTCAGTGCCTTATTTTTATTTTTTCACAAAAAAATAAAAAACCTTTACAATGCCACTCTTATTATAGTTCACACTAACATTCTTTAAGTTCATAGTTAGATTTATTTTACTCCAAAATATTTAATTTAAACTGTTCTCTCTGAATGGAATGATTATCCCTCTTTTCTTTGGCTAATCTTACTCTTTCTTTAAGACTCTTGAATATCTCCCTATTATAACCTATATTACATCTACAACTTAATCTCGAATGTAATTAATTTGCATTTTATTTAAATAATTAACTGACTGGACAGAAACAATATTGATTAGGGGATAGAAACCTTATTTTGTGATCCCTGTTTTTTGGCCATCTGACATTGTACCAGGCACATAAGAGAAAATTTTTAAAAAATTGACAAATTTAAGTAAACAAAGAAAAGATGTATGACTATTGCACTAGAGATTGCTTGCTGTCTCCCTATATCCACTTCTCCCTCATCCTTTAGTACAGAATGCTTTTACTTTCCCTGTGCACATGACTGTCCACCTCAAGCATTCTAGACTCCCTTATAGCTAGGTTTGTCCACCTGACTGAATTCTGGCCAATGACAGGTGAGCAGTACAGCTATAACTTCTGGGTCAAGCCCTTAAAATAAAAGGACATGTCCTTACCCTGCTAGTGGCTACACACACACACACACACACACACACACACACACACACACACACAGTAGTGGGAGCTAGCGTGGTCCTCCTGAAAAAGAAAATACAATTTTTTGAGGGTGATAAAGAAAAAGGTCAAGGAGCTGGTATTCTTAATGTTATCGAGATAAATATTAGGCATAATTTAGTTACCTCAGATTTTGACATGATAGAAAAAATCATTTTTCTTAAGTGATCATAACATTCACATTTTTGTTAATGTAGTAAAAACCTACATCCTGACTGATACAACTTCAGACAGTGTTTTTTTTTGAATCGATTCTAAGGATATTGTGATTACTTAATAATTAATAACTGTCATTTGAAAACAACAAAAATACTTTTTTCTCATTTATTAAAGAATAATTAAAAATTTTGTCAACTGGAAAAAAACTATAAGCAACAACTGGACTAAAATTAAACCTACATTTCTTTTCAACTCTCTTTTCCTTTATGTTGGGCAACATTTCAATTATGGTCATAATCTCTGTTATAAAGAACAATTTTAAACAAAGAAATGGGAGTTGGGTAATTGAATTGTTTAGGACAAACAAGGCAATAGAAAAAGAACTTTCTAAAACATAAAGCATCATACATTTAAAGGAAGTATGTCAGACCTTTAGGAAATATTGAGGATAGTTTAATAGTTTCTTAGGTTTTGGTCCTTTTTCCGTTTCTAATCTGCAGAAGTGATCTAGACGTGGAGACCAACTGCACCTATATTCAATCTGATGGCACACAACGTTGAACGTTGGAGTGAATGCAAGGCAAAGTGAATGAGAGGAGGGAATCTTTGGGGCAAAGAAACTGCTTCTTGTATGTAGTAAAAGGAAGTCTAAACAACAGCATACAAGATTTGAAAGAAACTCTGATTTAAAATGAAAATGAAAATATGTCTCATGAATATGATGTATCACCTTTAAGTTATGACTATATTAAAATTGCGGTAACTAATTTATCACAAAGGAAAACTGCCCTTATGGAATTAATAACCTAAATTATTCCTGAATGTGCTATTCTTGAGAATATAATAATTTGATTGACAGATGTTACACTGGTATCTAAGATTATTTCAATAAAGGATATAATTAATACATAACTACATATGGAAAAGGGAATGTTTGGCAAATAAGTTGGCACAAGCTATTGAGCACTATTGCAAAATTACAAATGAGGTGTATATAAATATACACATCAGGGAGCATTCTTCTCAAGTGTAACTCCTCAATGGTGAGAGGTTTGGAGGATTTAGTTTGCTAGCATCATTCTTATGGTGATTTTGTAAAGTCTTTTTAATGTAGTTTACTTCAAAATTTGGTTCAATATAATTTCTCCAGAAATAACATGAAATGCTTTATAATTATTTTAGCATTAGCAAATGGCATCTATATTTTCATGACATCTGCATTTTAATCTTTACCTAGAATCCCAATCTAGTTTTTAAAATTGTTTAATCGGGACATTAATAGTTTGCATTAGTTTACTTCCGAAGCTTATATGCTGAGATTCTTTAATCCTACTTGAAACAAACATTGCATTATAACATTGCTCTGTGTATGTTATAACTAGATTTCACTGTAATTGCTGCAATAAATTTAAAGTGTTTATAATTACTAGAAACACACTTTTCACTGGAGCCAGCTTTTATCCTGCCAGCCATCACTAAGTTGGTTAGGTTTAGCAAATAAAAATAAAGGAAACAGGTTTAAATTTCAGATCAACAATAAAAAATTCATAATATCAATGTCACATGCAATGTTTGGATCTTACTTGTATTTTTTTAAATATTCATTATTTATATGAAAGTCACATATAGTTAGACAGCCTGTAATTCAGCGACTCCACTCATCACTCATCACCCTTCAATGCTGGGCATCTGTCCACAGAGAGTTTTATGAGAAGGAGGTCCAAGCACTGGTTCCAAAAGGCCTTCAGTGGTGTGTCAATCTGAAAGGAGAGATTAGTCATTTGAAGAACAACTCTGATTAAATTGTGTGCTGCAGACTAATTGCACCAACCTTTTTCTCTTTAAAATGTTTTTTTTTTTTTTTTAAGAGTTAATGAGAGGGCAAGGGACTACAGTACTGAGATAATATGGACTTTGATGCCATAACAGGTTCGGACCCAACCCCTTTTCATCCCGTGAGGGCCAGATATTCCTAAGAGCCCCTCTCCCCTTCCCCAGCTCCAATAGCTGCTTTTATCTCAACAACCCTTGCCAATGTAGAGACAGAGCTACTCTCTCTGTAGATTAACAGGCTGAAAGGACATGGATTAAAGTCAGCTGCTACCATGGGAGGACTCCTGGTGAAACAGTCTCATGCACGCTGAAAGTAAAACCTGGTAAATCCAGGGACAGGAACCAAAGTCCCTCCTAGGTTCTGGGCTGCTAGTGCCCTCTGGTGCTTCACAGTGGAAAACAGAAATCCTATCTGAGGGAGGGGGAAGCATCTTAGTCCTGAAATTGTGTCTTGAAGTATTTTTTCAAACACTGTATCTAGCAAACAACCAAATATAGTGATACACATAAAAAAACAAACCAGACATAAATCAGGCTCAACAGAATGAAAAGGCAACACAAACACACTTCCGGTAATTTCAGATATTGAAGTTATTTTATTAGAAACAGCTTATAAGAAACTATAATTTTTATATTTATAGAGATTAAAGCCAAATTTAAATTTTGGGGTGAAAGATATCAAAATAAATATTGCATATTTGAACAAAGCAAGTAAAATTATGTTGAAAAAATGCCATAAAAATGTGGTTTAAAAGCAAATCATCCCAGCTGAAAAGATAATTAGTGAATTGAAAGATACATCAAAAGATGTGGAAAAACAATGATGTACTACATACAAAAGAGGAATAGACATCCCTGATATGCTGAAGAGTATTTCTTTTTTATTTTATTTATTTTATGTTGTTTTCATTTTATTTTTAATTAAGTGTATTGGGGTGGCAATGTTTAATAAGATTATGATGACTTCAGGTATACATTTGTATGATACATGATCTGTATATTGTATTGTGTGCCTGTCACCAAAAGTCAAATCATCCTCTGTCACCATATGTGTGCCCCCTGACAGGCAGTTCTCTAAAGTTGTAAACTTTTGTAAGGGGAGGTTGCAACCCTAATCAAAGCATAAATCAGGAAAGCAAAGGCCATCTCTTTGGAATTAGGATTTAGAACTATTAGAAAAAAAGAAATTTTGCCACTGAATAATAAAAAAACAAAAAGATGATGGTAATTCAAAAAACTAAAGTATAATGAGTTAAGAGGGTAGACATGAAAAATCCAATGCTCACGGCGTTGGTGGGTGATAAGATGGTTTCTTCTTGCTTACCTGATGGATATGATTCTAAGACACCCAGCTCTCTGAATAGCTAGCACCATACTTAGATGTATGTAGAGAACCAAGACGTGATGGAAAAACGACAATAATTTTAGCACTTTGATTCAGGACATGAAGAATCTATTACTTGTATTGTAATCTTATTTGCAATAAGTTGGTTTCCTATATGCTTTAACAAATGCTAAGTTTTCCAGTATATGCTAATACTGGTGTGTAATGTTGGCCTTGTCTCAGAAATCTAATTATACTTTCCTGAATCTGTTCCCATAATCAATGGCAGCAACTGAGCCCTGTTCAGTCAAGTAGTATGAGCATAGTCTTACAAGTTTATTTAGGACTGGCCTCAATACATAGAAAGTGATAGGAAGACCATGGGGATCATTCAATCACCTTTCTGCTTTCTCTGCTTTCCCAATTATTACAGTGGTTGCCACAGAGCAAAATTGTTATGTAATCCCAGATGTGACCCCTCCTTGTCTGCTTACCCTAAGACACATCACAATTGAAATGTCAAAGGTTAAAGGTAAAGAGAGAATCTTAAATGCAGCAAGAGAAAAGCGGAAATAACCTACAGTGGAGTTCCCACAAGACTGTTAGGTGATTACTCAAAAGAAACTTTGCAGGCTAGAAGGGATTGGCAAGAAATATTTGAAGTCATGAAAAGCAAGAACCTACACCAAGACTGCTGTACACAGCAGAGCTATCATTTAGAATTGAAGGGCAGATAAAGAGCTTCCCAGACAAGAAAAAAAAACTAAAGGAGTTCATCATCATCATCAAACTATTATTATGTGGAATGTTAAAAAGACTTAGTGAACAAAAAAATATCAAAACTATGAACAATAAAATAGCAATAAATACATATCTATCAGTAATTGAATCTGAAAAACTAAGCAAACAAGAACAGAGACATAATCATGGATACAGAGAATATTTTTATGGGAGGGGTGTGTATGGGAATGGATGAAGAGGTGAGGGGATTAAGAAGTACAAATTGGTAGTCACAGAATAGCCATGGGGATGCAAAGTACAGCATAGGAAATGGAGTAGGCAAATAACTAATATGCGTGACCCATGGACATGAAGAAGGGTGTGGGGATTGACTGAGGGTGTGAGGGGTTGCTGGGTGAAGGGGTCAAAGAGGGACAATTGGGACAACTATAGAAGCATAATAAATAAAATATAATTCAAAAAAGTGTATATGTGGAAAAAAGGAGTAAAGGGGACTAAAGATATTTCTATAATTGATTATAGAAAGAGAGGAGAAAGAAAATAGGAGCAATGCCAACATTTGCAGACATAATGGCTTGGAATATTTCCAAATTGGTGAGAAGCCTCACAAATATTTAACAAGATGAAAAATCCCTCAAGATGATATAGAAGAAAAATTGAAGCCTACATACATCTTAATGAAATTGCCAAAAAGTAATACAAAGTAAATATCTAAAAGGGCTAGAGAAAAAAGATCATTTCATAGAACAGGCTAATAAACCTTTTTCAAAGCAATAATAAAAGACACAAATAGTAAAAAGGTAGCTCCAAGTTACAGAAAGAACTAGCTAACCTGTAATTTTCAATCACAAAAAATACAAATAAAAACAAAGTTAAATAATTTAAGAAAACAAAAATTGAGAGATTTTACCACTAGCAAACCATCACTGCAGAAATTTTAAAGAATGTCCTTAGACATAAGAAAATTATCTGGAATGAGAGAATAGAGTTGTCTGAAGAAAAAAGCAGCAGAGAAAATTATAAATGATAAATATGTGTGACTATAAACAATTGCCCTGGCCAGGTAGCTTGGTTAGTTAATGTTGTCCCAATACACCAAGGTTGTGGGTTCGATCTCTGGTCAGGGCACATACAAGAAATAACTAATGAATGCATAAATAAGTGGAACAACAAATCAATGTCTCTCTCTCTTTCTTTCTCTCCCTTCCTCTCTCTCTCTCTAAAATCAATCAATCAATAAATACAAAATTTTGAAAAACTATGTATAAAGCAGTAATGACGATGTGGGGTTTAAACTATATAAAATAAAATTTCCAGCCATAGCATTTATATCAGTAAGAAGAGAAATGGAATTAAAAGGTTTTGAAAGACCTTACGTTTTATAAAAAAAGAAAAAAAATAAAGACTTCGAGTAGCCCTGACCAGTGTGGCACAGTTCATTTGTCATCACCCTGAAAAGCAAAAGGTTGTCGATTCAGTTCCCAGTCAGGGCACGTCTTGGTTGAAGGTTTAGTCCTTGGTTGGATTGCATACAAGAGGCAATGGATAAATGTTTCTCTCTCACATTCTTGTTTCTCTCCTTTTATTTCTCCCTTCCTTCCCCTCTCTCTAAAAATAAATAAAATATTTTTAAAAAAGAGTAATAGTAGACTGTTACAAGTCAGCAATACATTATATGTTTTATAGTGACTAAGATTATTGGCAAAAGAAAAGTACTTATAACTTTCAAACCAAAAAAGGAAAGAAAGATGATGATAAAAATATACAGTAACTATTAAAGAGAAAAATAGAACACATAGGGAAAATACAATGTGCATACAGTAATGTTATATTTAAATTAAATATAAAATAATTACATCAAATATGGAAGAACTTCAATTAAAGATAAAGTATTTCACACTTAATAAAAATATGACTATTTGTATTTAAAATATGTGTCAACTTAAATATAAGGATACAGTAAGTTGAAATTAAAAGAGGAAAAAATTAACTATTTAAACACCAATTTAAAAAACAATGCCTCTAATATAAAAAAAAGTAAAATGAAAGGCATTATGAACATAAAGAAAGTCCCTTTATAATAATAAAGGTTGGGTGTTCTAGAAATATAAAATAATTCTTCATTGGTATGTACCCCAAAATATGGCCCAAAACAGCAATTGAATTAGACAGGATTGTGAGCTGGAATCAAAACATGCATAATCATATTGATAGATTTGAGAACAACTCCTCAGTGAAGTTGTTTCATGCATAAAGTGAGATTGTTTTGTCATAGTGTGCATTTCATCTTGCATCTTCTTAACTTCTTAAATTATTTCAAAAAATTTGCATATTTTAAAGTTCACTCAGTGCTATAAAGTTTTATAGCTCTTGAGTAATGCATTCAAGTATTACAATGGTATACAGAATAGCTTCTTCATTTTAAGAAACCATCCTCCACCTCCATGCTTCATCTATTCCCTCTCACTTCCACTGAACTCCTGGAAACTACTTAACTTTTACTTTTCTTGATTTATTTCTTTTTCCACAATATCATATCATTGGAATCAGACAGTCTGTTGCCTTATTAGGTTTTTTCATATAGCAATATTTGTATAAGATTTATTCATGTCATTTGTGACTTGATAGGTTATTTCTTTTATTACTAAATAATATTCCACTATATGGATGCACTACAGTTTGCTTATCCATTCATTTATGGAAGACATACTGATTTCTCTCAGTTTTTGGTGTTTCCAAACATTCACATGCATATTTTACATAGACATAAATTTTCAAATCAGATAAGAAAGTGCCTGGGAGAGTAATTACTAGGTCATATGACAACTTATAAGAAACTGTCAAACTGTGTAGTTCTTTCCTCTATTGTTTAGAGTCATTTTAGGCTTACTAAAAATTGAGCCAAAATTACAGAGTTCTCATATGCTCTTTTTCCCCCACAGTTTCCTCTACTATTAACATCTCACATTAGTGTGATACATTTGTTACAGTTGATTAATCAATATTGATACATTATCATCGATTAAGTTAATAGTCTCCATTAGGTTTTACTTTTTGTGCTGTAAAGGTTTATGGGTTTTGATAAATGTATAAGTTTATGTATCCATCATTACAGCATCAAACATAATAGTTTCACTGTCTTAAAATTTCCCTCTGCACTTCTCCTCTTCATTCCTCTCCCTTCTCTCCTCCCCACAACTCTCCACCCCTCATCCCTGGCTACCACTGATTTTTAAATTTAATATGCATTATTGAGATAAATTCCACTTAATCATGAAGATATATATAGAGATAGACTATATATATAGTCTCTTGTCCTTACCTGCAGACATGCTTATTGATATTAGAGAGAGGGGAAGGGGGTGAGAGAGAAGGGGAGAGCCATTGATGTAAGAGAGAAACCTCTATGGGTTGCCTCTTGCATGCACCCAGATCCAGGGACCAAACTTGCAACCTAGTCATGTGCCCTGACCAGGAAGAGAAGCTGCAACATTTCTGATTATGGGACAACATGTCAACCAACTGAGCCATACCAGCCAAAGCATGATGTAGTGTATTTGCAAAATTATTGCTAGGTTTGGCTTGCTAATATCTAGGGTTTTTTAGGTTTTTACATTTGTATTCATCAATGAGATTGGCCTGCAATTTTCCCCTTTCATTCTTATAATTTCAGGTTTATTATCAAGGCTTTGCTAACCTCATAAAATTAATTGTGAAGAATATCTCCCTTTTTGTTTTTTGGAAGATGGTATAAGATTGAAATTATTTGTTTCAGTACATTTGGAACCATTGAAATCATATGGACCTGACATATTTCTGTTGGAAGATTTTTTTAAATTTAATTTAATTTTATTGATTATGCTATTATAGTTGTCCCATTTCCCCCCTTCATTCCCTTGCACCCTGCACCTCCCTCCCACCCACATTCCCCCCTTTAGTTCATGTCCATGTGTTGTAAGTTCTTTAGCTTCTACATTTCCCACACTATTCTTGCCCTTCCCCTGTCTATTTTCTACCCACTGTCTATGCTACTTATTCTCTGTACCTTCCCCCTCTCTCCTCCTCCCACTCCCCTGTTGCTGACCCTCCATGTGATCTCCATTTCTGCATTTCTGTTCCTGTTCTACATGTTCGCTTAGTTTGCTTTTGTTTTAGGTGTGGTTGTTAATATCTGTGAGTTTGCTGTCTTTTTACTGTCCTATTTTCGATCTTCTTTTTCTTAGATAAGTCCCTTTAACATTTCATATAATAAAGGCTTGGTGATGATGAATTCCTTTAACTTGACCTTATCTGAGAAGCACTTTATCTTCCCTTCCATTCTAAATGACAGCTTCACTGGATAGAGCAATCTTGGATGTAGGTCCATGACTTTCATGAATTGGAATACTTCTTTCCAGCCCCTTCTTCCCTGCAAAGTTTCTTTCCAGAAATCAGCTGATAGTCTGATGGGAACTTCTTTGTAGGTGACTCTGCCTTTATCCCTTGCTGCTTCTAGAATTCTCTCCTTCATTTTAATCTTGGCTAATGTAATTACGATGCGCCTTGGTGTCTTGCTCCTTGGGTCCAACTTCTTTGGGACTCTCTGAGCTTCCTGGACTTCCTGGAAGACTATTTCCTTTGCCAGATTGGGGAAGTTTTCCTTTATTATTTGTTCAAATAAGTTTTCCACTTGTTGCTCTTCTTCCCCTTCTGGTTCCTCTATAATTCGGAGGTTGGGACGTTTAAACATGTCCTGGAGGTTCCTAAGCCTCTCCTCATTGTTTTGAATTCTTGTTTCTTCCTTCTTTTCCATTTGGTTGTTTCTTTCTTCTTTCTGGTCCACTCCACTGATTTGAGTTTCAGTTTTCCTACCATCACTATTGGTTCCCTGTACATTTTCCTTCATTTCACTAAGTGTAGCCTACATTTGCTCATCTAATGTGAGACCAAAATCAACCAATTCTGTGAGCATCCTGATCACCAGTGCTTTGAACTGTGCATCTGATAGGTTGGCTATCTCTTGATCGCTTAGATGAATTGGCTCTGGGGCTTTGATCTGTTCCCCTGTTTGAGACATTTTTTTGGGGGGATCTCATCGTGCCTGTTACATAGTGAGGGGTGGAGCCTTAGATGTTCACCAGGGTGGGGCAGCCCTGTGGCTGGGTTGTGATGCTGTATGTAGGGGTGGGGTCTGAGAGGGAAAAATGGCGCTTGCTCTGCTCTCTCTAATATTTCAGTCCCTTCTGCCACTTTCCACAAGCAAATTGAGCCCTTCTGGTGCTGATTTCCATGTGGGTGGGCTTGTGTACATTCTAGGACCCTGTGGGTCTCTGCAACAAACTCTCCTGTGAGGCTGGGAGTCTCTCCCAGCACCTCAACCCCCACAAGTGTTTTCAATCAGTGTTTTTAAGTTTTATTTCCTGGTGCTGGGGCTCTAGGTTTCAAGGTCTGGCTTGCTTCCCATTTTGGTCTGGATTATCTGAGCAGGAATGTGGGACCGCAGTCAGCCAGCTGCCTTGCTCGGCCTCACTGGGTCTGCCCTGTTGCCACCCCACGGCCAGGGTCCACTAAGCTGCCACCTGTGTGCCTGGGGTCTGCTATCCACTGCCTGCACGCATGCCTGGGGCTCCTATGCGCCTGGGTCCACCAACCTCCGCTTTTTCCTGCCAAGACTCCACCCCTCTTACTGGTCTGGATGAATGGTTGTCTGACTTCCATACAGTTCAATTTTCTGTCAGTTCTGGTGTTTTCTTGTTTCTAAATCTTCATTGACCTTAATTTTGGTTGTGTGAGGAGGCACAGTGTGTCCACCTACGCCTCCATCTTGGCCAGAAGTCCTGTTGGAAGATTTTTTTAAATACTGATTCAATTTCTTTAACTGACATAGCACTATTAAGGTATTCTAGGTTTTTTTAATTTTATTTTTATTTTTAACTTCAATTGATATACAATATTATATTGATTTCAGGTATACATCCCAGCAATTGGACATTTATGTAACTTCCAAGGTGATCACCTAAAAAATCCACTACCCATCTGACACCACACATAGTTACTACAATTTATTGACGCTATTTGTTTACACCCTCATGACTACTCTATAACTACTAATTTGTACTTATTAATCCCTTCACCTTTTTCACCCATGTCACTAACCCCATCCCATCTGGCAACTGTCAAAATGTTCCCTTTATCTATGAGTCTGTCTCTTTTCCGCCATATTATTTATTTTGTTTTTCAGATTCCACATATAAGTGAAATCACATGGTATTTGTCTTCCTCTGTCTGACACATTTGACTTAGCATAATACCCTGGAGTTCCATCCATGTTGTTGCAAATGGTGAGACTTCACACTTTTTTTATGGCTGAGTGGTATTCTGTTGCTTATATGCAGCACCTCTCCCTAATCTACTCCTCCATTGGTAAACACATGGCTGCTTTCTTATCCCAGCCATAGTAAATGATACTGCAATGAACATATGGATGCATATGTCTTTTAGAATTAGTGTTTTGCGTTTCTTCAGATAAATATCCAGAAGCTGAGTTGCTGGGTCCTTCATTGTCTTTTGTTATAACCATTGTTTTAAAGTCTGTTTTGTCTGGTATAATATGTACACCCTCCTGATGAGCTTTGATTGCTGCTGTCATGTCAGTGGGAGGGAAGACCCCCAGGCTAATAAGCTGCAAGGAGTGGCTGCAACCACCAATGGCTTGGGAGTGCCCACAAGCTGGGTGTGCTGAGGTCTCAGGGAATCAGCAGGACTGGGCTAACAGCATTAGCCAGATGGATGGAAATTCAGATATGGTACTTTTCTGCCAGCTCTGTAGTGTAGGGGCTCAACAAAGGAACAAAGGCTTCTGCCATCAAATCTGTCTGGCAGGAAGCTTTCCCTCTAGCCCTCGCCCTGATATTGGACAATTCAGGGTCCAGAGTGCTAACCATTACACAATGGGACCTAGATGCCAGACAATTCAATTTTCCCCATATATCCCTGGTACCTTTTGAGCTGCTACCCCAGTCTTGAAGCTCAGAGCAATTGAGTGAGTAAGTCTGTGTATAGGCCTTTTAATAGGGATGCTTGGGACTTAAGAATCCCCCATTCTCACTCAGCCACAATCCCCGCTGGTTTTCACAGCCAGATGTTATGGGGACTTCTCTTCCTGGCACTGGAATCCTAGGCTAGGGGTCCTGGTGTAAGGCTGGTATCCCATCTCCTTTTGGGGACATCTATAGCTGAGATATCCCTCCCAATTTTTAACATACATGAGTGTGGGACAACCTCGTTCTTCTTTTCTGCCCCTTACAAGTTTGGATATGATATATAATCTTTAGTTAAAAGACTTTGGTGCAGCTAGGTTTCAGATGGTTCTCAATGATGATTATTTCATCTCATTAAGTTGTAATTCTGATGTGGTTATGGGAGGATGTAAGTACAGCACTTACTTTGGCTTCATCTTTTACCAACAGCCTATAAACTGTCTTTCAAAAAATGTGGGCATATCATTTTGCATTCTCATCAGCAATAAATTAGAGTACCTGTTGTCCTACATTCTTGCCAGCAATTGTCATTGTTAGTGGGGTAGGGGAGATTTTATCAAGTCTAATAGGCAGTGGTATCTCCTTGTTGTTTTAAATTGTAATCCTTAAATTCCTAAAGAAAAGTGATTTTGAGCAGCTTTTTGTTATACTGTTCATCTGTGTATCTTTCTTGTTGACATGTCTGCTAACTCTTTTGCCCATTTTTAATTGGTTGCATATTTTTTTATTTTTGAGTTTAAAGAGTTCTTTATATATTTTGGATATAAGTACTTTATCAGATATATCAACAAATTCCAAGTCATCTAGGTTTTCTTATGTTTTTTTAAAGAATATTTTAGTTTTGTGTTTTACATTTAGGCATATGACTGAATTTGAGTAAGTTTTTTTTTTGTGAGATGTTTAAAGTGTGTGTCTTAATTTTTTACATTTATTTTATTTTCTTTCTTCTTCTCTTCCTCCTCTTTTTCATTACCTCCACTCTCTCCTGCTCCTCCTTCTTCTCCTTCTTGGGTATAGGATGCCCAATTACTCCAGTACTATTTGTTGAAAAAATATTTTTCACTAGATTGCCTTTGCTACTCAGTCAACAAAGAGTTGACTTATTTGTATAAGTCTCTTTCTGGGCTATGTCTTCCCTTCCATTGATCTAAATAGTGTTTATTCTTTCATTACCAATTCTGTGCTGTCTTGACTAAAATAGCCTGTAGAGTCTTGATGCTGCATGGTGTGAGTCCTTCAATATTGTATTTTATATTCCGTATCATGTGGCTATTCTATTTTTTTGTCTTTACATGTAAACTTTACAATCAGTTTGTTGATATATTTTTTAAAGGTATAAATTCCAAGTAAATCCAGTTAATGGAGAGTGCTGATCAGGTTAACTATGTCTTTACTGATTTTCTTCCTGATTGGTCTATCAGTTACCGAATGAGAGTGTTGAATACTTCATCTATAATAATGGCCTTGCATGTTTCCCCTTTAGTTATATGAGATTTATCTCAAATATATTGACACTCAAAATATGTTGTTAGTTTCATATTGTTAAAGATTTTTGTTTCTTGGAAAATTGATCCCTTTATCATTATGTGATGCTTCTCTATATCTGTGATAATTTTCCTTGTTTTGAATTATACAACTCCCGCTTTTTTAGATTAAGGTTAACATGGTAAATATTTCTTCATTTATTTATTATTAATCTATCAGAATTTTTATGTTTAAAGTGGGTTTCCCTTAAACAACATATAGCTGGGTCTTGTTTTTATCTACTCTGTCCTTTTATTGCTAGATTTATAGTATTCACATTTACAGTGATTGTTGTTATATGTAGGTTAATATCAACCATGTTTGTAACTGTTTTCTATGTATGGCATTTAGTTCTTTTCTTAATTTTTTCCTCTTTCTGCTTCTTCTGATTTTAATTGAGCATATATAAGATCCAATTTTATCTCATTTAGCATATGAGTTATACTTCTTTTAAAAACATTTTTATGATTGGCCTAGAGTTTGTAATATACATCTTTAACTAATCTAAATCCACCTTCAAATAATACTATACCACTTTATGTATATTGCAGGCACCTAATACATTTCCAATTCCTTATTCATTGACAATTTCTATGGCATTGCTGTATTCATTTCACTTATCTATATACTATAAACACACAAATAATACTATTATTAGTTTAAGAAGTTATTTCAAAGCAATGTAGTATAAGAAAAACAAAAATATAAATTTTTAAGGATGTTTATTCTGCTGGATGTTTTCTTAACTTCTTGGATCAGTAATTTGGTGTTTCTCGCTAATTCTGGAAAATGTTTGACCATTATAAATCTACACATAGGTTCAATTATTTATTTATTTATTTAATTTCCTCTTGTATTTTCAATTATACATGCTACACTGCTTAAAATTGTATTTACTTCTGTATTTTCCATCTCCCTTTTTAAATGTTTTTTTGCAATTCTCTTTGCTCAGTTTCTATCGATATATGTTCAAGCTAACTTATTCTTTCCTCAGCTGTGTCTAGTCTACTAACAAACAAATCAAAGGTGTTTTTCATTTCTGTTATAATGTTTTTGTTTCTGTTGTTTTCTATGATACTTTCTTAAAGTCTCTCTCTTCTGAACATTACCCATCTACACTTGAATAGTGTCTACTTTTTCCATTGGAGGCCTTAATGTACTAGTCATACTCAATTGTTTTTAAAAACTTTAATTTTTTTGGAGTAGTTTTAAGTTCACAGCAAAACTAAGAGGAAATCCTGACATTTCCCATATAAATTTTCTGCCTCTCATATGCACAGCATCTCCCATTATCAAAATCCCACACCAGAGTGGTATATTTATTAAAATTGATGAACAACATTGATATATTGTTACCAAAAGACCATAATTTACACTATAGTTCACTTTTGGTGTTATAGATTCTCTTGGTTTGGGCAAATGTGTAATGATATTCACACACCATTACCTTATTCTACAGATTAGTTTCACTGACCTAAAAACTCTCTGTCCTCTGATTATTTATCTTTTTTCCCCCTAACCCTAGGTAACCATTGATCATTTGCTGTCTCCACAGTTCTATCTGTCACAGAATGCCCTGTATTTGAAAACATACAGCAACCTTTTCAGATTAGATTTGTTTGCTTAATGATATGTATTTGTTTTTCCACACCCTTTTATGCCTGATAATTTATTTCTTTTTAGTGCTGAATAATATTCCGTTGTATATATTTGCTATGGCTTAGTTTTCCATTCATCTACTGAAGGTCATCTTGGTTTCTTCTAAGCTTTAGCAGTTTTAGCTATTATGAATAAAGCTGCCATAAACAGCTGTGTTCAGTATTTTTGTGTATGAATGTAGTTTTCAGTTCCTTTTGGTAGAGGAGTTATGTATCCTCCAAAGTGGTTGTACATTTTACATTTCAACCAGAAAGTAATGGGAGTTCTTGTTTAGCATCCTGACCAGCATTAGGTGATACCTGTGTTTTTCACTGTGGCAAAAAATATGACAATTTTTCTAATAGGTTGTTTTAATTTTCAATTCCCTAATGACATATGATATTGAGCATTTTAATGTGCTTATTTTTCATTTGCATATCTTTTCCTCCCACTTTTATTGAGATACAATTAACAAATAATTGAATCTATGTGTTATGATCTGAATGTTTGTGTCCCACTAAAATGTGTATGTTGAAATCCTGTTGTCTGACATAATGGCATTAGTAGGTGGGGCCTTTGATAAGGATTAAGCCCTGAGGGAGGAGCACTTATGAACATGAACAGTGCCTTGTAAAAATGACTCTGAGAGAGACCTGTAGGCCCTTTTGCCCTGTGAGGACACAATGAGAAGGCTGATACCCAGAAGAGGGCCCTCACCCGACAATGCCAGTGCCATGGTCTTAGACGTCTAGGCTCTAATGCTATAGTACACTTTGCTGTGTGTAATCTACCTGTTCTCTGGTGTTTTGCTAGAGCAGCTCAAACAGACAATATTTAAGGTATACAATGTGATGATTGACATACATAATTTGTGTCTCTTCTTTAGTCTTTTTTTTGTTTGTCTTCTTTTCTAGGTTTTAGTTGGCTTGTTTGTTTACTTATTGTTGAGTTTTAGGAGTTCTTTGTATATTTTGGGTAAAAATTCTTCATCTGATATGCCTTTTGCAAATAGGTTCTCTAGGTCTGTGACCTGTGTTCTTATTCAGTTTGAAAACATGTCTGCAGAGCTGAAGTTTTTAATTTTAAGAAATTCATCTTATCAGTTCTTTCTTTCATGAATCACATGTTTGGTATTTTATCTTAAAAGTCATCACCACCCTCAAGGTCATCAACGTTTTCTCCTATATTATCTTCTAAGTGTTTTTGCATTTTACATTTATGTCTATAATCCAATCTATAATTTGGGTTAATTCATGTGAAGAATGTAAAGTTTTTGTCTAATTTTTTTTTTTTTTTGTATGCGGGTATCTGGTCATTCCAGCACCATTTTTTGAAAAGACTATCTGTGTTTACTGTATTGCCTTTGCTCTTTAATCAAAGATCAGTTAACTCTATTTTTGTGGGCTCATTTCTGTCCTCTCTTCTTTTCCATTGATCTATTTGTCTATTCTTTTGTTAATACCACACTAACTTGATTACTGTAGCTTTATAGTAAGTCTTAAAGTTGGGTAGTGTCAGAGATCAAATTTTGTCCTTCTTTGATATTATGTTGACTATTCTGTATTTTGTTTACCTCTTCATATAAACTTTAGAATCAGTTTTTGATATCCACAAAAGCCTTTTGTAATTTTGATTGGTATTGTGGTGAATCTGAACATTAAGATGGGAAGAATTGATATCTTGGAAAACTTGAGTCTCCCTATCCACAAACATGGAGGGTTTCTCCATTTATTTAGTTATTTTTTTCATTTTGTCCACCAGAGATTGGTAGTTTTTCTCATATAAAATATGTATGTGTGTGTGTTTCATGTTGGGGTTGCTAATGTAAATTGTATGTATATATTTTTTAAGTTTTCAAATTTTATTTTTTATTGCTGGTACATAGAAAAAGATTTACTTTGTATATTAATTAGTCTAGTGTCCTGCAAACTTGCTGTGATTATTTATTAGTTTTAGGAGGTATTTTTGTCAGTTATTTCAGATTTTTTACATAGGTGAACATGTCATTTGTGAACAAAAGCACTTTTATTTCTTTCTTCCAATATGTACACATTTTATTTCCTTTTTAGCTTATTCTTTTAGCTAGAAATTTTAGTACAGTGTTGAAAAGGAGTAGTGTGAAGGGACAGCATCTTCTTTTTTCTGATCCTGGCATAAAAACTTCTTGCTTCTCAACATTAAGTATGATGTAAACTGTACTTTTTTAATGTTCTTTATCAAGTTAAAGTTCTCCTCAATTCTTAGTTTGCTGAGAGTGTTTATCATAAGTAGGGATTAGTTATTAATTGCTTTTCTGCATCTGTTGATATGATCAGGTGAATTTTCTCCTTTAGCCTGTTGACACAATAGATTATATTAATTTTTAATTGTGGAACCAACCTTAAATACCTGGGTCATGGTGTACAATTGTTTTTATACCTTGTTAGATTCAATATGCTATTTTGTTGAAGGATTTTGCATCTATCTTCATGATGGTCAATAGTTCTTGTTTTATTTCCCTATAATGTCTTTGTCCAGTTTTGTTTTAAGGATAATGCTGGACCCATTGAGTGAGCTAGAAAGTATCTCTTCTTCTTTTTTATCTTCTGGAGGATATTGTAGGGAATTGGCAAAAAATCTTTCTTAAAAATTTAGAAGAATTCACTAGTGAATGCATCTGGACCCAGTGCTCTCTGTTTTAAAATGTTATTAATTATTGTTACAATTTCCCTAATAAACATAAGCCCATTCAGATATCTATCTTGTGTGAGTTTTGGTAGATCATGTCTTTCATGTGATTGGTCCATCTTATTTTGGTTATCAAGTTTAGGGTTATATAGTTATTCATAATATTCTTCTGTCATCTTCTTAATGTCCATGGGATCTGTAGTGATGTCTTCCCCCTTTCATTGCTAGTATTAATAATGCGTCATCATAATTATTTTAACTTACTTGTCAGATAATTCCAAAACTTGTATAATATCTAAATCTGGTTCATATGTTCATTTTGTCTATTGAGACTTGTGATTATGAGAGCTTATAACATTTTGTTCAAAGTCAGATATGTTGCACTGAATAACAGGAACTGGGCAAATACGTCTTAGTGTGAGCTCTCATGTTAATCATACTAGCAGCTGTGCTGTGTTTAATGCTTTCTGTAACGACAGGTGTCAGAGGCTTCAGTTCCCCCTGCAGTCTTGGTTTTGACCACTCTCGGTGATTTTAGGCTTCCATGGATAACCTTCCTGCAAGGAAATTTGTGACTTGGCTATTTTTTATCTGGAATAACAGTGTATCTGTTATTGTGCTGTATCCCTCATGGTGTGGTGGTAAGGAGTGAGGAAGGGTTCTGTGATTAAAATTAAATTTCAGTCTTCCAGTGGACCTGATGCCTTTGATCACCAATGTTTCTAAGTATTTTTAAAATATTTTTTCATCTAAAGTGAAGCAGGAAGGCTAGAAAGGGGAATGAAGTAGGAGACATGCCATTCCCCCTAGTGGAATAAAAATCTGGTAAAATGACTTTTCCCTGGAGAATAAAAGTAATCACAATAATTACTTTTTTCCTTTCACCTGCTAGACCTACCAGGGAATCTTTCTTAGCTGTTCATTGTGAGGCCCTGATCAAGTTCTTGAAGGAAAAACTTACACAAGTGTGGGAACACCCTCACAACCAAGTTCCCAAGGAGCTTCTCATTGTCATGGGGGTTCAGAATCAGCCTCTAGCAATTCATGAAAATCATCATTAAGTTTTCCAGCCAACGTGCTGTACGGCTCTAGTGCTGTCTGTCTCAGATAAGCAGATCTTAACTGTGAATTTGTAGATTTGTCTATCTGTCTAGATCATAAGGTATAGGTTTGCTTGGCAAACTCAATTCCCTCATAGTTCCAACAAAGGTCATTAATTTTCAGTTTGTTAGTTTTAACACTTATTAAGAATGGGATTGAAGAATTCTAAGCTTCTTACATGTCTGAGCTGAAACTAGAAGTCCCTAATGAAGTTTTTATTTCTCTTTAACATAGAGGGTCATGGAAAATAATTTTTAAAGCACTCATTGAATGTATACTGTATATCAGTTGTTGTTCCAGGTGTTGATGGTACAGGTTTGAATAAAACTGAACTACAGTGAGGTACTGCTCCTCATAATTTTTATTCCTTGGTCCCATTTGCCTGAGTGGACTCTAAAAAAAAGTCGTAACAGCAGACACTCTGTGTTACACATAACTTATTCCTTGGTCCCATTTGCCTGAGAGGACTCTAAAAAAAAGTCGTAACAGCAGACACTCTGTATTACACAGAACTTAGTATCTGTTTTTAAACATAACCTCTGTAGAGCTGGAGGTAGGATATAATGGAGAGACTGTGGAGTGTCTTTATTTTGTACCATAAGTATTTGGATTTTAAACCCACATGTTATTTGGTTAGTACATTGCTTATTCCTTTTTCATTTTCTATTCTACTTTGAACTATGAGTCATCTCAAAAGAAGAGAATGGACTACTTGCATTAGAAAATGAATTATATTAAGAGATAAGAAATAAAAACTCAGCCAAAGTTTAACATACACTAAAATCTTGTGATACCAATCATTTAAGACAGCAGATAATTTTGTTAATTTTGTTTATTTATTCAGTAAGCAGTTCTAAATAGCAGTTTTACTCCAGGTACTATTTCGATCATAACAATATTTAAAACATATTTATTGCTGTTGAAAAAGTCAAAGTCTTTTAATGGAGGTGCACACACAACTAAATAATATAATGCATGACAGTAAATTTTATGTTAGATCTGTCTACCAACAGAGAAACATTTGCAAAACCACATGTGGAAAAAAGCAGTAACGCACTCCTAAATTTAAAGCATTTTCCATTTATCTTATTATACAAGTTCACTCATGAATATATTTTTCAACTTGAAGAATATTTCTATTCACTTTATTTTGCCCAATTTTACTTAAATGTTTACTAAAACACAATTTTAGTGAGCATAGGCTGATATTATTTCCAAAAGTCACATTGGCTCTTAGGAGATAAGTAGAATTATAGACAAATTTATCCAATTATGTTCATGGCTCATATCCTACATTGCAATTTATAGATTTTACCTGGTTAATTCTAATGTGAGAGAGAGCCAATACTCCCAGGTCTTATAATCAGTTATTTTTTCTCCAGATGGAAACAATGTGTGTATAACTAAGATGTGTACGTAAGCCTCCAAGTGAACATGTTGGAAAAAAGCAAAATTAGAAGATGAAGAGGAGAAAGTAGAAGACATTTCCCCAAGTTATTTTCAATACCCGGTTGATTCTGTTTTCAAATATTGGGTCTTGTCATTGATACTACTCATGAAATCACATAAGAAAAACTTGCAACTTAAAAGAATTGCAGATGTTTAAAAATCATCTGGTTTAAATCTCAGTAAACCTCTGGAAATCTTATTATGTTTTAATCAGTTATTCTTAGAAGAAATTGTTTTGTTCTGATTGTAAAAGCATGAAAGAATATTTTTAAAAACCTGTTGCTTTAATTTCAATGGCTCATGCATTTTAAAAAATGTTGCACATAAATATCATGATCTAGATAGACCATTTGCAACTTAGCTCAGATTTTTGGTGTCAACAATATTATATTACTAGTGTGTAAAATAACGAGCAAGGGAATGCCATGGTTAGATTATTTTAAAGGATAATGTAAAAATATTGAAAATATATGTTGAAAGGGTTGAAATTATGGCAAGATAAGTAAGATGCCTAATTTAATAATTGTTTAGGAGACAAATAATTAGGGTCATCTTATAGCTGTGATAATGGAAGTAGAATGAAAGCTATATTGCACTTCAAATCATATCAGTAATAAAGTGAAATTGAAGATAATCTTAAACAACAGCTATTATATATGGAACATTTAAATGTTAGGCATTTTGTCAAAATGCTTTCAAACATTATTTTACTTATTGCTAACAACAAAAATGACATAAAAGTTATTATGTTTTAGTAGATGTGGATTTTGATTACGAACGTTGTATAATTTGCTCACGACTGAGTAGCGGTATTGTCGAGAGCCAACCCTGATTATACTCCGACAATTCTCAGTGAGCGGCTGCCACTCTTGCTGCTGCACTATTTCAAGCCCAAATGACAGTAATACGATTATCCCAGGCAAGTAGTAAGTGAGGAAATGTCTACATGGATGAGTTTTGCCCTGGGCTCATTTGAGGAGCTTATAGAATATCAAGCTACAACTTTTTTCCTCACAAACAGAAATTCTATGTGTTCTGTCACAATTACTGTTCCTGTTATGCAAGTTAGCTTTCACTCTGTTGCTTAAGTAGGATCTATGTGATTATACCACATAATTTGCTTTGGTTTACAAGCAATTTTTTCCAACACATTAATGGTTTTCAACACAAAGAAAATGCACCTGAATATAATGTACATTAACTCAACTAAAAGCATTACTATGCATAATGGTCATTTATTCCATGGTCCTTTGGGCCACATGCTTTTCCTTAGAACTGTTTCTCCCTTCATTTTGACAAGTCTCTGTAATTCAGCAGACTCAACCCTTCTTAAACTACCATAAAATTACCTTTGCCATTTTTAAGGGCCACATCCTATATTATCTGGATATTTCTCAATTTATTGGGAATTTTACATCTCTTTTAAACTGCTAGCTCTTTTTATTGGAATTATTATTTTTTCTGTGCTCCAGTAAAAAGTAACATCATCTTGTAGTAGTACACTCCAACCGTAGTTTTCCCTTAAGTCCTGTTATTTTTTAGTGCATGATTTTTGCAGAATATGAAGTCTGTTCAGTCACAGGTATACTGTGTTATAGCAAAAACACTTGAAGACTTTGCTGCATAAGAGAAATGTCAAGACTGATACACAAATTTGGGGAAAATATCCATATAAGAGGAAATTGAAGTAATGGAAATAAATTCAGTCTCATGGAGAGAGCTAGAAGAGCAAAGACCTGATGATAGAAATCTGGAGACATTTGCAGGAGAGGCTGAAGGAATAAAGGGTCAACGAGAGGGAAATGGTTCTTCTTGGCTCCTTTGTTCTTCTATTATTTATTCATTTATTCAACAAATATTTATTAGACTATGTTGTCATGGGGAAGAGGTTGTGAAAATAGCCTAGTTTTTTTCTTTAATGCAGTTTTCAATTTTAAAACCAGTATTTATTACATAAATGCTATCATTTAATCAGATTGTCTTGATTTTTTTACCAGTCCCTTGTGAAATCTATTTCCTACTCAAAAGGGACCAGAAGTTCTACCTTTGATTTCTTGTAGTTTCTGAGAGAGACGTACTGCTGGCTCCATGTTGACTTGAATTTTATTGGTTCCAAGGGCAGAAACTGGTATGTGTCACTGGCCTAATTCATTTTCCAGTCTGTATTTCCCAGGTACAAACACCTTAAAGTAAGTCATTACTCTTTTTTTGAATTAGCCAAAAGACACAGCAGAACAGTAGGAACTAGTTAATTCTGGTCCCCTATTGATTTTCTTTTGTGACGTCATTAAAATAAACATGTATTGATTTTGAGCCTGAGAAGATCAAGTTTGAATTCATCTAATTCATTGGCAATACAGCCAATTTATTGGCAACCAATAAATTTATTTGCATTTATTTTGCAGTTAGTTTTTTTTTTTTTTTTAATATAATTCTTACAAGATGTGATGGATGTACCGGAATAAAGATTCTCTCTTCATTCAGGCTGGTCCATTCACATATATTTATCAGGATAGATGGCGCCACCTTGAAGCTATAGGGTATCTTTTTTAAAACTTTAACAAAAATATTAAAGCATATCTGGTGATAGATTCAGGTTAAATTGGTGATAGATATGGTCCATTTGAAATTTCTTAATTTTTATTTTTATAGTGTCACTTTGTTGCTTTTTAAAAAATATTTATATCCTCAAAAGCTCATCACCTGTCTAGTATAAATTTTATGTAGAATGGTTCCCAGCCACAGCATTGAAAATGATTTATTATGGTTTTTTATAATAGTGATATAAGTAATTATTACTAGCATAAAGAAAATAGCTTGATCACACTAAAAGAGCTTTCTTATTTTATCCCAGAATATATAAACTACACATATATTATAGAGTTATATATTATACATTAATATATGTTTATGCTAATTTATACATCAGAACATACATACATACATGTGTGTATGTGTGTATATATGTATGTACTTGTATGTATATTATATAAAATGTATATAGAGATTATATATGTAATATATGATATATATAAATTTAGCTATTTGAAAAATTTACTTATTAGCCATTAATTCAGAGTAAACAATTATATGATTACACAGTGTCCAAAGTATTTTTTGTGCCTAATATTATACATTCAATTTATTTTAAAGTTCAACGTTTGTACAGATTATTGTTGATAATAGTTTTTTGTCTTATTACCATCGGTATGTTTAAAGAGCCAGTGAAACCTATGGCATTTCATTCAGTTTGACATTGCCCTACATGGTGAGTGATTTAATATACATTCACAAATCAATTAATGTAAGTCCATTAACAGCCCAATTCAAATGGACAATACTACAAGAAATAATTTTTATTGAGTCATATCTAATGTCATCTATGAGAATGAGGTAATTTGCTCAGGCTGGTGTGGCTCAGTTGGTTGGAGCATCATCTCCTGTACCAAAAATTTGTGGGTTCCATTACCAGTCAGAGCACATATCTTGGTCACAGATTCAGTCCCAGGTTGGGAGATGTGCAAGAGGCAACCAGTGTATGTTTCTTTCTTTCTCCCTTCTTCCCCCTCTCTCTAAAGTTAATGGGCATGTCCTTGGGTAAAGATAAAAAAGAAAATGTAGGTAATTTTTTAAATATTGTGAGGAAAATATTGAAATACATTATAGACAAAATCAAATATGTTTTCTATTATATTATCTCAAATTAGTATACAGAAAACTAACCTTCTTCACATTTTACTTAATAAATACAAATGAAAGCTACTGCTAATTTAATAACTGCAAAAAAGGTAAAAGGAGCAGTCTTTTGCATGTTTATATCACAGTTACCTTCCAATAGAATTTATAAAACTCAAGAATAATTCAAATTATTAAAACACTGAAGGCTCTATAATCTGAGCTCATAACAGTTAGAAATTTTTAAAGAGCTACTAAATAATTAAAGCCATTTTTATTCAAGAAAATAGAAGCTAGCACTGCTTATTTTTACATTTACTGAAAAGACCTGGGCAGCTTTTCTTGTGGTTAGTTTGACTATCTAAGCTAAGCAATTCTTCACAATATATTGTAAGGCAGAAATAAACCTATTCAGTTTTATGAACTCAAACTGTGTGATTGAGTCATTTAATTTATTAATTGAATAGGTTGAGTCAAACTGTATAAAAAAAAGTATATGTCTAATGTTATGGAATACCTGCAAATAGAGTAAAGATAGTTACCATGTTAGAGACAATGATACAGAATTGAAGTGCTCTTATACATTGCTTTTACTCCTCCCAGGATCCATGGTCTTAATTCATATATTATTAATTTAATTATTTAGGTTGCATAGATTAAATCTACTACAAAACTATTTTCATGAAGCTTTGTGTGGTATATCAGAGAGACATACCAACAATTCATTCTGAATTACAAGGTTTTAAAAGCATGTCATAAAATTAAAGGGGGCAAAAGCATAAAATGGAGTAAAAATAGCCTATTTAACAAATGGTGTTGGGAGATCTGGACAGTTATATGCAAAAAAAAAGAAACTCCATCCTCAGCTTACACCACGTGCAAAAATAAATTTAAGGTGGATAAAAGACTTAAATATAAGTTGTGACACCATTAAAGTCCTTCGGGAGAACGTAGGCAGGAAAATCTCAGATATTTCATGCAGCAACATTTTTACTGATATGTCCCCTAAGGCAAGGGACATGAAGGAAAGAACAAACAGATGGGATCTCATTAAAATAAAAAGCTCCTGCATGGCTAAAGAAAACAGCATTAAAATGAAAAGAGAACCAACTGTAAAGGAAAACATATTTGCCAATGATACCTCAGAAAAGGGCTTGATCTCCAAAATATGTAAAGAACTCACATGAGTCCATTCCAGGAAGACAAAAAACTCAATTAAAGGATGGGCAAAAGATCAAAACAGACACTTCTACAAGGAGGACATACAGAGGGACCAGAGATATATGAAAAGATGCTCAGTATCACTAGCCATCAGATGCAAATTAAAACCACAATGAGAAACCACTTCACACCAGTCAGAATGGCCATCACAAGCAAATCAATAAACCACAAGTGCTTGCAAGGATGTGGAGAAAAGTGAACCCTAGTGCACTGTTGGTGGGAATGCAGACTGGTGCAGCCACTGTGGAAAATAGTATGGAATTTCCTCAGAAAACTGAAAATGGAACTGCCTTTTGATCCAACAATCCCACTGCTGGGATTACATCCTAAGAATCCTGAAACACCAATCCAAAAGAACCTATGTACCTTATTATTCATAGCAGCACAATTTACAATAGCCAAGTTCTGGAAGCAACCTAAGTGTCCATCAGTAAATGAGTGGATCAAAAACTATGGTACATTGACACAATGTAATACTATGCAGCAGAAAGAAGGAGCTCTTGCCCATTGCGACAGCATGGATGGAAATGGAGAGCATCATGCTAACTGAAATAAGCCAGGCAGTGAAAGACAAATACCATATGATCTCACCTTTAAGTGGAACCTAATCAACAAAACAAACAAGCAAGCAAAATATAAGCAAAGACATTGAAATTAAAAACAAACTGTCAGTAACCAGAGGGGAGGTAGGAGGGGACAATGGGGGAAAATGGGGGAAGGGTTGCAGGAACAATATAAAGGGAACAACTATAAAGAACACTTGAGTAAAAACAAGGAGAGGTGGAATCAGCAGGGAGGTGGAGATGGCTGGGGTGGGGGCAGTAGCGGGGGGAAAGGCAGATGCAATCTGTAATTTTGTTGTTTTTTAATGTAGCACTTTGAATCTAAAAAAATATATGTATTTCCTTCTAATAGACAGCACCTGCAACACACAAAAATGATTTGTTTGGATTGCTAGATTTTCAACATTACAGAAGCAATTGACTGCATTCATGTGGCCATTAAAGATATTTCCTGATGAACAAATACATAGGTATTGAAAGATGATTCATTCCTGAAAAATAGTGAAAAATGACTCATTCCTTGAAAAGAAAATTGTTTGTAATATCTAATGGAGCAATATGAGCATCATTAACATCTTCGCTGAATTCTACTGAGATTGGACACAATAATTAGTATTCCAGGTTTAATATTTGGTAAGTTTTCTTCTTTTAGGATATTTAGTAAAATATAATTTGGGAAAATTACCTCAGTAACAAGGTTTATTATACTTTATCTTAAAATAAAATCATAAATTTCACTGTCCAAAAAATAAAATAAAAATAAATACATAAATAAATAAATAAAAGCATATCATAAAATTACTATCAGAAAATATAAATAAAAGCTATGTAAAATATTTTTAAGCATTCTAGCATATCAACATCGTAAAACAAATTTTCATTATAAAATGTGAAGAACATCATCTAACTTCATAGTTATTGATAAACTTTTATATCAACATGACATAAAAATTTTAACTAAACAAACTTCTTAAGTAACAATTTCAACAAAGAAAACTTGTAATACATTTTGACTTATCACAGTACTTTAACTTTTTCCCAAAATATTTATATTTTTATTTATATAAGTCTACAGATTATTTAAAATTGTAAGTTTTCAGATGTAGAAAGTCATTCTACTCCCAACTCATTCCCATTTCATATGTCATATATTTTGCTAGTGAATTTACCCTTGGGAGAATAAGTATAAGACTACGGACTTTTAGTTTTTAATAAGGATATTTTGACAGAAAGTCTACTGTGTGATACTTCATAAAGCAGTCATTCCCAGTAGCGTACATCACCCTCTAGGGAAGTTCTTCAATACATGGGGAGAGTTTTTGGGTGTTACAATGAAGAGGGTCATTGTGGCATTTAAAGATTGGATGGGCTAAATTTATTCATCTTCCAAAAATGGTTGGCACAGTTCCTAAGGACTTATAATTTGCCATTGTAATATTTATGTAGGTAAATCATTTACTTATACTATGAGCCTGAACATTTTTTGCTTTTCCACTAATGCAAAATAAGTTTTTTAAAGTTTTTATGAACACAAAAATTTTCAGAAATTTAAGTATTTTGTGTTGATGTAATAAAGGGAGAATATCCTGTGTTTGGAACTTTACCAGGGTTTACCATTTCATGAATCATATCACTAAAGACAATGCAGTGCCTGGTATCTGTCTGTCTACACAGCCAAACCCATTGGCAGTGACAGTATTTGCATTTAAAAAAAAACATAAGCGTTCAAGCACTTCTAGTTAATCATCCCCAAACACTAATATTTTAAATGTTATTTTACTTATTTTTACACTTACTTTTATTTTTTATTTTTATGTTAAATGAGAGTGATATTTTTCTTAAAGTTTGTGTTTATGTATATGATCTAAGAATTTCATATTAAGATAGTAAATTTTTGTTGTGAAAAATGGATATTGCTTTTGAAAATGTGTCAATAACGGTAGGTTACAGTGTATTTCACATGTGAATTCTTTTTTTATAAGTGCTTATATTGAGACATAGTATATATACAATAATGTATACATTTCTTAAACATATAGTTTGTTGAATTTTAATATAGGTATGCATCTGTGTAATCAGCAGCTTGATTGACATAGGAGATTTCCAGCATCAATATATCATCTAGAGAGAGAAACTCTCATCTTAAGTATCAATTCTATCACAATACATTAACTAGTATTGCCAGTTTTTGAGCTTTATAGAAATGAGCTCATGGATATTTAAAAAGCATTTGGATTAATTCCAGGTTTAGCCTATTGTGAATGAAGTTGAAGTGAGCATTCTTGTGTCTGTAAGCTGGTAGGTATACTCACTCCTTGTGTTTGATACAAGCCCAGGAGTGCCCTGCCAGGTCATTGGGCCCAACGTGTGCTCAGGTTTAGTCGGCATGTCCATTGCCCAAAGTGTCTGTACTACATTATATCAGCAGCAACATGTTGGAACATTCTTTTTGATCCATATCCTTATCAAAACTTGCTATTTTCTTTCTTTTAGGTTTTATGACTCCTATGTTATACATAGAATGGAATCATAATTATTTTTAATTTTTATTTTCCTCATAGTAATAAAGGGCAAGTATATATTTATATATTGATAATGAATTTGGATGTCCTCTTTTCTGAAGATTCTTTTTCGAACCTTGCACATTTAAAAATAAGTTGTTTGTCTTTTATTACTGATTTGTAGGAATACCTTATGTATACTGGATATGGTCCTTTATTGAAGATTATATGTATATTTACACACATATAATTATACATGTATAATTTACATACACTTGTATGTAAATAAATATATAAATAATTTATATAAGTAAATTTATATTACATTTCATATGTTAAACACACTCTCTAAGTCTCAGCTGGGCCTTTTTACTTTAATTTTTAATTTTAATTCTGTATTTTGAGGAACAGAAATTATAAATTTTAATGAAGTAAAATTAATCAATTATTTTATGGTTAGTTCTTTATTTCCTCTCATTAAGAATTGTTTACCAAATTAAGATCATAAAGATAATTTATATTTTCATTAATTTTTTGTTTTATAACACCACTGACCCAAAATGCTATTGAGGATGTTCTGAGGGTGCATATATGTGTAGGCATCTGAATTCAACCATGAGATTCCATTTAACAAATGTTTATTGGATGCTTTGTCATGCAAGATGTAGGAAAAATTAAAAATTAAAAATTTTTTCTAGTTTCTCACTTTCCTCAATGAGCATATGACAGAATAGGGAAGGCTGAATAGATAATAAATAAATTTAAGCCACATAAAGTGACATTTTAATTTGAATGATTTGTTGTTTGAATATAGAAGGAGGATAAATAGATGTTGCTCCTGAGGTCAGTGATACCTTCCAAGATGTGCTGGTATTGAGTCAGAAATAGACAGATGATGAATAATTGTAAGAGGGCAAAAGACTTTTAAATATACTAAAAGACAGGGGGTGAGTGGGGGCCCTTTAGGAAATGTAGGTTAGTAAATGATACAGAGAAATTAAAATCTAAAGATAATTTGAACATTTACAAAGACCATGTGAAAAGTGAAGTTTATTATCTTGGCAGTGAGTCTGAATGAAGTTTCTTCAGTTTGGGAGTGAAATGACTTGATCTATATTAAAACAGTAACACAAACATACAATTGAGATCTAAAAATTGAAGGCACCTACTGAACAGGCCAACTGAGGGATCAGGACCACGGCAGAAGCAGTGGGAATAATGGAAAGGCAAAACAGATGGGACACTGATTCAACAACAAATATTGGTTAAATATTTTTCTCTGACTCTGGATACCATGCTTTTCTATTGATATTCACTTTGTATTCTGAATGTATATTTGACAATTGCAAATTTCATATTTCACTGAGTTGGCACTTCAATATGTGAATGAAACAGGAAGGAATGAATGGCAGAATAAATAACCACCATAACACATCCACCATATTCCCCATAATTAAAACTGCAGGTCTGTGGGAGACAATGTAAAAAGGTAGGATGGCAGTTTCATTATGAATATATGAAACCTATCTTTTACCTTGATTCTTTTTGATATCCATTAAGGGTGCTATTGGTTATACAAGTACATATTTTTGTTTCTTACCATATTATGAAAAAGACTTCATTGAAAACAATTATTTCTTTGCTAGTCTAAATGTAATAGTTCTTTTAGACCCAAATAATAAATATACATTTCACTACATTCACCAAATCTGAGGTCACCCAAAAACTTCACAGACTCAGACCTTTTGTCATTGTCCTCACTTTGTAGATAATTTAGTGGCTCATCTTAGCTGAGGCCAAATCTGGGCTTAGACCTCGTATCTAACTAATGGGTTTTCCGATTGACCTAGTGACACAGTCCTTTTCTCTCTCTTTTTTTTAAACATTTTATTTATTTATCTTTAGAGGGGAAAGGAAGGAGAGAGGGAGAGAAATATCAATGTGTGGTTGCCTCTCATGCATCCCCCGCTGGGAACTGGCCTGCAACCCAGGCACGTGCCCTGACTGGGAATCAAACCGCCATCCTTTGGTTCACAGGCCCGCGCTCAATCCACTGAGCTACACCAGCCAGGGCTAGCATCCAAATCTTAGTTCCCTGATCAATATACTTATGTTTTAATTCCTAGCTTAGTAACTTATGCTTTAACCTGGTTCCTACAAAACTGAGGCCTTGTCTTATTTTTCTGGAGCTCTAAGGGGCTGAAATTATAGTATTTCTAAGCCACGTGTTCTTGATAATACTTACTAGTTTTCTGTGTCACCACATATGATTTGTTCTTGGACTTCCCTTATCTAATAAATTATTACAAAATGTTTCAATATTATTTTTTCATCTGTAAAGTAGAAAGAGAAGAGTTACTATATCATAGAGTTGTTATGATAGTTTAGCACATCTAGAGTGCTTAGCACAGTATCTAGAAGATATTAAGTATTCAATAAAAGTGAACATATTTAATTTTTATTATTCAAATATTTCTTTGAATTTATTCAGAATTGCACAGTACTGGGTACTTTGTAGATACATAACAAAAATTTGTTTAAGTTGATCATTTTAAAAATAAAATTAGCATTTGTTTTTGTTTTATATTGAACATTTTAAATCACTATTTAAATAGAATAAGTCCTAATAAATGAAAAGTAATAGTGACATTTTCTTTTATATTAGAATTGTTTGTATGCCAAAAAATATATGAGGAATGATTCAAATCAAAGAGTGGGAATGAAAACATCTATTAGCATATTTACTACAACTGTAATGTCTAATATTTTCTCTAAATGTAAAAGAAGGATTATTTACTTGTCATCTAAAACCAGGATTTGCCCTGGCTGGTGTAGTTCAGTGGACTGAGTGTAGGCTGCAAACCAAAGGGTCACTGGCTCGATTCCCAGTCAGGGCATATGCCTGGGCTGCAGGCCAGGTCCCCAGTGGGGCCATATGAGAGGCAACTACACATTGATGTTTCTCTCCTTTCCTTTCTCCCTCCCTTCCCTTCTCTCTAAAAATAAATAAATAAAGTATTTAAAACCAGGATTAATGTACAACCAATAAAGCATTATTATATGTAAATGCTCATAGATGTAACCCTTGTTTTATAGTGCATATAGTGAAATAATAAATCTTTGACATTTAATTTTGTTTAATACTATTTTAATGTTTGCTTTACTTTCTTTACAATTTTACACCAACAGGATGTTTTTATTGTTCTTCACCTAGATAATCCAAATAAAACAAAATCTAAAATTTTTTTCTGAAAAAATTATTGTTAGTTGTAAAAATGTGAAGACATACAGCACAGACTTACAAAGATCACAAAAGTTCAACTAATGCATTTTTATTTTATGTTATAAAATTGAAAATAAATCCAAGACAATCAAATTTTTCCCTCCCAGGATTTGCTCATACCTTAAACTTTTTATTTTAAAACATTTTTCTCCTTTAGCTTAGGTAGTCTAAAATTTGAAATGGATCTCTAACAATAATGATGGCATCTGGAAAACATTTTCAGTGATAGACAAAGCCAAAAGTCAAAGGAATGCAATATGTGGATAAAATATTATAACTTTAGCTATGTGGTTAGGTATTTAAATGCCCTTGATCAGTTGATGCCTTTCCTTTGATATACAACTTTAGAATGCCAGTGTGCATACTGCACTGGTTTACCCAAATATTAATGTGTTTTTTATATCTATCATCCAGTATGGTTACTTCCTCAGATTTCAATTAGATTATATTATGAGTTTCTTCATTTACCTTAAATTGTATGATTATCTATGTGAATTAAACCACTTCAATATCCGCAAATTATATAGTAATAAAAATTGTGGATAAATAATTGAGGAAATAGATTTATTTTCTGTTATGAAGGTTAAATGCAGGGTATCAAAGTAAATTCAAACCACTAAATTATCAGGAAATGAAATGCAGATATGCTGTCTAAATCTGCCTTTTGAATATGTAAAGGATTCTCAGAGTGTCCCAGAGAGTGGGAAGAAAAAGAGATAGATGACATTTAATATTAGGAGTAATATTTGTTCTATAACTTTTTAAATTTAATATTTATTGTATTTTTTCTATTATCATTTAGCCTTTGCCCTCCCACAATCACCACACTGTGGTCCATGTCCATGAGTCCTTTTTCCTTTTTTTAAAATTATATTTTATTGATTATGCTATTACAGTTGTCCCATTTCTCCCCCATCATTCCCCTCCACTCTTCATACCCCCTCCCACCCACATTCCCCCCTTTAGTTCATGTCCATGTTTCGTAAGTTCTTTAGCTTCTACTTTTCCCACACTATTCTTGCCCTCCCCCTGTCTATTTTCTACCCACTATCTATGCTACTTATTCTCTGTACCTTTTTCTCCCTCTATCTTCCTCCCACTCCCCTGTTGCAAACCCTCCATGTGATCTCCATTTCTGTGTTCCTGCTCCTGGTCTAGTTGTTTCCTTAGTTTGCTTTTGTTTTAGGTGTGGTTGTTAATATCTGTGAATTTGCTATCTTTTTACTGTCCTATTTTTGATCTTTTTCTTAGATAAGTCCCTTTATCATTTCATATAATAAGGGCTTGGTGATGATGAACTCCTTTAACTTGACCTTATCTGAGAAGCACTTTATCTTACCTTCCATTCTAAATGACAGCTTTGCTGGATAGAGCAATCTTGGATGGAGGTCCTTGACTTTCATGACTTGGAATACTTCTTTCAAGCCCCTTTTTGCCTGCTGGGTCTTTTGAGAAATTAGCTGACAGTCTGATAGGAACTCCTTTGTAGGTGACGGTCCCCTTATCTCTCACTGCCTCTAGAATTTTCTCCTTCATTTTAATCTTGGGTACTGTAATTATGATGTGCCTTGGTGTGTTCCTCCTTGGGTCCACCTTCTTTGGGACTCTCTAAGCTTCCTGGGCTTCCTGGAAGTCTATTTCTTTTGCCAGATTGGGGAAGTTCTCCTTTATTATTTGTTCAAATAAGTTACCCACTTGTTGCTCTTCCTGTTCACATTCTGGTACCCCTATAATTCGGATGTTGGGATGTTTAAAGAAGTCCTGGAGGTTCCTAAGCCTCTCATCATTTTTTTTGAATTCCTATTTCTTCCTTCTTTTCTGCTTGGTTGTTTGTTTCTTCCTTCTGGTCCACTCCATTGATTTGAGTCCCAGTTTTCCTCCCATCACTATTGGTTCCCTGTGTGTTTTTCTTCACTTAACTTATTGTAGCCTCCATTTGTTCCCCTAACTTGCAAACAAAATCAACCAATTCTGTGAGCTTCCTAATCACCAGAGCTTTGAACTGTGCTTCTGATAGGTTGGCTACCAGTGCTATGAGCTCTGCATCTGATAGGTTGACCATCTCCTGGTCACTCAGATGAATTAGCTCCGGGGCCCCAGTCTGTTCTCCCTTTTGAGCCATCCTTGGTTTTTTTTTTTTTTTTTTTTGGTCTGGTCATGGCTGTTACATAGTGAGGGATGGAGCCTTAGTTGTTCACCAGGGCAAGGCAGCCCAGTGGCTGGGTTGTGATGCTGGATGTGGGGGTGGGGTCCAAGAGGGAACAATGGTGCTTGCTCCGAACTCTCTCATGGATTCCAGTCCCTTCAGCCACTTTACCCTAGCAAATTGGGCCCTTCTGGTGCTGATTTCCATGTGTGTGGTCCTGCGCACACTCCAGGACCCCGTGGGTCTCCCAACGAACTCTCCTGTGAGGCTGGGACTCCCTCCAGGCACCTCAGCCCCTACAAGTATTTTCAATGGGTGCTTTTAGGCTTCACTTCCCGGCGCTGGGGTCCTGCATCACGCAGTCTGTCTTGCTGCCTGTTTTCGCCTGGTTTACCTGTGCATGAATGTGTGTCCACGGTCCGCCACCTTGTGCACCCCGCCTGGCCTCCCATGTCCGGCAACACTGCCACCTGTGCCTCGGAAGTGACTTCCAGCCCAGGACCACCCCCAGCTTATCCCGCCACAATCCGACTCTGCCAGCCACTGAATCAGCCCGCCACTGACTCCCACCTCTTGCTAGTCTGGGCGAATCATTGTTGTAGGACTCCCGCACAATTAAACTTTCTGTCCATCCTGGTTGGGTTTCCTTTTTTTTTTTTTTGGTTCTATATTTTTGTTGTCCTTAATCTTGGTTGTGAGAGGAGGCACAGCGTGTCCAGCTATGCCTCCATCTTGGCCAGAAGTCCCCTTTTTCCTTTATTCTCAATACCTCCTCCCCCTAAATTCCACACCCACTAGCAGTCATCCTGCTCTCCATCTCTGAGTCTGTCCCATTTTCCTTGTTAGTTCAGTTTGTTCATCAGAGACAGCATATGAGTGAGATCATCTGGTACTTATCTTTCTCTGACTAGCTTATTTCACGTAGAATAATGCTCTCCGCATCAATCTATGCTGTTGCAAAGGGTGAAATTTTCTTTTTTTAATGGCCAAGTAATATACCATTGTGCAAATGTCCCAGAGTTATTTTATCCACTCCTCTACTGATGGACACTTGGGCTATTTCCATATCTTGGAGATTATAAATAATGCTGCAATGAACATAGGCATGTTTATGTTCTTTTGAATTACTGTTTTGGTTTCCTTTGGGTATATTCCCAGAATTGGGTTCACTGGGTCACAAGGCAGATCAATTTTTAGGTATTTATTTTTTTAAATTTTATTTTAATTGTTGTTCTTGTACAGCTTTCTGTGTTCTACTCCCATCCCAGCCCACCGACCCAGGCCTCCCCAGCTTCCTCCCATTTCCAAACCCCCTAGCTTTTGTCCATGTGACTTTTATACTTGTTGCTCTAAACCCTTCCCCTTTTCCCTTGAAATTCCTTCCTGTCTCCTCTCTGGTGACTGTCAGCCTATTCTCAATTTCAGTGTCTTTGGTTATATTATGTTTGTTTGTTTGTTCTGTTGATTAGGTTCCTGTTAAAGGTGAGATCATATGGTATTTGTCTTTCCCCTCCTAGCTTATTTCGCTTAGCATAATGCTCTTCAGTTCCATCCATGCTGATGCGAAGGGTAGGAGCTCCTTCTTTCTTTCTGCTGCATAGAATTCCATTCTGTAAATGTACCATAGTATTTTGATCCATTCATTTACTGATGGGCACCTACGTTGCTTCCAACACTTGGCTAATGTAAATTGTGCTGCTATGAACATTGGGGTCCATAGGTTCTTTTGGATTGGTGTTTCAAAGTTCCTAGGATACAATCCTTGCAGTGGAATTGCTGGGTCAAAAGGTAGATCCATTTAGTTTTCTGAAAAAATTCCATACTGCTTTCCATAGTGGTTGTACCAGTCTGCAATCCCACCAACAGTGCACTAGGGTCCCCTTTTCTCCACAACCTCTCCAAAATTTGTTGTTTGTTGCTTTGTTTATGATGGCCATTCTGACTGGTGTGAAGTGGTATCTCATTGTGGTTTTAATTTGCATTTCTCTGATAGCTAGCAATATTGAGCATCTTTCCATGTGTCTCTGGATCTTCTGTGTGTTCTCCTTGGAGAAGTGTCTGTTCAAGTCCTTTGCCCATTTTTTAATTGGGTTGCTTGTCTTCTTAGAGTGGAGTCATGCAAGTTCCTTATATATTTTGGAGATTAAACCCTTGTCTGAGGTATCATTGGCAAATATGTTTTCCTATATGTTTGGTTCTCTTTTTATTTTAATACTGTTTTCTTTAGCCATGAAGAAGCTTTTTATTTTGAAGAGATCCCATTTATTTATTCCTTCCTTTATGTACCTTGTTTTAGGGAACATATCAGTAAAAATGTTGCTGCATGAAATATCTGAGATTTTCCTGCCTATGTTCTCCTCTGTGATAGTACTTTAATGCTATCACAACTTATACTTAAATCTTTTATCCACCTTGAAGTTATTTTTGTGTATGGTGTAAGTTGGCATTCAAGTTTCATTTTTTTGCACATAGCTGTCCAGTTCTCCCAACACCATTTGTTGAAGAGGCTACTTTTACTCCATTTTATGTTGCTGCTCCCTTTGTCAAATATTAATTGACTGTAGAGAATTGGGTCTGTTTCTGGGCTCTGTGTTCTATTCCACTGGTCCATGTGCCTGTTTTTGTGCCAGTACCAGGCTGTTTTGAGTACAGTGGCCTTGTAATACAGTTTGCTGTCAGGTATTGTAATCCCTCCTACTTTGCTCTTCTTTCTCAAAATTGCTGCAGCTATTCAGGGTTGTTTAGGGTTCCATATAAATTTTTGAAGTGTTTGTTCTATGTCTGTGAAATATGCCATTGGGATTTTAATAGGTATTGCATTGAATCTATAAATTGCTTTGGGTAGTATGGACATTTTGATGATGTTGATTCTTCTGATCCATGAACATGGTATATGTTTCCATTTATTTGTGTCTTCCTTGATTTCTTTCTTCAGTATTGTGTAGTTTTCTGCCTATAGGTCTTTTACTTCCTTGGTTAGGTTTATTTCTAGGTATTTTATTTCTCTTTTTGCTATATTGAATGGGATTTTTTTTCTTGATTTCTGCTTCTGCTCTTTCATTGTTGGTATACAAAAATGCCTTTGATTTCTGGATATTGACTTTGTATCCAGCTGTTTGGCCAAATTCATTTATTAGGTCGAGCATCTTTTTGGCTGAGTCTGTAGAACTTTCTATGTACACTATTAAGTCATCTGCAAATAATGATAGTTTTGTTTCCTCCTTTCCAATTTGGATGCCTTTTATTTCCTTTTCTTGTCTAATCACTGTGGCCAATACTTCCAATACTACATTGAATTGAAGTGGTGAAAGTGGACAACCTTGTCTTGTTCTTGATCTTAGAGGAAAATATTTTAGTTTTTGTCCATTGAGTATGATGATGCCTGTAGATCTCTCATATATGGCCTTTATTATGTTGAGGAATGTTGCCTCAATTCCCATTTTGCTGAGTGTTTTTATCATAAATGGGTGTTGTACCTTATCGAATGCTTTTTCCACATCTACTGATATGATCATGTGATTTTTGTCTTTGCTTTTGCTTAGGTGACGTATTACATTTACTGATTTGCGAATGTTCAACCATCCTTGCATCCCAGGGATGCATCCCACTTGGTCATGGTGTATGATGTTTTTAATGTATTGTTGGATGCAGTTTGCCAATATTTTGTTGAGGATTTTAACGTCCATGTTCATCAGCGATATTGGCCTGAAGTTTTCTTTCTTTGTTGTGTCTTTATCTGGTTTTGAGATTAGGATGATGTTGGCTTCATAAAAAGAGTTTAGGAGTCTTCCAACATTTTGGATTTTTTTGAAAAGCTTGCGAAGGATAGGGGTTAGCTCTTCCTTAAATGCTTTGTAAAATTCTCCTGTGAAACCATCTGGTCCAGGACTTTTGTGTGTCAGGAGTTTTTTGATTACTACTTCAATTTCATCTGCTGTTATTGGTCTGTTCAGGTTTTCTGCTTCTTCATTATTGAGTTTTGGGAGATTGTATTTTTCTAGAAACTTCTCCATTTCACCTAGGTTTTCAAATTTCTTAGCATACAGTTCTTCATAGTAATTTCTTACAATCCTTTGTATTTCTGTGGTGTCAGTTGTAATCTCTCCTCTTTCATTTTTGATTGTGTTTGTTTGGGTCCTCTCTCTCTTTTTCTTGATGAGCCTGCTTAAAGGCTTGTCAATTTTGTTTATCTTTTCAAAGAACCAGCTCCTGGATTTATTGATCCTTAGAATTGTGCTTTTAGTCTTTATGTCATTTAATTCTGTTCTGATCTTGGTTATTTACTTCCTTGTACTTGCTCTGGACTGTCTTTGTTGTTGTTCCTCAAGTTCTTGTAGGTGTAGGGTTAAATTGTTTGTTTGAGATGTTTCTATCTTTTTTAGTTAGGCCTGTATTTCTATGAACTTCCCTCTGAGGACTGCCTTTGCTGTGTCACATAAGTTTTGGGTTGTTGTGAGTTCATTATCATTTGTTTCCAGAAACTGTTTGATTTCCTCCCTAATTTCATTCTTGACCCACTCATTGTTCAATAGCATGCTATTCAATCTCCATGATTTTCAGTGTTTTGGGTTTTTCCCCTTGGGGTTGGTTTCTAATTTCAGTCCCTTGTGGTCAGAGAAAATGCTTGGTATGATTTCAATTTTCTTGAAATTGTTGAGGCTAGTTTTGTGTCCTATCATGTGGTCTATTTTTGAGATTGTTCCATGTGTATTTGAAAAGAATGTGTATTTAGTTTCTTTGGGATGAAGGGTTCTATATATATCAGCTAAATCCATTTCATCTAGAGTGTTGTTCAATGCCACAATATGTTTGTTGATATTTTGTTTAAAAGATCTTTCCTTTTTTACAGTGGGGTGTTAAAATCCCTTACTATAATTGTGTTGCTGTCAGTATCTTTCTTGAAATCCTCTAAGATTTTCTTGATGTATTTAGGTGCTCCTATGTTGGGTGCATATATATTTACAATGTTTATGTCTTCTTGGTGGATTCTTCTCTTGAGTATTATGAAGTGACCTTCTGGGTCTCTCTTTATGGCCCTTCTTATGAAGTCTATTTTGTGTGATATATGTATTGCTACCCCAGCTTTTTTTTTCCTGTCCATTTTCTTGGTAAATTTGTTTCCAGCCCTTCACTTAGAGTCTGTGTAGGTCTTTTGTCCTGAGGTGGTTCTCTTGTAGGCAGCATATATGTGGGTCATGCTTTTTTATCCATTCAGCAATTCTATGCCTTTTGATTGGAGCATTGAATCCATTTACATTTAAGGTTATTATTGATAGGTACTTATTCTTTGCCATTTTGTACCTGTGTTCCACTCCCTCTCTTTCTCCTTTCCTTCCCTTCCTTAAAGCAGGCACTTTAGTATCTCTTGCAGCACTGGTTTGGTAGAGGTGTATTCTTTCAGACTTCTTTTGTCTGAGAAGATCCTTATTTGGCATTCTATCTTAATTGAAAGCCTTGCTGGGTAAAGTAGTCTTGGTTGCAGGCCTTTGATTCTCATTACTTGGAATATTTCTTGCCATTGTCTTCTGGTTTGGAGTGTTTCCATTGAGAAGTTGGATGCTAACCTTACCGGGGCTCCTTTGTATGTTACTTCCTTTTTCTCCCTTGCTGCCTTTAAGATTCTCTCTTTGCCTTGGAATTTTGCCATTTTAATTTTGATGTGTCTTGACATGGGCCACTTTGGGTTCCTCTTGATTGGTACTCTCTGTGTTTCCTGGATTTGTGTGACTTTTTCTCTCTTTAAATTAGGGAAGTTTTCCATCATTACTTTTTTAAATAGGTTTTCTATCCCTTGCTCTTCTTCTTCTCCTTCTGGTATCCCTAATATAAGGATATTATTATGTTTCATATTGTCTTGCATTTCTCTTAATCCCTCTTCATTCTTTCTGAGCCTCTTTTCCTTTTCTTACTCTTTCTGGATTTTTTTCCTACGTGGTCCTCCAACTCACTTATCCAATCTTCTGCTTCATCAATTCTGCTTTTCATTTATTCCACTGTGTTCTTCATTTCAGAAATTGTATTTTTCATTTCCTCTTGGCCCTTGTTGATAGTTTCTATTCCTTTTTCATGTTGATATATTTTCCAGTGAGTTCATTGTAGCTTCCCTGTAGTTTCTGGTAGCTCATTGAGAGCTCTTGGAGCTTCCTGACAACCATTGCTTTGAACTCAAAATCTGATAGTTGAGTTGCCTGCATTTCATTTAGCATTCTTTCTGGAGCTTCCTCCTTTTCTTTAGTTTGGGAATTGTTTCCTTGTCTTCCCATTGTTTGTGAGGCTCTTCTTGTTTGGCTCATTTTCTTAAATTGATTTATTCTGGTTCCTGAGTTTATGGTGTGAACTTCTGTGGTAGAATACCTGTGAGATTCAGTGGTGCTGTCTCCTTCAGGTATCCTGGTGTTCATGGTTTCCAGTGTCTCAGCTATTGAAATGCCCCCTCTTTGGGACCAACTCTGGTCTTTCCACAGTTCCAGGGTTTTTTGTTTTGTTTTGTTTTGTTTTTGTCTCACTCATAGGTATTTAAAAAGAGAAAAGAGGAAGAAAACAAAGAAAAGGAAAAAATGAAAAGAGAAAAAAGAAAAGCAGAAAGAAAAAGAAAAGAAAAAAGAGAAAGGAAGAAGAGATAAGATTGGAAAGAAAGGAAGAAGGAATAAAACAAGAAAGAAGTAACGAGAAGCAAAAGGAATTGAGGGGTAAAAAAGATAAAAATAATGACAAATTAATTAAAAAACAAAAACACCAACTCTTGCTGTTATCAATCTTCCCAAGCAGGTTTTTCTAGCCTCGCTGACTGCAGTGGCCAAGAGGTGACTGTATTGTTTTTCTCCTTGTTTAGTACTCAGTTATCTTTGGGCTACTGCCCTCTGAGCTAGCCCGGGGCCTCCCTGCACAGGGACTCAGGTGTATCTTCTGAGGTGGCGTGTGCCTGCCAAGGTTGCTTGCAAGCACGAATGATCTTTCAGCCTTCCATGCACAGCCCCAACTGTCGTGTCAGCATGAATTGACCCCCAAGCAGGTCGCACACAGGTGCCTAAGATCTCCCAGCAGTCCACACAGGTCCCCAATGGCACACGGTTGCCAAGAGACTGCAGCACAGGTCCCCCAATGGAGTGCTGGTGCTGATGGATACCTGTACAGCTGTTCCCAATGGCGGGTGGGCTCAGACAGTCACACGAGTGAGCTCTGATGTACAATCCTCCCAGGGCTATAAGATCTTAACTCCTCTCCGTGAGACTTCAAGCAACCAGTTTTATCCCAGTGCTGCCGAAACCTTGTTTGGCTGCTCAGGGAGCAGTTGACACGGCTCCCTCCCTCCCTGGAGTCTTATGGCCAGTGCTGGCCTGGGATCTCAGCCCCCACACTGGTCTCTGTGCTGCTGGAGTACTGTCCTTACCGTCTGGTTTTTCAATGTCCACAGCAATTTTTGATCTCCTGTTTTCAAATATGCTGTGTTTCTGATATCTGTTTGCTATGCTCACTGTAAATCAGCCAGGTTTTTCTACTATGTGTAGGGGGAAGAGAAATGTGCTTCCTCTTACAGAGCCGCCATCTTCTTACACCAAATTTTTAGTTTCTTGAGGTATCTACATACTGCTTTCCATAGTGGTGGCACCAATTTGCATTCCCACCAACAACACAAAAGTGTTCCCCTTTCTCCACATCCTCACTAGCACTTATTGTTTTTTGATTTATTGATAATAGCCATTCTGATGGGTGTGAGATTATATCTCATTGTAGTTTTAATTTGCATTTCTCTGATGATTATTGATGTTGAGCATCTTTTCATAGTCTATTGGTCATCTGTATGTCCTCTTTGGAGAAGTGTCTATTCAGGTCCTTTGCCCATTTTCAAATGGATTTTTTTTTTATTTGGGTTTTGTAAGTTCTTTATAAAATTTTGATATTAGCCTCTCATCAGGTATGTCAGAGAATATATTCTGCCATTCTGTGTTTTGTCTTTCTATTTTGTTGATGATTTCCTTTGCTGAGCAAAAACCTTTTAGTTTGATGTAATCCCATTTGTTTATTTTTTGTTTTGTTTCCCTTGCCTGGGGAGATATATCGGATAATAAATTGCTATAAGCGATGTCCAAGATTTTGCTGCCTATGTTTTCTTCTAGGGTTTTTATGGTTTCAGATTTTATGTTTAAGTTTTTAACCCACTTTGAACTTATTCTTGTGTGTGGTGTAAGAAGGTGGTCTAGTTCATTTTTCTGCATGTATCTGTCTAATTTTCCCAACACCATTTATTGAATAAACTATCTTTAGCTCATTGTATGTGCTTGCCTCCTCTGTCAAATATTAATTAACTATAAATGTGTGGGTTTATTTCAGGGCTCTCCATTCCTTTCCATTAATCTATGTCTGTTTTTTGTGTCAGTACCATGCTATTCTGATTACTATGGTTTTATATAATAGTTTCATATTAAGTAGTGTGATCCCTCCAACTTTGATCTTCTTTCTCAGGATCATTGTTGCTATGTGGGGCCTTTTGTGGTTCTGTATAAATTTTTGAAATAAAGTGTCCTAGTTCTGTGAAATACATCTTTAGAATCTTGATAGGAATTGTACTGAATCTATAGATTGCTATGGGTAGTATGGATAATTTTATGATGTTAATTTTTCCTATAAATGAACACTGTATGTGCTTCCACTTCTTTGTGTTTTCTTCAATTTCTTTCTTCAGTATTGCATACTTTTCCAAGTAAAGGGTTTTTACAAACTTTGTTAGGTTTATTCCTGGGTGTTTTATCTTTTGCAGCAATTATGAATGGGATCCCTTTCTTAATTTTCCTTTCTGTTAGTTTGTTATTGGCATATAAAATGTAATCAATTTCTAGGTATTAATTTTATATCCTGCTACTTTGCTGAATTCATTTATCAGTTCTAGTAGCTTCTTGGTGGAATCTTTTGGGTTTTCTATGTACAGTATCATGTCATCTGCAAATAATGACAAGTTTACTTATTCCTTTACAATTTGGATGCCTTTTATTTCTTCCTGTCTGATTGATGTGGCTAGGACTTCCAGTACTATGTTGAATAAGAGAGGTGAAAATGGACATCCTTATCTTGTTCCCTGTCTTAGGGGGAACACTTGTAGTTATTGCTTGTTGAGTATGATGCTACCAGTGGATTTGTAATGTATGACCTTTGTTATGTTTAGGTATGTTCTTCCTATCCCCACTTTGCTAAGAGGGTTTTTTAATCATAAATAGATGATAGACTTTATCAAATGCTTTTTCTACATCCATTGATATGATAATGCGGTTTTTATCCTTCATTTGGTTTATGTGTTGAATCACATTTATTGATTTGTGAATGTTGTGCCAACCTTGCATTCCCAGAATAAATCCAACTTGATCATGGCGTATGATCTTTTTGATGCATTGCTATATTTGGTTTGGTAGTAGTTTGTTGAAGATTTTAATGTATAATTTTCTTCCTTTGTAATGTCTTTATGTGATTTTGGAATTAGGGTAAACCTGGACTCATAAAATGGGTTTGGGAGCCTTCCCTCCTCTTGAACTTTATAAAATAGTTTGAGAAGGAGAGGTGTTAGTTCTTCTCAGAGTGTTTGCTAAAGTTCACCTATGAAGCCATCAGTTCAGAGCTTTTGTTTGTAGGGAGTTTTTTGATAACTATTTCAATCTCACTAGGTGTAATTTGTCTATTTACATTCACTGATTCTTCCTGATTTACTTATGGAAGACTGTGTTTCTAGGAATTTATCCATTTCATCAGGTTTTCCAGTTTGTTGGCACTTAGTTGCTCATAATATTTTCTTATATACAAAGAAATCCTTTGTATTTCTTTGGTGACAGTTATTATTTATCCTCTCTCATTGTTTATTTTATTTATTTGGGTACGTTCTCTTTTTTTCTTGATGAGTCTGGTTAAAAGTTTATCAATCTTCTTTCTCTTTTCAGACAACCAGCTCTTAGATTCATTGATCTTTTGTCTCATTTTTTTCACTCTATTTCATTTATTTCTGCCCTGATCTCTATTATTTTCTTCCTTCTATTCACTTTGTGCTTTGTTTGTTGTTATTTTTTAAATCCCCTTAAGTGTGAAGTTAAATTGTTTATTTGAGCTTTCTTTGTTTTTTGAGATAGGCCTGTAATGCTGTGGATTTCCCTCTTAGGATTGTTTTCCCAGTGTCCCATAGTTTTTTAACTGTTATATCCTCATTTTCTTTTGTGTGAAGGTATCTTTTGATTTCTTCCTTGATCTTGTCATTGACCCATTCATTGTTTAATAATGTGTTATTTAGCTTCCATGTCTTTACATGTTTTCCAGTGTTTTTCTTGTGATTTATTTCAAGTTTCATAGCATTGTAGTCAGAGAAGATGGTTGATATGATTCCAATCTTCTTCAGTTTATTGAGACTTATTTTGGGTTCTAACATGAACACATGTGGTCTATCCTAGAAAACATTCCATGTTCACTTAAAAAGTGTGCCTATTCTGAAAATTTGGGGTGTGATGTTCTCAAGATATCAATTAAATCCATTTGATGCAGTGTGTCATTTAAGGCCACTGTCTACTTGTTGATTTTCTGTATGGAAGATCTAGCCATTGACATCAATGGTATGTTAAAATCCCCAACCAGGTGTGTATTTCTGTTGATCTCTCCCTTTATGTCCATCATAATTTGCTTTATAGCTCTGGTTGGTGTGGCTCAGTGGGTTGAGCACTGGCCAGCAAACCAAAAGGTTTCTGGTTCAATTTTCCCTCAGGGCACATGTCTGGGTGTGGGCCAAGTCCCCAGTGCAGGGTGTGCAAGACACACACTGATGTTTATCTCCCTTTCTTACTTCCTCCCATCCCCTCTGTCTAAAAATAAATAAATAAAATCTTTAAAAAAAGGTTCACTTTGCATATTTAGGTGGTCCCATATTGGGTACATAAATGTTTACTAGGGTTATATCCTTTTGTTAGATTGTTCCTTTTATCACTATGTACTGACTTTCTTTGTCTCTTTCTATAGCTTTGGTTTTAAAGTCTATTTTGTTGGATATAAGTATTGCTAGCACAGCTTTATTTTTTCCCTTCCATATGCATGAAATATCTTTTCCCATCCCTTTACTTTCAGTCTGCGCATATCTTTCAATCTGAGATGGGTCTCTTGAAGGCAGCGTTTATATGGATCTTGTTTTCTTATCCATTCAGCTACCCTAAGTGGTTTGGTTGCAGCTTTAAAGCTATTTATATATAAAGTGATTACTGATAGATATGTATGAAGTGCCATTTTATTGTTAGACTATTTTCTGTTTTTTCTTTTCTTTTCTTTCTATTTTTCTTCTTCTTAAGGAAAGCCCTTTGACATTTGTTGCAGTACTGGTTTGGTGTTAACATACTCCTTTAGCTTTTTCTTGTCTGGGAAACTCCTTATTTCTCCTTTGACTTTAACGATAGCCTTTCTGGGTAAAGCAGCCTTGGTTGCAGGTCCTTGCTTTTTATCATCTTAAATATTTCATGTCACTTCCTTCTGTCCTGAAATGTTTTTTTGAAGAATCAGATGTCAATCTTATAACTACCTATTTTTTCTTTTGCAGATTTTGGGATTCTCTCTTTGTCTTTAGGCCTTGCCATTTTAATTATGATGTGTCTTTCTGTAGGCCTCCTTGGGTCCAACTTTTTTTGGGCCTGATCTTCCTGGATATGTGTCTTTTTTCTTCATCTGATTAGGAAAGTTTTTGGTTATTATTTCTTCAAATAGGTTCTCAACCCCTTCCTCACTCTCTTCTCCTTCTGGCATTCCTATGATTGGATGTTGTTACACTTCATTTTGTCCCAAATGTTTCTTAAGCTCTTATTTTTTTTAATTATTTTTTCTGTCTGTTGCTCTGCCTAGGTGTTTTTTCTACTTTGTATTCCAAATCATTGATTCAGTCCTCTGCTTCATCTAACCTACTGTTTATTCCTTCTAGTTTATTATTAATTTCAGATACTTCATTTTTCATTCTGACTGGTCCTTTTTTTATGTTTTCTATATCTCTTTTCAAGCTGTTCAGTATCCTTATAATCATTACTCTAAAATCTCTCTCTGATAAATGGTTTGCTTCTATTTCATCTAGTTCTTCTTGTTCTTTCATTTGAGTTTTGTTTCTTTGTCTTCCCATTTTGGCTGCTTCTTTGTATTTTCCACCTTAGTTGTTAAACTAATCAATGATATAGCCTCAAGCTGTAATCAGTAGCCCAGCTTAAGCACCACAGTGTGGGACAGAGTAATTCCTGTGGACAGGGCTATTGCTTTCCTTCAGGCTGATGCCATTTGCAGAAGAGTGCTCTTCCTGAGAAAGATGGCCCTGCAATCTGAGGAAAGACTCAGCACAATAATCTTGGTGGCTGTACCTTCAGTTTTCCTCCCATAATCACCGAAACCAGACTCTCTTTAAATGTCTTTAGTCTCCTCTGCCCTCCCTCTGTCAGAGCCCACAGTAAGTGGCTATAAACACATTTTGTATGCTGGCCCTTTAAGAAGCTCTCTGCATCTCCAGCTGTCTCTGGCAGACAGAAACCCTGCTGCTTTACACTGCTGGATCTTATCTGGGTTCCTTTCCCAGCTTTGGTGGTATAGGCTGAAGAGCCCAATTTGGAGTTTAGACCCCACACTTCTCAGGGTGAACTCCTGGCCCCTGAAATATCCTTCTAGCACTTCAACTGCTGCCCTTGGGAGATGAGCCAGCACTTTCACACCTCCTCCATGCTCCCTACCAGTTTTGTTGGGGTAAAGTGGTTTCTTCTGTCTGCTCTTGATTATAAGGCTTCTCTGTAGCTAGTGTTGTTGGTTATTCAGGATGATTTCCTTACAATTTAATTTTAATTCCAAATTGGTCCTGGGACACAGTTCTTAGTTTCTGGACTGATATCTTCTGGCTTTTATTTCTCATTGAAGCAAGATGGTATTATTTCAAGATCAGATTATATTCCTATGGCAGAATTTGTGTCACTTAACTTCCATGCTCTTGCAAATATAGAGAGACTGAACTTTTAACTGGTCTGGTCAAAGATGGACTAATTTATTCTTTTTCTATTTTCAATGTTTTAATATGGTTTCCAATAATATTCATTTTTTCACTTCTAGGGTAATGAAAATTGGCTTGATAAAATTCATTAATTAAAAAATGTGCAGTCACTCATTAAAGATAGCAGTGCTGTATAGAATATACAAAAATTAATTTTCAAAAAATTAGGCATAGGACCTGTTGTAATTTAACAATGGTTCATGTTTTAATTACTTCATATTGAAGATGCTATTTATCCATTTTTCCAATTTTTCTGCAAACTGCAACACTCCATCAGTACAGTTGACATCTAGAAGTAATAAAATCATTAAATTATTGATCTATAAAGAACATACAAATATTATGTTTTCAAATTATGAAAAAAATATAGTTTATCATATTGACTATAATTTTGTACAGTTCACCCTTGAACAACATGGAGTTTAGGGATGTCCACCACCACACACAGTCAGATTTCCACGTATAATTATTTTAAGTTCTTATCTAAGGATACATTTATTGATTTTTAGAAAGAGGAAGAAAGGGAGAGAGAGATCAATGAAAGAGAAACATTGGTGAGAGAGAAACCTTGATGGATTGAAAAAAATGGTGAGACAGAATCATAGATGAGAGAGAAACAGATTGGTTGCCTCTAGCACACACCCTGACCCAGGATCAAACCCACTTCCTAGGTATCTGCCCTGACTGGGAATCAAATCTGTGACCTTTTAGTACATAGGATGACACTCCTTTTGGTGCATTGGATGATCAACCAAGCCACATGGACCAGAGCTCCACATGTAACTTTTAACTTCCTCAAAACATAACTACTAATTGTCTACTATTAACCAAAACTTTACTAATAACAAAAACAGTCTGCTAACACAGATTTTGTGTGTTATATGCATTATATACCATATGTTTAATAATGTAAGCTAGATAAAAGAAAATACTAACAAAATTATAAGAAAGGGAAGATATATTTACAGTACTGTACATATTCATTGAAAAAATCCACATATAAGTGGACCCATGCAATTCAAACCCATTCAAGAGCCAACTACATTTTAATTATAATTAAAATATTAATTCTCTATTTATCTACAAATTAAAGGTCACCCTGTAAAATGAAAAAATACTATTATCTTACAGTCAAAATATTATTGACTTTATCAATATTCTAGAATAAGCAATAAATGTTAAGCTATCTTTAACTGAATGAATATATAAAATCATATATTAACATATTGCTTATATTTCTTTCACACTCTGGATTTCAAACATCTGTGCTTTGTGATTGGGCAAATATTTGTGGAGGATTTTAATATTAAAAACTAAAATACATATTTTAAATAATAAACTTATAAGTGTTTGTGCAGTATCCTAGCTCCTTTAAATAAAAATATATCATTAGCTAATGACAAATTTTGGTAATGATTTTAGTATCACAATGTTTAATTGTATACTTGATATACATGTTACAATTAATTAGTTTCTAAAATGTATTGCTTTATAGCAGAAATATCATTCTTAAAGTTTTGCAATATTATATAGTAAATATTTGGTGTACATGGTGTTTTATGAAGTGCTGGAATGAAATAGAAAGCATATAGATGATTTCATATGATTTTTCTAAAACCTAGAAATATGGTAATAATATTCAAACAAATGTAGTTTAATTTAAATAAATTGAGAAAAATCTCAAAAATTTTCTCTAAGGACTAAAATCTATTGTGATAAACAAAGAAATAAATTTGGATTTATTCATGGCAAATGCCCATGCACCTGATTTTAGTGTTTTTTTCAATCTCCTAAGGTTATTGCCTAAGCTTGTGTTTTCATTATCTAACAATTTAGAACTTAGGGGATAGTAAACAAATTCTATGTGAGGAATCAAATAGGAGAATTTATTCCATAAAGCTTGGAGCCTAAAAGGCTGTATCCTCTTTGTAATATTAAAATCCTCCACAAATATTTTCCCAATCCTGTCAGCAGGGTAGTGATGAAGATTGTCTTTCTCAAATAATTGTATTACTTGGAGAGACAGTAGACTCCTCTGAGAATGTGTAACTATTTGCCAATCTTTACCCAAGATTTCAGTCAGAGTCAACACCACCTAAGTGGTCCCCCATTTTTAAGCCAAAAACTCAGTTGAAATTACTTTTACTCTGATAATTCCCCCAAGCACTAGGCAGAAGAACATGAAATTCTTCTCTGTAGAACCCATCTTAAATCCAGACTTCAACATTTTCAGATATAAAATTCTGTGTTTAAAAATAAATTTTAAAGGAATTTGAAATATATCATTAAGGTGTAAGAGATCATAAAATATGAAATAAAGAAATAAATAAAGTGTATAAAACTTTTAAAATGAAAAATGTTATAATTATTATAAATTCAATATTTATTATTAACAGGGGATTAGACAAAACTGAAGAGATAATTTATGAGTTAGAATACAGCTGTGAGGGAATTATCCAGAAAGAACTATATTATCTTTCTGTGTTGAATAACAAATTTACTGCTGATTTAGTGGCTCAAAATAAGACTCAATTATTAGCTCACAGACTGTATGTCAGAAACCCAGTCATGACATAACTACATTCTCTGCTCTGGTCTCCCTAGGCTGAAATATCAAGGAGATGGCCCGCTGTGTTGTGGCCCTCAGATTGAGGCCTTCAAAACTCATTTAGGTTGTTAGCCAAAATAAGGATTGAAGTACTCATTTTCTTGCTAGCTTAGATTTCTCTCAGGCCCTAAAAGCTACCTGTATATTTGGCACCACAGCATCCTCCATTTTCAAAGCCAGCAACAGAGAATCTCCCTTTGGTCCGATGCCTCCAAAGCTTTGTACCTCTTCTTCAGGAAGAGCTCCTTCCCTTTTAAGAATTTATTTGATTTTGTTTATTTCATCCAGATTAATCTCTATTTCCGAAGTCCACCTGCCATATAATGTAACATAATCATGCCAGTGATTATCTCATGAAATTATGTGGGGTGCGTACAATCCCTGGGGTCAGAGATATTGGGACTGCCATAAAATTCTGACCACCACATAAAATATGGAGGTATTAAATTACATGGAGAGTAGAGTGAAAATTTTAATATCTAATCAGTGTTTCAAGGTCCGGAGACATGAAATGATGAAGAGTCAATATTTCAAGAAGTATTAAATGATAAATTTCAAAAAAAAAATCAATAAAAGATGACAATATTCTAATACATGAAGTCAAATAATGACCAAGCAGGTTAATCACTCTCATATACTAACAACCACTTAAAGAGCTTAGTGTTTGTACAAAATCTCAAGAAATAGATACTATCTTAAAATCATAAACCACCAAAGAGAAAAATGGTAGATTAAAAATGAAAGACAATTAATGACTTGTCAACAACAATGAAAGATAAAAGAAGGAAAAAAATATCCTCAAAGTGATGAGATAAAAACATCCATTATCTAGCATTGAATATATTGTAAAATATACTTCCCAGAAGAAGGAACATGGAAAGGATAAAACAAAAAAGTAAAAATAAAATTAATTCAAGAAAAAACTAAAACATCAAAAGTGTTGCCATTAGAAGACCACCAATAAATGACTTATTAAAAGCTATAATCCAGAAAAGAAGACTGGAATCCTAGTAGGAGACATGAGATACAAGGGATAGCACTGAGTAAATAATGTATGAAAGCAGTAAATATGGGGCATAAATATTTTCCATATAAAACAGTTTAAAAAGTCTTTTAAGATTAAAATGCAAGAAAGAACTGAGAAACAGAATGTGATTTGGGATGCAATGAACACAGCTTAAAGTTTTCTATCATTCTTAAAGGGTTTTAATTATTATTAATTTTAAATATTGGTAAGTGAAATGTGCCTGTTAAATTTTCTTAAAAATTAAGAATAGAAAAAATTATAACAAGCAAGAAGAGATAAAAATAAAATTAGAAAAACTAATCACCAAGAAGATAAGAAATAATTTTAAAAAATGAAATTAAAAAAGATGGGCAAATATACCCTGACTGGTGTGGCTTAGTGGATTGAGTGCTGGCCTGTGAACCTTAGCATCTCTGGTTTGATTCCCATTCAGGGCACATGCCTGGGTTGAAGGCTAGGTCCCCAGCAGGGGGCACACAAGAGGCAACCACACATTGATGTATCTCTCCCTTTCTTTCTCCTTCCCTTCCCCTCTCTCTAAAAATAAATTAAATCTTTTGAAAAAAAGTAAAAGATGGGCTAATAAAAATATCATGCAACCAGATATTGCAAATAAACCCACATTAATGTGTCAAATAAAGTAGTCCAATTATTAAAAATAAATATTTTAGACTAGAACAAAGTAGAACAAAAAACAATACAATATGGTGCTTGTAAGAAACATATCTGAAGGGGTGAATTAAGTTTGAGAGTAAAGTAATCATATACACACATATACATATATATACATGAGTGCATATTTTTATATTTACCCATTAAATAGTAACCAAAAGAAAGATGGCATAACTATATAATTTTATACTTTAGACTTCAAGTTGAGAATGAAGATGGTGACCATATAATGATAAAAGACTCAATTCACCAATGAAATATAAAAAGTTAAAAATTTTCTATATGTCAATTAATTCAAGCCAAAAAATAAATAAAGCAAAAGACTGATAAAACTATAAACAATACTATCGACATACATCCTATTGGTAGATTTTAACATCTCTAATAATAAATAAATGAAAATTTTGAAAATCAATAAGGATATGGAATATTAAGTCAACTGGTAATATGCAAACATTTGAGCTAATGTATGTATATTATGTAGTCCTTTTTGCTTCAATCCATGTCTATATGAATTTGTTCATATGATAAATGTAAAGAAGGTGATGAAATCAGAAAGTACAATTTCATGTGACATAATTTATTATGAGATGATTATGCTTTGCCCTATTCAATGACATAATTTATGCCCTACCCTATAACAATCATAATTGGTGACAAGTCTGATATTTTCATTCTTCCTCAAAAGCTAACAAGTCATCCAGTCACAGTGTTAAGTAGTAGAAAATACAAGACTCATGGGTCAGAGACAAAGTTTAATTTATTATTCACAGTAACAGCAGAAAGCTAAGCATGAGCATTTATTTGCTTGAGCTGGTTCCTCTTGCCTGTATTCTCACGAGCCTGAGAGGTCCAGATGATACCTGCACATACAGGGGAGAAATCCTGAGTTTGTGAAACTCAATTCTTTTATGTCCAAAAAGAGTCACTGTTTCTATCTTCTTGGGCCAACCTTCTAAGAGCAGAGAGCAGGTAAGAGAGCTGCTTGGCCTCCAAGGAGCATATATCACTTCACGTGTGGCCAAAGATGCAAATCTCTGAAAGAATGATAAAATTTGAGTTTCCAAGTAAAAATTAAAATTTAGACACACTTGTTCTGCCAATGTGCACCTAATAGTTTCTCAATACTTAATGACTTATCTGACACAAGTGGTGGTGATTTATAAAGGAAAAGTGTTAACATTCCTCTTTGGAAGAGCTGCATAACTCAGTGAACTAATATTTTCTAACTGATCGTACATCATGTTTGTTCTTTTTGTTTTTGTTGTTCCAAATAGACTAATTCTCTCCTCAAAAAAGAAAAGACAAAAGCCCCATTCAATCATAAAATCAAGATCAAAGTCCAGGACAGTTAGGTAATTCACAGCAGATGCCACCTGAGGGGATAATTCCTAGCAGTCTCGAAATAAGGCTCACATATGACTCTTCTTGAACCAGAGAACTTTGAACTAAAAATACAAGTCGTGCCACTGTCAACACAGCAGATACATAATGGTGGTTCAGGGACAGGAAAAATTCAACAAATACTCCTACTGAGAATGGGGAAAATCGGAGAAATGCAGCAAAAACTGGTTATTGAAAATTCTGAAATCCTTTCAGGCAGATATTTTCAGGGGTTGCTGGCAAATATCCTACGTTAAGTTTCTGATTTTGTACACCGAGAGTAGCTTTCTTCATCATCATTCTCTTTCAGAGGTTTTCATCTTTAGCAACACATGAAGTGACTATGAAGTAGCACAGGCTCCTCGGAAGCCGATCAGCTTTCTTAGCTTGCCTTCTGCAATTAGAAGGCTGGCCCCATGGTTGTTTTAGGGTATAATTTCTCATGGTCTCAGTGGGTGTTTCTATTGTTGTGAGAGTTCTCTAGAAATTTAGTGGATTTGTCAATGTGATTTTCAATTCTACATGCAGTGACATACCCATAGCTCCTTCATAGTATAATTCTCTAATCTGTTATATTTCTTGGTCCATTCCTTCAGATGCTCTACTTTTCCATTTAAGATTGTGCCTATTGGACTTTGGGATGAGCATAGTTTTAACTTCCACATTCTCCCCCATCAGCCAACTTATCTAATTGAAAGCTCCTACTAAGTACCAATTTTATCCATTCAGATTTTTAACTAGTGTGCCCCTTTTGACAGTTGAGGAAATTGAGAGGTTGTATAATTTTCCTAAGAGCACCCAGCTGGTGATTGACAGATAGGACATTGAACCCTGGCAGCGGCTCCAGGTGCTACAGGGGTAAAACATTGCACTCTGCTGCTTTCTTGATGATGGTGATCATTTATTTTTTATAAAGCAGGACAGATGTGAGCTACATGGATGTCTTTACACTGGGTGCAGCTAAGTACCACAATCCATCAAGGAAGTTACCTAAAAGCTTTTACTTGAGATCATTATATAGTGAATTATTTTAGATATGTTTCTGCTGGAATGTTTCTTCAGCTCCAAGTTTTTAAGTTTCTTCAGCTCCAAGGGATCTAAACCTCTTTAAAAAATGTTAACCCTGTGTACTCCAGGGTTCTAAAAATTTAGTTCAAAAAGGGAAATGACTTCCTTTCACCAGATTGCCAGAAAGATCAGAGAATATGATGCTTGGTTAAGAAAAAGCAGAGGTTGTATGTGTATTTACAAGGTGTTGTGCAGATGTGTTGAAACATTAACCATTCTTAAGGAGATCCTAGTGCCCCTACAAGTGAAGTTTTCCATGTTAGGACGCAAGACTATGTCTTTGTTTTCCCAACTGTGCATAACTGAATCCAATATCATAGAAGAATTAATTTGAAGAGTGTATTGACAAAACTTAAAATCCAGGTACAATATAAATCAATTCTCTTATTTTTAATATTAAATACTGCCTTCCCTTGGGATCAATCACCTATACCAGTTTTCAGACTATTACTGATACTTCTTATGTAATCCTGCAGCAAAGAAACCACATGTACCTCACATTTTTCTTCTCAGAAAAATGAGCTGATCTTATTTTATCATTTTCCAGTTTTATTTTCTTCTAGGTTATAATAGGACATTTATGATTAATTTGTTTGTATTAATGGGTTAATAGATAATAATGGATAAATATACACTCTCTTCCATGTGATCTAATTGCATTTAAATAGGGTTTCTTAATTTTCTATGGTTTCTAATGATGCAACCCAAAGTAATAATAGTAGTAGTAATTTCAGACAATCTTCAGTTTAATGGAATGAATAACTTCAGAAAATTAGACTGAGTGCTATCCAAATCATCTGATGAAGGGAGACTTCAACTGTACATTTATGGTCATTATTAGGCTTAATTATTAGCTCTCCCAGGAAATTATCAGCTTCAATATATTTAATAATATTCATTATTTTTAAACAAATGAAATCATATATGTATGAAATGTTGAAATAAAATTTAAAGCCATTGATTTGTGATTTACTTTGTATTTTCTTTAACCATTAGTAAGGATATACAACCACCATTGAGCAATTAATGTTTGCTTTCTACCCTTTTTGAGAGTACAATATTTAAAGAGGTATGTGGAATGAAAAAGTGTTGGGGACATATGTGTGTGTATGGGTATGTGTATGAGGGAGAGGGGGAGAGAGCGCGACAGAGAGATGAAGATGGATAGATGGACTGTGTGTTTAAGAGGATGACCATGAAGAAATGACATAGTCTTTTCTATAAGTTTTATAGTAGAGGGTGCCATTTCTTTTATAAGAACAACTGTGTTCAGAGAGCTCATTATTTTCTTTCTTCCTCCTGTAAATGTCACCAAAATGAGAATTGTTGCAGTGAGACTGACTGGTGATGACAACTCTGGTTGAAAGTGACCTTTACTTATTTGATTCATGACATCTCAGCAAGGGTTTGTCATCATTAACAGCAATGTATTCTGACATATTCTCTAAAAGAGAGCCCCAAAGCTTTATTTTATTGAAATATTATAATAACTCTGATTTCTTACATCTTGGTTTCTTGCCAAGAAGGAGAGAGAGGGAGAAAGAGATAAAGAGAATAAGAGTGAGAATGAAAAGAAAAAAAATGAAAAGAGAAAAAAATCTTTATGACTTTCTTTTCTTGCATCTCTTAATTTAGATGAGAAATAAATGTTTTTGAAATATTTATATGGAAAATTAAATCATATAAAAATATTAAGCCTCTATTATTTTTAAAGAACAAAATACACAGTGAAAAGGATTCTATGGTCAATATGAAGAGTGACCAACTGTTTTGGTTTGCCCAAGACTGTCATGCTTTTAAAACTGAGAGACTCACATCCTGAGAAACTCCATAATCCAAGACAAACAAAGCATGACTATATGTACATCTAATTTTAATAGAATTAAGTTGTAGGAAAAAATTAACTGTGAATAACCTGCTTTATACTATTATATACTTTTCAGTTGTCCAGAACTGTTAGCTCATTGGTTAATTTAAGTTACAGACATGTTTTGCTTGGTGTATTATTTATTGCTATGTAACAAATTGCCCAGTACTTATCATTTTAAAACAACGCACATTTATTATTTCTTATTCTGTGGATCGGGAATCTGGGCATCACTTAGTGCTTTTGGACTGAAGGCCTGTTTGTTTCTTGCAGTTGGTCAGAGGCTGCCCTCAGTTCCTTGCCAGTGAGCCTCTCCAAGATGGCAATTTGCTTTACAACAGTCAGCAAAAGAGCGAGCCTGCTAGCAAGATCAAAGTCAATATTGTATGTAACCTAAACACAGAAATAATTTGCTACATTATATTTATTAAAAGCAAGTCACTGGTTTCAATCCACACTCAAGTGGAAGGAATTACACAAGACAAAAATAGCAGGAGGTAGGAACCAAAGAAGGCAATCTTAAAGTCTGTTTGCATACTTGAGTCTCAGAGTATTTATGATAAATTAGTGATATACAGCTATACTTGTATAACATTATATGATAATATTCTATATGAATATAGAATGCTAGTACCACCCCACTCCAGTCATCATCCTCCCTCGTGAAATTAATCATTTTTCTGAATTCTACCATCATGGATAACTTTCATGTCTTTTTGGTCTTTATATGAGTGAAACCATAAAATAAGTGCTCTTTTGTTTCTGGCTTCTTTTATGTAATGCTTTATCTTTGAAATCCATTTACATTGCATGTAGATATATATACATATATAATCAGCTTATTTCCCCATTATTATAGATTACTTACCATATGAATGTATCATAATTTATTGAGGCACTTCACTTTGTCTTAATTAAGGAATAAATGCTATAATGAGTCATTGTGCATTGTATAAACTTTTATAGTTCCATTTCCTTTCCTAAACAATTTCACCACTCCAATTTTTCTATGCTTCCAGTCTTCCATGTCCTCATGGTGTTCTAGTCTTGACTCAAAGGGAGAGATTTGTAAACTTATTTTCACAAGGTGTTCCTGATTTAATGTTATTATCTCTGTAGGATGTGTGCACTGTAATGTTAAAAAGGAACCTTTAAAATTATCTCTGCATTTATAAAGGAGACACCTATGAAGTGGAAGAGTAATTTGGGTGGAGGGGGTTATTTATTAAACACACCTGACAGAACACATACACACTTCATCTAACAGAAAGATAGGTTAGACTTTCATGATTCTTATCATTATTTACAACTGAAAAATAATTGATTTCACAGAATACCAAATATAACTAGAAGTTGAAGTGATTGCGGGTTATCAAACCTTTAGTATATACTGTAAAGTAAGGTGTCTGTTCTCTGAGTGTACTGAGATGGTATAAAGATAATAAAGCAGAGAGATATGTGTGTGCGCCTTTGGAAAGGAGAAGTTGTACGTGAACTGTGAGTGGTGTAGGAGAATAATAAATTAACTACAAATTCAAGAGAGTTATTTGGAAGTTGTTCTAAAAAATTTAAACCCTTTACCAAATTCCTCCAAAGCCTGCTAGTATATTAAATGTATTACAGGGACTTGAAAATTATTCCTTTGAGGAATACTGAACATGTTTGCTAAGTTCTCCCATTTAGGATTTGTAATATTCCAAGTAGGCCTATCTGCACCAAATCCAGCATTTCTTATTCATGTTTGGGGAGCCATATCCACTTTTGTCTTAAAACTCAGATGTACACGTGCACTTATTTTGAGAAAAACAAATTGAATATTCAGTTATGGGTGTGGTAACTTTCATTTTGCACATTTGGAATTTCCCATGTGTTGAAACCCTTGCTTACTTTTAGTTTTGGACAAAGATCTTATCTTCCAAATAATCTCATTAGCATGCTGTGTTGGGGAGTAAAGAGAGGCACTCCCCTAAAGTTATGTACCATGAGGAAATTTCAACACTTTCATAATCTATCTTACTCCAAATAAACAAAAACATGAAAGTGGTTCACGAATAATAGATCCCTGCTGTGCTCGGCTGTGTTTTCATGACTAATTTCTTCACTAACCACAGCTTCGCAGTGCATGACCTTAAAACAGCAGGCGTTCTCTATAAAAACATGGGCTTACTGTTAGGGTTGTGCTTTTTCTCATCCGCAAACTCCCTGGTGACTTGTTAACTATCTAAACATAAACGGTTTCAAACGAAAATGCAGTTGTAAGATTTTGGGGGGACCATGAAAGGAATCTTTCTACCATAAAGTCAAAACTGAAATGATAGTAAAGTGTAAGTTGTTATCCTAAAAATCAATTTGATACATTTAGGGGTTGTTTTTTTTTTTTTTCTTCAGAGAAATAACACTTCTGGTAGGGTCATTGAGGTATTCATTTAGTTGTTTCCTCACGATTAAACAGAATGGCAAACTCCCTCAGCTGCTATTTCTAAGTGACTTACCTGAAGCTAAAAGGAGATTTTGAAATAGATACTTGAACTTGGTATTTGTTTTACCTCATATCAAACCTGGTATTTGTTTTTACCTCATATCTGTTTTATGACTACTATACTTAAATATATTATACCTTTGGTCTTTACATCCAAAACACTTGTCTAACATTTTCTACTTACTGCATTTTCTGCTAGTTCCACTAGATATTGTTAGTCTCTTGAGTTTGTTTGATCTTATAGGGAAAAAAAATCTCTTTGTTTCAGGTGAAAACTATTTATACAAATAATAATGAGCCTCCCTTTAAAACCAGGAATCTTCTCCACTTATCTTCTCTCATTGAGTAATTAGCCCAAAATCAGAAAAGAGGTTGTTCTCAAGTTTCAAATAAATCTCTTGAAATTTGTAATGTGCATTTATGATTTAACATTCTCCAAAACTCAAGCACAATATCATCTTTCCATTCTCCAGGGCTGGAAGTCTTTTCAGGAGTCTGCTGATTGTGCAAATGAGCAGCAAAACTGAACTAGGGTACCAATTGAATAAGTAAGGAATACATTTTTTTGTACCCATTAAGGGAGAAAAAGCAAGCAAGTGGCTTGAATTTTTGTACTTTCTCATCCATTCTCTTCAGCATTTATAGATAATATATAGAAGCACTTTTTTGTACTTCAGTATTCTTGGGACCTGTTTTGCTGAAACCCCTCTCTGGGAGAAATGCACATCATCCCCCTTCAGTCTCCCCTTCCTGACTCATTGCTAACTAAGCACAGTTAGACAGTAGGTATCCAATCTTTTGGCTTAATGGAGATGATATATTTGCTTTTACTGATAATTTGGAAAAAGGGCATAGGGATAAAAGTGGTGTGACTGCTTGTGTTGGAGCTAAGAGGAAGGTCACAAAATAATGGTCTCACTGATAATTATTTTTCCCATTGTGTTTCTATTGTTTGTATGCTTCTATTTCAGTACCCAAGAAATTTTTGAGCTTCCAGTTTACATTTTACTTTATTGTTTATTTCTGCCTCCTTGCAGGAAAAAAGAAAGCTCTTGAGGGTAGGTGCTATGGCTTACTCATTTTGTATCCCTATGATCTGTCTAGAGCAGTGGCTAATAAATAGTATAGTGTAGATTAAATTATTCTACTTTTTTAAAATTGTATTTCTGTCCTTTTTTCAGTTCTTCTTCCCTTAGATGCATTATAATGGTTTATAACTTAATTCCATTTATTTATGATCTTTTCCAGATAATGAAGATCATTTTGAATTTTGAGCATGGTTAATGCCAACCATTGCTTCTGGCTCAGTAATCCAAATATATATGATATCTAATCTATCTCTGATTAAACATGAAATGGTATCTGTGAAATATTATTTAGGCCCTTAAGTAGGGGCATCGATTCAGTGGTGTTTATTTTTTGGTTATGTTCCCACAGATAATTGTTTACCAATCTAATAGTTTTATATTTTAGATGCCTCTAAAGTTGTCATCTTACATTTCAGGTTAGTACTGCTTCACAGAAGACAAAATATAAACAAACTATACATATTAAGAAAACTAATTTGGCTTAGATTGTTTTTTTCTATAGAGGTATTCTTTAAGATTGTTTCTACAATACTTAATGGTAGCAAGTTTTATATGATAATGCAGCATGTAAATAAGCTATTAAATAAGTAAAGATTTGTGTTATTCTATAAATTTATTTTTGAAATTACTTTAAAAGGGTAATGTGGCCCTGGCTGGTGTAGCTCAGTGGATTGAGCGTGGGCCTGTGAACCAAGGGATCACGTTTTGATTCCCAGTCAGGGCACATGCCTGGGTTGCAGGCCAGTTCCCGGCAGGGGATGCACGAGAGGCAACCATACATTGATGTTTCTCTCCCTCTCTCCTTCCCTTCCCCTCTAAAGATAAATAAATAAAATGATAAAAAGGGTAATGTGTCCCAAAAAATATTAGTTGTCTACTACTAGGAAAGTTCTATTACATGCCCTGGGCATATATCAGTTCAAACAAAGACAAATCTTACTGCTTTTATAGAACTTTACATCTTAGCAAGAGAAGAAAATAGGATAAATATATAAATGTGCTACTATGGTACTGGCTCTGGAGCAAAGTTAAAGCAGAAATTAGGGTAATGCAGTGCCAGAGTTTTAAATAGGGAATTCAGGTGGCCTCACAGTGATGTAAGATTATGGAAAAGAAGAGATGTGCTGTGTAACCAGCTGGAGAAGAGCAACCTAAGATTGTGCAGCAAAGGCAAGTCAAAAGGCTGCAAGTCCTGAGGGCTTGAGGTGTGATAGTAAGACCCAGGCTGATGAAGTTGAGTAGGTAACTGGAAAACTACACAGGAGGCTGAGCAATAATGGTGACTTGGTAGAGGTTTTAGCAGTGAAGGTTTTTGAGGTGGTGTGGCCCTATTATGGATCTACATTCAAATTATACCTAATAGGATTTACTGGGAATTAGATGGAAATTGTGAGGAACAGAGGAATTCAGGATAACCAGAAATTTGGTAGAGAGCCTGAATTATTTATCTGTGTAAATGATGAGTAAAATAAAATTGAGGTTGGATCTACATATTTTTATGTCTCATTAAATTTTTGGAAATTATTACTGAAGGTGTCAAAATTTTTAATAAGATGAAATAACTTATTTGGCATTATATAATTTTCCCTTTATTACTCAGGGTATTTCAATATTAAAGTTGTTTGATTTGTTTTTTCCTTCCTGATATGAAATTTTATTTCCTCCATGTTCTTCCTTTATTTTTATTGTGGTATAATTAGTATACAGGATTTTACATGTATATGTGATATCTATCATATACATACACAATTATATATGGTGTATAAGATTATAATTCAACCTGTGTATACACTACATAGTGATCGCCACTGTGAGTCTAGTTACCATCCACTGTAGTTGATCAGTAACAATTGATCCCCTTTATTGTGCTCACTTTATAATATTTAATTGTTATTATTCATATCTGTGGTTTGTGGTAGATATAACTTTCTCTAATTTAAAGGTTAAAAAAACTTAGTTAAGATTTGTTAATGCACCCAAGGCTATAAGACATATTAAGTTGTGAAATAGTATGGAAATGGGGGCAGAGAAATCTCTCAAGTCTATGGTAATACACAAAACCCAAAACAATCCTGTTAACTACTTACGCTAGTGATTTTCAACCTTCTTTGTGTCATTGCACACATAAACTAATTACTAAAATTCTACAGCACACCAAAAAATACATGTTTTGCTGATCTGACAAAAAATAGGAGTAATATTGATATATATTCACAGCAGATGGCTGTGGTGTCAGCTGTTGTCATTTTCTTAATTTGACAATCTAAGGGAAAAGAGGCCAGTGACCATCACTGAATGGTCGGCCATTACATGTTTTAAAAGTTCTTGCAGCACGCCGGTGTGCCTCTTGCTGCGCGCCGGTTGCAAATCGTTCACTTAGGCAGCATAGTGTGTCTCCCAGGGTGGGAAACAAAAGAGCATACTAACTTCAATTGATATATAATTTTAGTTTGTGGGAAGATGAATAGCTGCAGGTTTAACATAATTAAATTTTAGACATTGTTCCTAGATTACTTTTACCAATTGCTATATAAATCAAGTAATCTCTTGGCAGTCTTTCATTTCTCAGTTATGGCCCACAACTTTATTTACTGAAAACAATGCTAGACTTTTATAATCAGGGACCTGGGCTCCGTCCCAATTCTATAATTTGCTGGTTTTGTAATCTTGGACAAATGTTTTATATTCTGTGTCTTATTTTATCATTAATAAAATGGAAAAATTAAAATTTACCTGTGTCAAAATTTCTTCTGGGGATCAAATATAATTATGTGAAAGTCCTTAGAAAGTGAGAAAGCTGTATTATTAAGCTGCATTGAATCATCTGTTGATACTTGAAAAAGAAATGTATAGATCTTTTTTTGCTTCTGATACTTCCACCTTCAAGCACAAATGCAGGGTGTAGTTTTGGTCTGATTTCCTTCCCCGTGTGTAATAGTCCTTTGTTACTTTATAAAGGTGAAAGATGTCGGAAAAACCTTTTTGCCTTAATGAGATTTCGCTCCCAATTCTCTCTCTGAAAAGAAATTTCCTGACAGGAAATGACTCCAAAGCTCATTTTATTTCCTTTGGGATTCACCTACTTCTGCTTTTGCTATCTCTGTCCACAAGGAGAGCTGAGTTCTGGTTCAAGCTATTTGCTTCAGAGGTAGGTGGTTTTAGTGTGCTGCTTTAGCCCTTCAGACTGCATATTCTTAACTTCTAGATGTAATCACTGATAAAAGCAATTCTCACATTGTGTCAACACATATTTATAGTATCATGATCAGCTGTGAAGTAGGGAGGAAATAATTTATAACTAATCAGAATCTACCAACTTTTGGAAAACATTTACTTTTATTTTCTAAATAAATTAGCAAATTTCCTATTTGTTCTCCTGGGTAGGAGAAAATGTGGTTCACAAATTTGATGTACAGATTATTTTATAATTTTGATGGAAAAATATTGAGAATCACTGGTTTAAAACAGATAACTTCAAAATTCTACTTCTACAATTTTTATAATTCATAATTCAAATTTTCAATTAATTTTTTTCTAAAATGTTTATTACTGATGCACCTCAGGACAGTAAGTTATAAGCAAGATCTTGAGTATTTGTTGCAATTAAATGAGGATTAGGAGAAGAGAGAAATAAATAGTACCAGCTTACTCTCAGGCAGGCTGGGCAAATTGCAGGTATGATCAGACAGGAGAGCAGAGAATGGGAAGAGCTTGGCAAACAGGAATCTACAGGACATATTTCCTCTGTTGTCTAAATGATATCAGCACCCCCTTGAAAATACTGTCTGATACAGCTTGTCTTTAGTTTCCCTCCTGCCTCGTCCCCTTCCAGTTAGACTCTTACCTTTCTCCAGCACTTTTCCCAAAGTGATTTTGATGAAGAGACTAACAATATCTATGCTGATGAATCCAGTGGTCAATTCTCTGTTTTCATCATATTTGATCTATAAACAAAATGTGATAAAGTGCTTGAAAATCTTTATTTACTGGGCTTTGGTACACAGCACAACCTGGTTTTTCTCCACTTCCCTCTCAGACTTTTTACCTCTTCTTTCCAGTCACCAAGAATTGATATGCCACAGGATTCAGTCCTTGAAACAATTCTTTCCTATCATCAGTCACTTAACTCATCTTACGTAGTCTCACAGCTTTAAATATTATCTATATGCTTGTGAATCTCAGATAGCTCCTGCTTAATCTCTCTTAAGCATTCTGGCCTCAGATATCCAATGCTGACTTTACCACATATGGTAAATATGTGGTCGAAATTTCAAACTTACCACATTCATAACAAAGACAAATCTCTAGTCATTCCTACTAAACTGCTTCTTCTGAATTTCTTCATCTCAGTAAATGGGAACTTGACTCTTTTTATTTATTTAACCAAAAACATTGACATTATTCTTTACTTTTTCTTTTTGTTATCAGATTTTGCATTTGAAACCATAAAAATTTGAAGGCAATAAATAGCATCTTCACACTCTTGCAGATCAAGAACCTTATATCAGTCAAGTTATATTCTTCCTATAAACATGAACATATTTAAGGAAATGAAAAAATAGTTTATATATATATCAAACATATTGCATTTTAAAATAATTTTAAAAATTACTCTAAAGAACTAGAGGTCTCTAGATGGGAAAAGGATTAAGAGAGAAAATCTCCACTATGAAGCTCTATATATCCATCTACACATACAAATTCTCTCTCTCTATATATATATATACACACACACACACACCTGTACATGTACATGATACATACATATCTCTCTCTATATATATCTCTGTGTGTATATATATTCTCAAGAAATTCCCATTAATCAGAAAATAGCAGAAATTGCCTGAGACAATTTTAACTAACACACACAAAAAAGGACTTTTGCTGCCCATTCTACAACTTTTTTTAACCTTCTAATTCACATTTTACAGACATTTTTAAAGATATATATAAGTGTGTACTTTTTATTAACTTCTATAGGTTAATCATGGCTAGAATTTAATAATATTTGGCATGATCTGCTCTCTTTACAGGTATTATATCATTTAGTCCAGAAAATAAACCCATGGTGCTGGTAAAATATGGTTATTTCAATTTACAAATGAAAAACTAAGGCATAGAGAGTCTGACCTGCTTAAGTCACAGAGGAAGCAAAGGCACTAGGTTTTCAGCAGAAGCAGTCTAGCACAGAACTTGAACTTCTTATAAGCCATGCTTTCTAAACAGGTACCTAATACTTAGCAGATACTACAAAAAAAAATTGCTAAGATGTGCACGTTAACTGCACAGTAAATTTATAAAATTTTTAATAAATATTAATTTTATGTCCACCTTTGTTTTATTCAATTAACAAAAGTTCTATGAGAATATGCACTAACTCAGCTCATTGCTCTATTACTAGGACTTAGAAAAAGTCCTGGGGAAAACTGATGCTTCCATTTTAATAAATAAAAACACTGTGCTGAGCCTATAAAGAGAAAACAACACATACTTTCAGCTCAGAGCTGTAAACTTTGTTAGATTATATGAGTGAACAACCAATATAGGTATGATACATGTTAAAACATTCTCTAAAATCATGACCAGAAAAACTGCTATTACACCTCCTTCTGGCACCATTTTCCTCAGCCTGGGTAACACTGATCATGTCTCACTTTGTAACCACTTGCTCTCTATCAGGTCAATCACTGGACACCATCCTGGGCATGTGTCTTGACTCCCTTTAGTTTCAGAGTGAGCCTACTGACAGACCATATTAGACACAAATTTATCTAGGAATTGTAAGTTGTAGACTTTATTAAAGACATAAACAAAGCAGTGTTAGCACAAAGAGATGTTTGTCTGTGTTTACCTGTGGAAAAAAGAGAGTAATTGAAAGAGAGAGAGACTATGAATTGGCAATATTTACAGTGTTTCTGAGACTGTCATGGAAAATGAAAGAATAAAACTATCTGCTATAATAAAATCCTTGTAGTTCTATTATGACAATTATTTTGTCCTCCTGACAGGAAAAAGCCAAAAAGAATGAGAAAATAGGAAAGGATGTGGTATTGGTTCTTATTTCAATTATCCTTAGCCAGTAATTTCCTTATTATCATAAAATTATATCCAGCAGACCCAGTTTCTAAATGTCCACCTAGACCAACTGCCATCCATAGCCTAAAGTAGCACTAACTTATGCACTCCGATGTTTATAGCAGCTCTATTTATAACAGCCAAGTGTTGGAAACAGCCTAAATGCCCATCAGTAGATGAACTGATTAAAAAACTGTGATTCATCTACACAAAGGAACACTACACAGCAGAAAGAAAGGAGTAGGAATTCCCACCCTTTGTGACAGCATGGTTGGAACTGGAGACAATTATGCTAGATGAAATAAGCCAGTGGGGGGAAGACAAATACCACACGATCTCACTTATTAGAGGAATCTAATGAGCAAAACATGGACTCAGGGAACAGACTGACAGCTGCCAGAGAAAAGGGGATGAGGGAACGGGGGAATGAAGGGGAAGGGATTAGTCAAAGGACATGTATGAATGACTGTGGACAACGGTGTGGGGATTGGCAGTGGGGATGGTGGGTGGGGTGGAACAGAGGAGGGAAAAGGGGGAAAAATTCAGACAACTGTAATAGAATAAATAAGAATAAAATAACATTTAGAAAAAGAAAATGTACATATGTGCTTTTGAGCTTTGCGTTATTCCCAAAGTAGCTTAGAACTTGAGAGTTAATATTTTGTCCATTTGCATTTTAATCTGTTTTCTGCTGAAGTCTATTAGAATGAACTAAAACCATTTTACACAATCTGATTCTTAACATCATAATTTTCACTGCATATATCTTATATACAAATTATATGTGAATTTTATGAATATACTGTCTCTATGAATATCCATAGCCAAATCATCATGAAGTTCTAAATATTTGATTTGCCTTAAGCTCATTTTTTAAAAGTATTTTCTTTGCATATTCCTCACTCATCAAGAAAGCATGTCTTTTGTAAGTTGTGAGCCTTTTGTGCAACCCACTGTTATAAATGAAGTTTCCACCTGGTGCCAGGATTAACAGGGGCTGCATCACAGGGTAATGTGCCAGGTTAAAACGCAGGACTCAGAAGTGCATGCTTTAGATCTGGGTCTCTGACAATTTAGATGAAGAGTTGTTGAACTTAGATGAACTTAGTTGTCAATCGTAGACAACTTAGTGAAATCAAGTATGTGAAAGCTGAGTTAGAACATGTAGAAGATAGTGAATTTTCTGAAAAATATTTCTATGTGCTACTTGCCTCCTCCACCCAAAGGGGTAGTTGCCAGCTTTGTCACATGAAGTCTAGCGGGAGGTGGTGGTGCTTTAATTAGATCACTTACAAACTTGGTGTGTGACCTCTATAATTTGGGGACTATCTGACCCAAGAAATCTTGAGGATAAAGAGAGTAAAGCGCTTATATTGTTTTTGGCCAGGATAGCTGCTGCAGGGTTGGAATCAGACGTAACTCTGAGTGTTTTGGCTGAAGGACATGTGTTTCCTATAAATCAGAAGTGAGCCATGCACTGAGAAGACCAGTGCCAATGTGAGATCTTCTTGGGCCCTGACCAATAGAGTTGCTCACAGCAAAAATAAAAAGTAAAACAAAAATTTAAAAAATTATTTCTAATATTTCTATATTACCTAAAAATTAAAGTAACCGAAATGACTATACTAAGAAAAGTAGATTATAAACTGTCATCCCTCTCTGTGTTATACAGACTCTTTTATAGATTTTTCTTCAATTATTCTTCTTCAGATTTCTTTTTAAAAACATTCACAGAGTCATAATCAAGTATTTTGTTCTCTTTGTTCTTCTTCCACTATAACATTATTTTTAAAATACTGTATCTCCACTTTTTTCAATTGTAGGTAAATTATAGAAAACATCAAATCTATTAAACCATGTTAAGTTTATTCTATCACTGGAAAGATGTTGGGGATAAAGTTGTTTAGTTTTTCTCATTTATAACCTTAAAATCAGGTTTTCTGAACTTTATGTGAATGATTGCCTAGATGGAAAATGAAACTCCTTTTCACCCCTTTTTTCTCATGGGGTGGAAATTCATCTGCTCCATGTTACTATGCATACCTGCCAGGTGGATTGTTTACAGCATGATAACTTTAAAAGGGACTGAATTTGTGCTTTGCAGAGAGAAAGGGGATGGGCATTGGATCAACAGTCTCCACTCAATAAGTGATCTTCTAATATTTAACACTGAGCTAATTTAGTTTATTCATTTAAAATTGCCTATGTGCATTGAAAATAGAAGGTCAACACTGATTTTGGTTTTGCAAGAATGGTACTGGAGAAAAATCAATAAAGCCATTAGTGGAGCCATATTCATTAATTTAACAAATCTTATTTGCTTGCTAACTCCATGCACTACAGAATTACAATCTCCATGCAAAATCTTCCCTCCAAATTTTATAACATTTTTGTTAATAACATGTATGTGATAAATTATCATAGAATGAAGGGAAATTCTTTCTAATGCAATATCTTTTTTTACTGTTCTTCAAGTACACCCCACCACTTCCCCATCCCACCCATCCCTGCCTTCCACCCTTGAACCTACCCTCTTTTGTCTTTGCCCATGTGTCCTTTTATACAAATTCTTTGATGGCCCCTCCTCTATCATCACCTATTATCCCTTTACCCTCTCCTCTCTGGTTAATGTCAGTTTGTTCTTTATTTCAATGTCTCTGGTTATATTTTGCTTGCTTGTTTGTTTTGTTGATTAGGTTCCACTTATAGGTGAGATCATACAGTATTTGTCTTTTACCGCCTGGCTTATTTCACTTAGCATAACCTTTCCAGTTTCATCTGTGCTGTCATGAAGGGTAGGAACTCCTTCTTTCTTTCTGCTGCATAGTATTCTATTGTGTAAATGTACCACAGTTTTTTGATCCAGTCATTTACTGATGGGCACTTAGCTGGCTTCCAGCACTTGGTATTGTAAATTGTGTTGCTATGAACATTGGGGTGCATAGGTTCTTTTGAATTGGTGTTTCAACTATAAGGAACTAATGCAATATCTTAGTAGCATATTTACTTGATTAGTATTAAAAATTAGCCTGGAACTTTAAGCTAAAAGTATTCAAGGCAATTCCTTAGTTCTATGGGAAGGATTATTGTTAGACTAGATAATTATAGTGACTCTACCTAATAAATTACAGCACACATCAGTAGAATTTTTTTACTCATTGATTAATGTACTTTCAGATTTTTTAAACGTCAAAAACATTCCTGCATTTATGGATCTTTGTCTAAAATGTTTAAAATAGCTTACAAGGGAATGTTTCATAGTGGTTAGAAAAGAAAATTAAACAAATGTGGTATCAGAACTTCATTCAGCTATTCAAAGTATTTACTCTGCTGTGATTTCTTATCTGTGAAATGAGATTTTACTATATTTATAGTTTATGGTGAATTTCCACTGAATTTAGAGCAATTTTGAGCCTGGTTCAATGTAAGTTTTCAATAAATAAGAGCTATGATAATGTGATGTTTAATATTTAGCAACATTGCACATATTAGAAATAAGAAAAGAATTGAAAATATTGCAACATTGTATATATAAAAATTTAGTTGCACTCGAAGAAGCCACATGATTGAGGAGACTATGTTATGATTAAGGAAATTCAGTAAAATGATGAGTAAGCATATACTTTTTATTATTTTATAATATAAATAGATAAGTGATATATATATTTCAATACCTTTCTAAGAATAACTGCACAAGTACAAAAATTAAGGAAAATATTGATTAACTGTATAAAAATTAATGTTGGTTGTTTCTGACTAAAAAAATCACAAACAGTATAAAATTGAATAAATTAACCAGAAAAATAATTTGCTTAATTTATTCTAAACAACAAATCCCTGCATCTCTGAACTTGCTCATAAAACAAAACAAAAAATGACAGATATTTCCAGTTAAAAATGAGTGAAAGACACTAGTAAACATTTCAAAAAGAGAACAATAAAACTCAATAAGTACTCAATAAGTTAACAAAATGCAATTTAAAGTGAAATATTTTATTTGTATTATATCAGCAAAATTGTTAAGAAGTATCAGGAATGCAGAGGAAAGATTATTTTACCACACTTCCAGGGAGAGGGTAACATGAAGGTCAAGTCTTTCAAGGGCAAAAAATAGTGATAAAAGCCATAAAAATCTCTCTTGATCTAACAGTTCTAATTCTATGCAATTGTGCTTATTTGTTGTTTACCAATAGCTAAATAATTTGCGCACAGTTGTTTATGATAACCAATAAAGAATAAGCTTGATTTATATTTGTTATTATGGAAATATGTGCATATTATGCTGTTGATTTTTAAGTGACTGCAAATCAACATAGAATGAGCTCCTTGTAAGAAATAAGAGTGCATATTCATACATGGATACATACATACATACGTACAGTAGCAACTCATATGAATCTGTGTGCCCCTATAATAGGATGTTAACAATTATTTTTGCATGGTGATGGATAGTTTTAATGTTTTATTTTTTATTGATAAACATATTTTTTATTTTTATTTAGGTATAATTGGTGTATAATCTTATATTGGTTATACTAGTTTCAGTGCACCACAGGGTGATTCAACATGTTTATACCTTACGGTGTGATCACCACACTAACTCTAGTCATCATCTGTCACCATAAGAACTTATCACAATAAGATTGACTATATTCACCTTCCACTTCTCAGCCATCCTCCTATCACCTTGCTCTGGAAACCATCCTTTGGGTCTCTGTTTCTATGAGTTTGGTTATTTATTGAATGTTTTATCTTTTTTTTTTCTTTTGTGAGCCTCTATAGCTTTTATTAAGAAAATAAGGTAAAACATTAATAAATTATGTTAAGTTAAGGAGTAGGTGAGGAAATGAAAGCAAGACACAGATAAAACAAAAATGTAGTCAATTAATTTACACTGGGAAGTTGGAACACCTGAGCACCAGCTAGCATTGGCAGTGTATGGATTCTTCATTTATGTCTGCTAATGTTAAAGCAGTAGTGATATATTCCTGTCTGCTGGTATATACTGGTGAGACATTTTTAAAATTTCATTTTTAATTGTCACCTGAGGATATATTTATTTATTTTAGAGAGAGAGGAAGGGAGGGAGGGAGAGACAGACAGACAGACAGGCAGAAAGGGATGTGAGAGAGAAACATCAATTGGTTGCCTCTTGCACCCTAACCAGGGGTCAAATCTGCAACCTTTTGGTTTATAAGATAACACTCCAACTGAGTGAACTGGCCAAGTCTAATGACACATTTTTAGATTAAAATTTTTAATAAATTTATCTGTAATCAGACGCATGAATCCTTTGCCTGATGCTATCCTTGTACATGTGATATACATGTGATGATACACTTGAACTTGCAAAGATTAATTTTTTGTTGCATCTGAGGTATGGAGAAGCTATGATTTCTGATTTTGCATTTTGTGACTCATGGGGTACTCCCTTTTGTAACCACACTTCTACTTCCTGCACCCCTCAGTTGATGTATTGACTGCTAAATCCCCCATATTCCTTTGGACTGATTTAAATAAAGTTTAGCATCTCCTAATAGCATTCCTTTTGAGCTTCAGGAAACTTCTTGCCCCAAACTATTTTTCATAAATATTTACTTGAGACTCTACTAGCAGGCCTTTTGATTTTAGCATATTCTTGATTTCTCGCTTAGCAGATTGGTTAGGTTATGTGACTACATTTCAGGTCATCCTTTTTACTATCCAATGTTGATATATTACTCATAGGTGGCTTGGCTTCAAAAAGACGTGCAGAATATATGAAAGGGCTATTTTGAAAGGGTTACATAATATGACATAACAGTACAAAAATGGTTACAAGGCATGACATAAGAAGAAATAATATTTGTTGAGATACAAAAGAAAGTAGAATTATATTGGTAATAACACATCTTAACAGAAGGACATATCAATCAATGTTTTTAATTACATAAAACTCTTCCATCTGGTACAATTCTAGCAAGAAAATAAATGCTAAAGCGGACTGCTTAATCTCACTTTACAGGGTGAATAATAATAATGAAGTAGAGTGAAACAAACTATTCTTGTATGCTAACTTCTTTTGCAATAGTATACAGCTGGATTCTATCTTTTATTGTATATATTATTTAAGAATTCTGTTTCTTTAAGCTTTGATCAAGTAGTTTACTTACATCTGCTTCTATTTCCCACTTGATACAGAGAGTATACTGAGGGTCGGGTGGGTGTGTATATCCATCTATAACAAAAAGAGTGCAGGCCTGGCTGGTGTGGCTCAGTGAATTAAGTGCCAGTCTGCAAATGAAAGGTTCGATTCCCAGTCAGGGCACATGGCTGTGTTGTGGGCCAGGTCCCCAGTAGGGAGCATGTGAGAGGCAACCACACATTGATGTTTTTCTCCCTCTCTTCCCCTCTGTCTAAAAATAAAATAAATACAATCTTAAAAAAAGATTTTCTCCAATTGAAGAAAAGTGTGGAGCTTCTATAAACTACACATGTATAATTATGTACAATTTAATTACTATTTCTATTGTCTTAATAAACATCTATCACTATGACTTTAAAATGGTTAAAAGTAAACTAGTTAAACTTAAGAGATGTTACTTTAATTCCAAATCTCACTTTGATTGTTGATACTGATTTACTACCATATATATTTAATCTACTATCATTTATAGATTTAAAATATGTACACTTTTGCCCTGGCTGGTGTGGCTCAGTGGATTGAGCATCAGCCTGTGAACCAAAGGTTTGCCGGTTCCATCCCAGTCAGGGCACATGCCTAGGATGCAGGCCAGACCTCCAGTAGGGGGCGCTCAAGAGGCAACCACACATTGATATATCTCCCTCTCTTTCTCCCTTCCCCGTCTTTTTAAAAATAAATAAATAAAATCTTTAAAAAAAGATAAAATACATATACCATTCAGAATGGTAGATGGCATTTAAACACTCAAAAATGTTAGATATTGTTATTTTACCTTTACATTTACATTATGTACTTTCATGAAATATTTTGTCTCTTTAGAGTCAGTTATTTTGGGATAAAGTGGGTATAGATCATTGTAATCAAAACTGTGTCATCAAATAAGATTTATAAGACTGATTTACAGAAGTTGCCCAAATGCTGTATTTTTTTTTCCACAATAGTTTTTCTAATATTTATACATTGGGAGGGCATTTCTTTGAAATAAAGTAAGGTGCTTAAGAACAGAAAAGTGTGAAATGCTACCTTTCTGTAATAAAAAAGGGAAAATAAGATCATGCATAGATATATTTGTTTATTTTATGCAGATGCATGCATATACACAGATACATGTACAAATATGCACTCAAGAATGTAAAAACAAACATCTATATATGATAATAGAGATGAGAGCAAGACTTTGAGAATATTTTAATACAACATTTACTTTTGAAACATGTAAATTTTACATATTTGATTTTTAAACAAATTTAAAAATGCAGCTAACAAACATGCAAGATGGTACATTAATTCAGATAAATTTAAAATGCACTACTATGACTGTGCTTTCAGGCAAATATTTTCCAGTGAGATATACTCTCTTGTTTGAAATAATAGGTTCTGTATAAGTTAGAGAAATGTTCGATAATTTGATACTTTACTCTTTCACTTCACTGACAAAATATTATGACATTTTTAACTTGAGGATGAACCACAATGGTATCTTAAGAATGAAGGAATGTGTAAATGGCTTAATGTTTCTTGACACTTGATATATTTCATGTTTCAAAAAGATATTGATGATAAATATTAACTCATGTTAAAACCACATAGGATGTTAATACAAAACATGACAACATGACAAAAAGGTATTTTCAAGGGCTAAATGCAATGGAAAAAAGTATACTATTAAGAAAATGAAAAGGCATGGCACTGACTGGGAGAAAATGTTTACAGCACTTATGTCTGAGAAAGCATTTAATCTAGAATATGTAAAGAACTCTTACAACTCAGTAAAAAAAGAGAAAAACAATATAAAAATGACCTTCACAAAAGATACACAAATAAACACATAGAAAAGTGCTCAACATCATTAGCCTTCAGGACAATGAAAATTAAATTACAATAAGATACCACAGCATGTTCACTAGAATTGGATAAAATGTATTGATTGGGATGTGCTGTGATTGGACTCTCACAGATTGCGGGTGGTAATGTAAAATGGCATAACCACTTCGTAAATCTATTTGGCAGTTTCTCCTAGAGTTAAACACACTCCTTATAATTCAAGAAAATTTTTCCCAAGATAAATGAGTACATATATTTGTATGGAGACATCCATTTATAGCAGCTTTATATATATGGCCAAAACCTAGAATGAACTTAAAAGTCCATCAAGATGTAAATGCATAAACAAAATCTCATATACCCATGCAGAGGAAGTATCAGTCAGCAATTAAAAGGATTGAATTACGTACAACATTAGTGAATCTCAAAGTCATTATGCTGAGTGAGCCTGATATAAAAAATTTTGTACCACATGATTCAGTGAAACTCTAAAAAGTATATCAAGCTTTAGATAACAAGTATAATTTATGTTCACAGAGAACAATTCATTGCATGCCTGGGACTAGGAGTATGGGGTATTTCAAAGGTAATATTTTTTTGCCTTTGAAACTAAAATACCACTGAAAATAGTTTTAGTGAGAAATCTCTCCTAATTTCATGATCTATCTGTATCTCTAAATCCATAGCCATATTATAGAACTAAAAATCTACAGTCATTTGCAAGGGCCTATATGTTTGTTTGAATTAAGATTTTCAAATTTGAAAATATGTGAATTTTTTTATTGCTGACACTATTATAGATGTCCTCCACAACTCCCACTTCCCTCCCCTTCATTAAGCCCCACGCCACCCTTCACCACATAATTGTGTCCATGAGCCTTGCATATATGCTTGTGTCCTATGGCTAATCTCTTCCAGGCCCCCTTACCCCCTGCCCTCTGAGATCTATCAGCCTGTTCCAGTTGTCCATGCCTCTGGTTTTGAAAATATATGGATTTCTGACCAAACTGGCATTTTTATTACACACATCATAGGCCAATCTTATTGCAAACATCAAGTGATATTAGGTTAAATTTTTTTAAAATAAGAATAATATTGTCTTCCTCAAAAAAAAAAGAGAGAGAGAGAGAGACAAAGATCCAAGATGGCGCAGAGTAAGTGGAAGTTATATTCACCTTCTCCAGTAACTAAACTGGGATACTGACTAAAATATATAACGATCACCCTGAATAACCACCTGAAGACTAGCTGAAGAGAAGTTTTATAACCAATGATTTACAGAAGAAGCCACATGGAGAGTGGTAGGAAGTGCAGAGATGCAAAAAGCCTGGCCCAGCTTCCATAGGCAGTGGTTGAGATCCAGAGGGATATCTCAGCTGCAAAGGTGCCCCCTGAGAAGTGAGGGGCCTCAACCCCACACTGTGCTCCTCAGCCCAGAGCACTAGAGGAAGGAAAACACACTTGTATAACAACTGGCTGTGAAAATCAGCAGGGATTCTGTCTGCCACGGAGAGACAGGTGCCTGATACAGACACAGGCACACTGCTAAAGAGTAAGTGCACAAAATCTCATTTGCAGTCACTCATCCTGCGCTCCAGGGATAAAGTTGTGTGAGTGAAGACTGAGGTTTGTGGCTAGAGAGAGAGAGTTAAAGGGAAAGTTGCCAGAGTCCTCCTCCCACACCAATGACACCATCTTTCTTGTGCAGAACACTCCCCTCTATACAGCATCAGCCGGGGACAATGCAATAGCCCACCCTTGGGACTCCCTGTTGCCTCACCCTGTGAAGCTCACACTTTGCAGAAGAGTCAGCAGCCTAGGCCTGTAGTGTAGGGATCTGAGTGGACACAGAGGGTCTCAGTGACTGAGTTCTGTGGTTCTGGGGTGGGGTTAACCCCCACCTTCCTATGAACCTAACTGGTGCCTCCCTTCCCAGGAGATTCACTGGCCCCACCCTCTGGGTTCCTTGCAGCCTGCCATGCCAAGCTCAGGCTCTCCAGGAGGTCTGGGAAGAACCTGGGACAGACTGAGTTGTGTGGCACTAGGAGAGGAGTCATTTTTCTCTCGTATGCCTAACCAGTGCAGAGGGGCCAAATCTTTGTCTGTTTGAGCCTGATAAATTCTGCTGGCCTCATTCTAACGATTCCTTGAAATCCTGCCTTACTGAAAGGTTTGAGAACGCTTGAAGGATGGCAACTAGCTTTGGTGCTCCATGGAACTTTTGCTGAGTAGTGTCAATTCAAGCAGTGGCACTAAGATTAAACCGGTATGAAAATTGGTGAATACCACTCACCTCTACCTGGTGACTCACTGAGGACATACCTCTTGCAACAACTCAAATATCACCAGAGGCTCTTTTAGTGATGGAGCCTAACAGGCAGTCAGCAGGCAATTGGCAAGTGGAGGTGGATCTTGGGGAGCCTTAGGCCTTTGGCTGACCTGCCCAAGTCTCAGTATTTGTGGAAGCTGGCTTTGGTGCACAGATCAGGCCTTTTCACACACATACAAGCAAGCATAACCTTGACCTACACCAAAGTCACTTTCAAGAGGCTCCTGAACAAACACATCCAGTGACAAACTTCGGACACATCAGAGCAAAATTCAATTACCTACACAAACACACATACAAAAGAACCTCTCAGTAAGCACCAGATTCTGCTGAGCCAGATTCTGCTTTGTGTGGTCAGCCTGCATAGCAGCTCATATAATGTGGTTGGGGTCATTCCTCAGTCAGCCAACCTGAGGGTCAACCTCATGTATTAACAGACTATTAGCAATCAAGACACAGTTACAATGGGGTGGCTCACGTACCTCACACACGAAACATTCCTGGAACACCAAGCTAAGGTGATCAAGGACACTGTGCCTCAATATTGACTCCACTTCTATCCAAGAGATATATTTAGGTCTGTATGCCTAGTCCTATATAACACTACCTCTTCTCTCTCATCATTTATTCATAACCTCGGAGTCTGGAACTTTCTTCTAAGCAAGATACAGAACCTCAGAAAACATTATGGAAAAGATTGATCAATTCAAATTGCTTTTAATCAAGATACAAAATATTTTGGAAAAGACTGATTAACTGAGATGCAAACAAATTAAAACACATCACATAGTAAAATCCAAACCAAACCAAACCAAACAATCAAACCAAAAAATCTACATAAAGCTAAAGGTTGACTAGAAACTCAGTTAATGCCTCATATACCAAACATTTCATATAAGGTGATATGACAAAAGCAACTAATTTCATAGCATAGATGGGCAATGAAGTAAGTAATCAGGCACTTTATAGGAAAAGAGACCACAGGCTAATCCACATTTAAAAAAAACAAATTTCATGGATAATTAAATGCAAATTAAAGGTTTCATCTATCAGATCAGCAAATTACTAAAAGTTTTAATAATATGTAATAGTAAAGCCATAAATAGTCTTGTGGGAATGTCAATGGTACATTATTTCTGCATAAATTTTGAAAATATGCATTGTATTTCATTAAACATGTATATTTGATCACAGCTGGGAATTTTCCCAATGACCATATTCCCAAAATATATGCAATGTTGTTTGTAATAGCCAAATACTATAAAAACCAACAAAAACATTCACTAACAGGATATTGATTAAATAAGATACATTGCATTTTTATAATTAAATATTTTGTTGCTATGTAAAAGAGGGAGCAAGATTTGTATTGCTGAGATGGAAGTTTCTGAGATCTATTTTAAACTTAGAAAAACAATGTACAGTATAATGTAGATAGTCAACTACTTTGTTTTATTTTTTGAGCACATAACCCATTCTGAGTGCTTTATCTACATGTTTCACATAAACAATCACCTTTTGTAGTCTAACCCAATCTGTTATTCTGGGTCTTCAACTGTCTGCACTGCAACTGGTCATACATCATGGGTCTAGATTAAAATACAAATTTGGTATAGGGCTCATTTTTGTTCTTTGTTTTAAATCTCTAATTTACAGCCTCAGAAATTTTTGTATTAAGCCACATGTAGACAAAATAATTTACCACTGATACATATTTAACCCTTTTTTTCTTTTTTATCTGTTTGATAAGGTCTCTAGTAAATAACCATGTAACTAATGCAAATTACTGATAAAAAGGTGTGGTTTTCTATTTTAACCCACCAAACATGATTTATCAATATGGATAAATAACAATGCAATCCTTTCATCCTTACTGACATGAGAAGTGCAGTTCTTTATTCCCCAACATGTGAGAACTTAAAAAGAAAAACATTTATCTCACAGTTTCTGTGGGTCAGGAATCTGGGAGTGGCTTAGCTGTGTGGTTCTAGCTCAGGGTTTCTCCCTGAGCTTGTGGTCCAGCTTATCTGCTCAAGCTGCCTTTGTCCCGAGGCTCAGTCAGGGCTGGAGAAGCTGATTTCAAGCTCACTCATGTGGTAGTTGCCAGGATCAGGGTCTCCTCCCTGCTGGTGGGAAGAACCTCCATTTCTCCCCACATCCTAGTGTCTCTAAATGTTTTCTTCTTCTTGGCAGCATTGAGCCTATCATAAAGAAAAAGTTAAAATAACTATTTTACTGAACCCTCTATAACTCCTGTTTCTTTGCAACTTAGAAAAGGACATCATGATGTTCCTATTGTTTTAAGTATACAGACCTGACCTCCTTGATAACAGCACTGACAAATGGCCTTGAACCAAGAAAAGAGGAAAATCCTGGTCTTTAGTTAGGTTGGAAGGAAGGTTTTTCATACTAAGTTACTCAGGTTGGGAGTTAGATCGGGAGACACCCAGGGTTGGTTACTGAATCTTCAAAGAGGCCTGTTCAAAGTAGCACAATAGAAACATATTCATGGGCTTGACCATATGAAGCAGTTACACTAATTCAGTGCAGTGTTAAGCAAGTGCTGAATTAGGGATTATTTAATATTTATTTTATATATTTAAGGATAGAAGGTAAAATGTATACTATACTGAGAGCATGAAGGTTTACATTTAGTTTAAATTTTATATGTGCTACCATTTTTACATGGCACATTCAAAGCATGAAAACATTCATATTATTTTGGTAGCATCTAGAGACTTCCCAACATATTTCTTTGATTTATGTCAGAGGCTGTGGTTGTCACTCCCTGGCAATCAGAGCCTCTCACAGCTACTTGCAGGGAGCAATGAATGTCCACAATGTGCCCTGCATTCTCCCATGGAATGTTAACTAAACAAAGTATTTATATATCACACTCCCATTCTAGTAGGATATGGGATTGCTTCTTGTCCGCATAGCTGTGTTAAAAGGCAGCGGCCTGTTACCTATTCTTCATTGCAGTCCAGAGTCAGTGTTATCTTCTGTCTGAGTCACCTGGCTGTGTATGATTTTTCTAACACCTACTGCAAATGGTATGCTGGTTCAAGTACATACTGGCTTACAGGAGCTGATGGCTAAATTTTCAGGAAACTTACCAAATGGTAGTTAAATTATTAGTAGCTTGAAATGGGCAGTAGTGAGATGTTAATGCCTACCTCACTGCAGTACTCATCTCAGCGTGAGGATCCCAGGAGTATCCTGCCTTCTAACCAGCTTTCTCAGCTGCATTCTGCCAAAAACTTAATTTTGGGAATTGAATTATAGGACTCCCTTCCCACATTTTTGGGGAGAACATGCTCTTGTTTTACCTTTGCTTTGCTTGAAATTACCATGCCCTCTGTCTGAACTGTTATATTTTCTCCCTTGTAAGTCACACATGCCTATGATTGGGATAGATTTCTTGTGTCCTATTTTGGTTCTGGATCTCGATTGTTGCCTTTCCTGAGCTATGATTTCTTCCTTTTCCCCGTTTTCCTATACTTTCTGCCTTCCCTACCTGTATCACCAAAATTTTAGATGAGAGATGAGCTTCAGAGGATGCTCCCAATAGCTAGCACCAACAGAGGTAAACTGTACAGACAGGGAGATGTGTGAGAGTTTGACTCCCTCTTTGATGCTCTACTGGATCATTTTTCTACTGTAACTTTAGAAAGTTCATTTTTGTAACATGAGGAATCAGAAATACTTGGGATCCTAGGGCATTCAGAGGTCCAGTCTTTACTGGACTTGAATTGCATGGATCATTAATTGAGAATATAAAAAAAAGTTTCCTTGTAACTATAACAAAGTACCTATTTGAAAAATCAGTCAGTTTGTCAGCATGGCTACATGATGCCACATAAATTAACTCAGTTTTAAAAAGTACCTGCATCAGCCATTTATTCTGAATTTAGATAGATAGGGTGATGATTACCAACTGAAATTTTAGCTGAAAACGCTGAATTCCTATACTTATTAGCCTATATTTCTCTAGCAGAATTTATTTTTTAAGATTTTTTTTCTTTTGTAAAGATTGTATTTATTTACTTTTAGAGAGAGGGAAGGGAGGAAGAAAGAGAGGGAGACAAACATCAATGTGTGGTTGCCTCTTGCATGCCGCCTACTGGGGCCCTGGCCTGCAATGCAAGCATGAGCCCTCAATGGTAATTGACCTGCAACCCTTTGATTCTCAGGCCAGCACTCATTCCACTGAGCCACACCAGCTAGGGCATCTCTAGCAGAATTGAATGTCACCTATAAACACATTTGTTCTTTCCATATATTATTATTAATATAATTTCAGAAATATTCTATGAATCTTATAAAACTATTCATACAATATAAAGGTATACAGATACACTAAAGACCTATTCATCTCTTTTTTTGTTGTAATTCCACTCTCCTCACAAAAAAGCTTTTTGTCAAAAATTTAATATTTATCCTACTATATAAACACAAGTTCTGTCCAGAAAAAGTCCACCTGTTGTTAATGTAATGAGAACGGTTTGGGTGACATCGAGGAGAGTGGACTGGAATGAGCACACGTGAATGATGGCGATTTCACTGTTCTAGTCAGTGGGAGCAGAAGAGCCATGGAGTGAGCATGTGTACTGAGTGGCCACATATTCAAACTGACTGAGTGAGTAGAGCAATGAATCCGCATCAAATTTTGCGTGAAGCTTAAACATTCCAGCTATAAGCAACTGGTGATTGGTGCCCACTCATGCATAACATCTTATGCAAAGTTTTGGTGTGAAACATCAAATCGCCCAGGTAACTCAGCTCCTGTACAGCCCAGATTAGGTGTCCTTTGACTTACGGCTTTTCCTAAACTAAAATCACCTTTGAAAAGGAAGGGATTTCAGAGTGTAGACAATATTCAGGAAAATATGATGGGGCAGCTGATGGCAATTGGGAGAACTGTGTGAGGACCCAAGGTGCCTACTTTGAAGGGGACTGAAGCTTCACTGGGTTATGTACAATGTTCCTTGTATCTTGTATCTTCTTCAATAAATGTCTCTATTTTCCATACTACATGGCTGGATACCTTCTGGACAGACCTCATGTATTTTCATATTATGAACTCAAATGCATTTTAGAAGTAAGACTTTCATTTAAAAATTTATCTTTTCAAATTTTTTGCTTCATTATATGTATCTCCTTTACTCAGTTCGTAGTATTTTATTTTAAAATGTGGCTGTAACTTACTTAAAAATCTGTTTTTTGATACTTAGGTCATTTTAATTTTTTAACCATTACAAAACAAATTAAAGTTAAAAAATTTTAACATAAATACTTAGGTGTATATTTTTGTAAAGTAAATTTTTAAAAATGAGATTATTATATCAAAATGAATATGCATGTCAGATTTGAGAGATACTTTCAAATGGTCTATATATATACACACACATATATACACACACACAGCACTTGTCCTCCTGTGAAACTTACGTAAAAATATTCACCCTTCACCATTTTAAAATTATGTGTCATGTTCTCAATAAATATTTTTACTCATTTTTAGTGAGAACATATCTATTCATAGAGGAACCTGGAATAAGATGATGTAAAGTTATTCTTGATTTTTCTCTTCTCTGTTTCTTTTAGGAAAATAAAATATTCTAGAGCATGTGGTGGAGGAATGGAATGGAAGGGTTCAATATTTAGTTGACCATTGGGTCTATAGCAAAGAATGTGAATAATGTGCACTACAAATGATTAGTACTAAATGCTGCCTGTGAGAGAACAGTAGGAAAAGAGTAAGATTACTGATTGAATATTTAACAGAAATAAATAAAACACTGGGGATATAACCTATGGTTTTTCAAAGAAATTACATGGACATAGTTTAACATTTCAGGGGAAAAATGAATAGAGATAAGGATAGAAATCAACCTGGCAAGTAATATTTTAGAAAATACCGAGCATGAGGAAACATGCCTCAGTTTCTGAAGAAATTCTTGTAATTAGCCATGAGGAATTCCCCAAAACCTTCCATCCTCCACAAACACGATGTAAAACTCATATTGTTAAATAAGAACCAGAATACAAATGTGTTTTATAAAGTTTATTACCTTTTATCATAACTATGGACTGAAAATCATAACATTTGAAACATTGTTAGATAATTGATTAGGAAGGCTCATGGGAGTGTACATTTAGAAAAAAGAGGGTGTTAGTATGTTTTATGGAAGGGGGCTGGTGGTATAGTTGAATTAATACACAATAAGCCTAAAAAAGCTATCCCTAAATATCAATGAGAATTTTTAAAATTATGATATGGTATGAAGGTGTACAAACCCTTTATTCCCAATGATTTTTTTTTAAAAGTCATTTAAAAAATCTGGTTGCAATTGTTGGTTTTTCAAGTATAGAACATGCATATCAGATTCTCCAGAGTTGGGCTATTTTCCTTTCTGATTACAAGTCTGCTGCATGATCCTTTCCTTGAAAATGTCCACTCTCATTCTCTTTCTTAGAACTTTCCTGAATATTAACCCCAAATTCTCCTTTTTATTTGCTTGTGAAAACTTGCTAGATGTGTTATAATATCTATGATGTTATTTTACTGTCCTAGCATTTAGTAATTTCTATGTTCAACATTCATTATCTCTAACTCTTTTACTATTTCAATCTCTAGTTATGAAATGGGGAGACAGTTTTTTATACAATAGAAATATTTTTATATCAGCAAAAATATTGAGTCACAATGCCTCTAGGAGTTAGACAGATAATGATTATGGTAATCTCAGAGTTTGCACCTCATCTGAAGAAGAAGCAAAGCTCCAGATTATTCATAATCATGCAGAAATACTCAGCTAATATTGCTATATCAGCCAGAATAGAGACAAAACCAATAAAATATCTCTCTCTCTCTCTCTCTCTCTCTCTCTCTCACTCACTCATTCCTGGCCTCCCTCCAACTCAAGAATAAGAAAGGAATTATTCTAAGGAATTGGCTTATATGATTGCTAGAAGCTGGCTAAACAAATTCAGAATCTGCAGAGGAGCTTTTTAGGAAGGGTAGCCTAGAAATCTTTGGCAAGAGCTGATACTGCTGTCCAAGACAAAATATCTTCTTCAGAGAAATCTCAGACTGCACTTAAATCCTCTTAACTGACAGTATGAGGCCCACCCAGATTATACAAAATAATTAATTTTAATTAAAGTCTACAAAATACCTTCACAAGAATCTAATCTAGCATTTGACCAAACAATATGGCCAGCTAAATTGAAACACAAAAGTGACCAGCAAATTTGCCAAATCCATTGTTTGAAGAAAAACTAAAAATCCTGACTTTCAAAAATGCCAAATTATCTGATTATTTTTTAACTTAAAATATATATTTATTTTATTTTTAAATTTTTAATATATATTTCCCATTACCATTTAGTCCCTTTGTACCCTTCCCCTGCCATTGTTTTTTCAATGTCAAACAAAACAAAACAGAGTATTTTCCTTGTAAATAAGTTGACTAACTGTTTTGATTTGCCTGGGACTATGAGGTTTCCTGGGACACAGGACTTGAAATTGCTAAAGCTGAGATAGTCCAGGACAAGCAAAGGTGGTTTCACCCTATATCCATAAAAACCCTAAACAAACACATATTTTGTATTTTCCAATTGTACTTTTGAACTTCAAGCTGTCCTGAATTCCCAGGAGGTAAGGAGGTGCCAGTGCAACTAAAGTTTAAACAGAGGTTATCAGTCTATTACCTGTTCCAACCCATCTTGGGGACCCATTTGCATCAGTGACATTCCCACTGGAACAATGACTGTCAGTCAATGTGGGCCAGGGACAAGGGCTTAAGGAGTGAAAGATTTTCTAGTGGAATGTTCATCTGTGATTTCATGGAGGTGCAGTTGAGAAAAACTGTTTACTTGATTAGAATATGTTTGCTATGGGAATACATGGCTCCACCATCTTAGAAAGTCATTAAGACCATTATTTAAGCATGTTAAATCTAGCACGAGAGCTAAAGGATGTGGGTAGAGTTCTACATGTACAAAATTAAAGGGGAAATGGAGATGAGAGGCATATGATCTAGTTGGATAGTGTCTTCAGTAATGCTGTTTCTGCTGAACACAACAAGAATTTTAATGGTAGGCTATCATAATATCTTAGGGTGTAAGCTGATAACATGGCATCAGGTTCAATTTAATAAAATAAACTTTAGACGGTACTAAAAACATATGTTCCAAATATAAGATCCCTTGATGAGCTGAGCACATTCAACTTAAGTTTCATTTCCACCTAAGGTTGAAGCATTTAAGCTGAATACATTCTTTAATAGAAGCTGACCTTACTTCTGGATATAGCTATATGGTCATGGCAGATGATTCAAAATTTCTTAGATTCACTTTCTTTGACTCTAAGATAGTCTTAGTAATAGTTATATTTTCATGATTAGATAGCATACATGCTGAAATTGGCTGTGTCTATTTTGCCTCACTTCAACATAAATTCTATCTGTCGTTGTCTTATACATTATCATGCTGATCTAATAAGAACTATTTAGAATTTTGATTGAATTCTTGATTAGTCTCACTGTACTGTCTGACTCTTTTGTGAAATGTCCACAGTCTTGAATCATTTCCTGAAGAGTGGTTTATATATTCTGCAAAAGGCTTTTATTTTCAAGACTTACTTAGAAAATAAAATGTAAAGAAAAACATAGCTATAAGGCCACATAGCCCCAAATGTACTACAATATAACTACCTAACAAATCTCAAGTTAGTAGATGTTATGTTTAGGACTACCTGAATTTTTAGTGGTTTAGCAAAATCAATCATCAGGAATTACAAAATAAAGCTCACATCAAAGACACAAAAGAAAAAATGCCAGAGGAAAGGGACTCCATATATCAAACCCCTGGATGTGAGAAATGACTGCTTAGGAAATTGAAAGTGAACTTTGCTCCAGTGCTTCTTTATTCTGCTCTGCACATGAATAATTTCATTATTTTAAATCATAATTGAGTTAACTGTGGATTAATGCTTGGATTGATGATAATTTTAACTTTTTAGAGGTATTTCTCTGGAGAGATCTATGCACTATAGTTACTTATAGCCAACAAGAAATTCAATATCTTCAATGATATAGGTTTGTATAATATAATGAGCTCATTTTATAATCCCGGCCAAAACATCATTCAGTATCACAATAGACTCTCAAGGGTCAATAACACTCTATCATGAAGCCATCTATAAAATATGTTTTGTTTGGGTTTTTTTTTTGAGAAATTTTTTAGTTGGTGGTAGCATTAAGACACATGGGATGCATTTAGATATAGTTTTCTTTTTTGGTAAAATTTACCTAATTTTGACAATTGTTAAAGTCATTAATTATTCTTTTTCTAAAAGATTTTGTTTAATTTATTATTAGAGAGAGGGGAACGGAAGGAGAAAGAAAGCAAGAGAAACATCAATGTGTGGTTGCCCCTCACATGCCCACAACTGGAGACCTGTCCCTCAACTCAGGCATGTGTCCTGACTGGGAATCGAACTGTCAACCATTGGTTCACAGGCCCATGCTTAATCAACTGAGCTACACCAGCCAGGGCCTAATTATTCTTATAATTAAAATCTGTTTAGTGTTCCCAATTGCAATAAATGATCGATACAAATAATTGTCTTCATCTTCTGTAACTAAGTTTTATATCATCATAAGCTAAAGAGCCATAGTTCTAGAGTTATACTTTATTATTAAATACTTTTCTCTTCAGAGATTTAAAATGTTTAGATTAATATGCCATTAGCAAGTTTAGAAGTTGAGTCACACATGGAATACTGTGTTATATTACATATAACATATAATTATATTTAATATTATATATCACATTATCATTATATATTCATTTATATTATATATTATTACATTATATGTAGTATATAATATATTTAATAGAATATATTATATAAACACATATATTATATATTATATATTTTCCCTGTAATATATATTTCTCAGCCATATGAAAAGAGATAGTGCCATTTGTGACAACATGGATGAATCTTGACAATATTGTGCTGAGCAAAATAAGTCAGAAAAAGTCAAGAATTATATGATTTCATTTGTATGTGGGATATATAACTGAAAACAACAAATGAACAAACAAGACAAAAAGCAAAAACTCCTTGACATAGACAACAGTATGGTGGTTTCCAGCAGGAAGAGTTGTGTGAGGGTAGTAGAGGGTAATGGGAGTCAAATATGTCGTGATGGAAGATTTGAGTTTGGGTGGCGGGCACACAGTGCAAAGTACAGATGATGTATCACAGAACTGTGCACTCAAAACCTATATAACCTAATTAACCAATGTCACTCTAATAAATTTAATGTTAAAATAAAAAAGCTGAAACATCTTTTATTGTTATTATTGTTCAAGTACAGTTGTCTCCATTTCCCTCTACACTCTCCCATGCCCTCCCCATCCCCACCTCCCACCCTCAATCCTATCCCTGCTTTGGCTTTGTCCATGGGTCCTTTATACATGTTCTTTGTATAAACTGTATAAAGAACTGATAAAAATAATTAATGACTAATGATTTAAAATATATGCTTATAAACATGGATTATTTCTTTTATTTGTTGCTGTTAAGATTTATATATTGAAGCTTTTTGAAATTTAATATTTGTTTTATACTTAGAATTTTAATATTTATTTAATGCTTGGAAATTTGTTGCCTCCTGATATGTTAAGTTGCACGCTGTTTTAGGTTGTACTGTGGTTACTTGCAATGACAAGGTGCCAAGAAAAACTTATTTTATTTAATTTTTTCATGTGGAACTGAATTTATGCTGTTCAAAGTGACAACCCTTTATTTTAAAGAACATATATATGGTGTTAGAATGATTATATGAATATCAAAATTAATGCTCTAGAAATATTTTTATTTATATTTAATAATAATTTATATATCAAGGAAAAGCCTCCATACTGCATATTTTGACATATTTTATTCACTAAACAGAATGCTGAAGCCAGGGTTTGGATTGATATTTTCTATAAATGAATGGAGATAATTGCCTACATTCTTTTTTTTTTTAAGACTTATCTTTAGAGCAGTGTTAGGTTCACAGCAGACTTTAAGGAGATACAGATGTTTCCTGTATATCTGATATTGTCATACATGCTGTCTCCTCCATTGTCAACATTTTCCACTAGAAAGATACATTTGTTAAAATTGATAAACATATATTGACACATGGTAATTATCCAAAGTCTGTGATTTACATTACAGTTCTTGGCGTTTTACATTCTCCAGGTTTGGACAAACACAGTGACATGGATCCATCATTATAGCATTATTCAGAGTGTTTTTACTGCTCTAAGGTCCTGTGCTCTTCCAATTTACTCCTTCTCTCCCAAACCCAGTCTCCGGCCACTGTTGATTTTTTTATTGTGTCCACAGTTTTGTCTTTTCCTGAAGGTCACATGGTTGGAATCACATAGTATGCTGCCTTTCCAGATTGGCTTCTTTAACTTAGTAACATGCATTAAGTTTTCACATGTCTTTTCATGGCTTGAAAAATTATTTCTTTTTAATGCTGAATAATATTTTATTGTCTGGATGTACCATGGTTTATTTATCCATTTACCCACTGAAGGACATTTAGTTACTTCCAAATTTCGGCAATGGTGAATAAAATTGCCGTAAACATCCACATGCAGATATTTATGTAGACACAAATTTTCAAGTCCTTTGGGTAAGTGCCAAAGCAGTAAGTTGATGTTGGTACATTATTAACTAAAATAAAAAGTACACAAATCTTCAGTGTATCATTTAAGGGTTTTTCACAAAGTGAATGCACTATGTGATTCAAAGCATACAAAGTTCAAGAACAGGCAAAGTGAATCTCTGCCGCTGGAAGTCAAGACCCATTGTGATAATTCTGGGAAGATGAGAGGTGACTGGAAGGGTATGTAGGTGTGCTCCTAGTGTGTGGGTCAAGTTCTAAACAACTTTTAACATTTGCAAGATAGGGTGATTATTGGCAACAAATACCCTCAATTTTTGTCAGAAAAAAACTCATTATTTCTTCTTCAGTTTTGTAGGATAATTACACAGAATATATAATTTTAGATTGGTAGTTTCTCTCTCTCTCCTTTTTTTCTTTAAATGGTTGTCCAGGAGAAGTTGGATGTAATTCTTATTTTTATTCCTCTTTAGACAAGATGCTTATTTCCTCTCACTTCTTTTAGGATATTTTCATTTTTATTGACTTTCTATTGTCTGAAATACATAGAGGATTTTTTTTTCCCTTGGCATTTTCTGAGATTCTGAGGTCTATGGTTTGGTATGTGAAATTAATTTGGGAGATTCTTAGATCTTATGGTTTCCAATATTTCCTCTGTTCCTTTCTTCTCCTTCTGCTATTCTAATTACACCTGTATTATACTTCTTGTAGTGGTCCCAAAGTTCTTGGATATTCTGTTTTGTTATTCTCAGTTTTTAAGCCCTTTGCTTTCTGGTTTTGGAGATTTCTGTGAATATATCTTCAAGCTCAGTGATTATCTTATCAGCCATTTACTTTGTACTAATAAGCCCATCAAAGGAATTCTTCATTTCTGTTATTGTTAATCTCTAGCATTTCTTTTTTTTTTCCCCTTAGGATTTACATCTCTCTACTTACATTGCCAGTCTGTTCTTGAATGCTATCTATTTTATCCATCTCCTTTAATATAGTAAGAATAATTAATTTAAATTCCTGGTTTTAATAACTCCAACATCTCTGCCATGTGTAGTTCTGATGCTTGCTCTGTCTCTTCAAATGGCGGTGTTTTTTCTTTGTGTGTTTGTTTTTGCCTTTCAGTATGTCTAATTGTTTCTTGATAGCCAGACATGATGCACCTGGTAAAAGGAGCTCCTATAAAGAGGCCTTTAATAACATGGTGGTGAGGTGCGGGTGAGGCAAGCGCCCTGTAGTCCTACAACTGGGTCTCAGCCTTGTAGGGAGCCTATGCCTCTGGACAATGACCTGTACGAGTTTTCCTCATTTTTCCCTCTGCCCTTAACTGGAACAGGATGGCTAGTACTGGCTGAAGTTAGGTATTTCCCTTGCTGTGAATCACTTAGGCTCTGATAACATTACAGCTGGTTAGGCTCTGGTTAAATAGTTCCTCCTGGGTTCAGGCCTTGTTAAGAAGAACAGAGTGCTCCGGAATATTAGAAAATGGTTCCTTTTTCTCTCTTGCTGGAAGCACAAGGTGATTTCCCCCCGATATTTACTGTAATATCAGGAGTTTTACTTGGTCAAACTCCTGGAGGTTCAGTCACACAAAAATATGGGGTTTCCCTTACGACTGGGACCCTCTGGAATATTAACTGTCAGACCGTCCACACTGAGCATCCAGCACTTGGTCAGGGCCCGCTGACATTTTCCTGACCAGCACTGGTGTTGCAGCAGTTCCCAGCCATGAATCTCAGGTAAACCGCGATGCCCTGAATTGCCTGTCTCTCCAGTCATGGGCCTGTCTTGTCATCTCGCCTCTCTTAGAGATCCAGGAAAAGTTGTGTATTTTTCAGTCTGTTCAACCTTTCACTTGTTGTTAAGACAGAAGGTGATTTCCAAGCTTCTTACATGCGGAACAAAACCAGAAGTTCACTTAGAGGTTTTTTTGAACTCATTTATGTTATACAAGTTGATTCTTGAACTGCATGGATCCACTTACATATGCTTCTTTTTTTAATAAAATAAATTATTGTAAATTTATTTGCTCTTCCTTATGATTTTCTTAACATTTCTTTCTATAGCTTATTTCATTGTAAGAATACTATATATAATACATAGAACATACAGAATATGGTTAGTTAACTCTATGTTATCTGTGAGACTTCTGATCAACAGTAGGCTATTTAGTAGTTAAATTTTGGGGTAGTCAAAGTTATATGTGGATTACCAATTGTGTGGGAGTTCAGCACCTTATATCCTCCACATTGTTCAAGAGTCAACTGTACATACATACTCAGCACTCAAAATGGAAGGTTTATTATAATATAAAATTATAATAAAAGTTTATTTAGCTATTAAATACCTTTGAAAATGAAGTGGATTAAACTTCTACCTTCATTACTTAAAGTTCAAATAACCTTGAAGATAATTTGGAGAAATAAAAATCTCCAATTATTGTCCTAAAGAAATCTGATCTTGTAATTTGCAAGCATATGTATCTACTCTCTTAACAATATTTGGCATGGGAAGATTATGTTTATGAACAAAATAATATAGTAATACAAGGTATTAATTCTGGATTCAGATTCTAGAAGCTGAATTATGTTCCATATCTGCTTTATCTCTTTATTTTTAACTTGGTTATTAAAAGTTTAATCTGTCAAGACTAATAGGAACATATAAAGAAACACTACTTACATTGATCGCCAGCTCTAAAATAATAAAACTGCTTTACCGAGAATATAAACAGACTAAACCAACATTACAGATTACTCTAAACACATATGAAATTTATAAATTAAAAAAAATCTTATTTCAGGACAAAGTAAAAAGAGAGGCATTGAATTAGAATGATACCTTTATTTTATGACCTATAAATAGTTTATATAGGTACCTAATTTTCATGCTAATCTTATATATCTATGAAATGCTGATTTTGAAATGATTCTCTGCTAGTTGCTATAAAAATTTACTGGTATATGAATTAAATGTGTCCATGGGATGGGTTATGAATAATTTTCACAGCCTTCTAGTATTTATTTTCCTGGAATTTACTTTTTATTATTTAAAGATTTCAGTTTAACTTACTGTTTGGAATTACAGTACTAAATTGTTTTCAGGCCATTTCATGTGCAAATATTGTGGCATACCTTTTGTTTTTAAATTTAAGATGGAAAATATTATGACACTTTTGTAAGCTAATGGGAATCACTTCTGTATAAATAAAAACTGGCATTTCAGGAGAGAGGAGATGCCTGCAAGACTGATTGATATCTTTAGGTAGTCAGGAAAGGAGTGGCTACCCTTAGATAGTTTTTAATCATCACCCAAGGAATGTGAAGGAGTGGGAGGGTATTTAGCAATTCTCTCTTGATTGCTTCTCAGGCTAATTCATAGGCTGAGGGAAGGATTAACTTGTTTGAGAGGGAAGGAGAATTTGTAAAATAAATCACAGAGTCAGAGAGATAATTGATTAAGGAAATGTAGTTGAGCTGCTTATAGAAGTAAAAGTGTTACAGAGCACAGCATATACACCTCACACGCAGCACACTCAGGGCCAAGGGGCAGAGGGGGTCACCATATACTACTACCAAAAGGACCCCCTACTGGGCTCGATTATCCCGCCAGATAGGAAAGATGTTTCTCAATGCCAGAGATTTGTGAAAAGGAAAGGAAAGTTTTATTTAATGCTATACAGACTTAAAGTAGTGACCTAACATCTTCATTAAAATATCAAAGTCCTTTAGGATACCCACAGATACCCACAGTACTTCCTATCTCCCCCTGCCCTAATTCAGGGTACCGTAACTCAGGAAAAGAGGCAAACGTCCGGGATCCAGGCTCCTGACACTGTCAGCTGAGTCACCATCACAGGCAGGATCACTAATTAATCCAAAGCCATGTGGCACCTTCTCATGACCTACTGTCAAGAGTTCTTTCACCCTTCTTCCAGGCAAAATCTCTCCTGCTTCCCAAGCCATGTGGCCAAAGGGAGAACCCCAAAGCCATGTGGTACTCTCCCTCACCAAAGCTGGTGGCTCTCCTTTGTCACCAAAGCTGTGGGGGTCTGCACTCTGGTGAAACTGCGTGGAACTCCCTCTAATGGCTGCCGTGTCTGGATTTAAATCCCCATGCCAATCTTCCTCTGTGCCCCCATTTCTGACTCCTCCTACAATCAGTTACACCTGCCAGCGTTCCTGTATTATTCGAAGTTTACTGGGCTGCCAGAGTGAGTCTGGGCAGGTGTGGCCCCATGTTGTGGAGCCAATCTTGTCTGAACTCTCAGGCAGGCCCTGTCACCTGGGGGACCTGCCCCTCAGTTACATCTTGGGGGGAAGTCCCTTTCCATCCCCCTGGCTCAGAGCATGGCCACAGCTATTTAACATATCTGTGCAACCAGCCAAAGGTTATGGATATGTTAAATGACCATGCCATGGATTACCTGCAAAGCTGTGGCTGCACAAAACAGCCCTGCATGTTCCTGCTCCATCTGTCCCTTCCCCCAACTCACACCTGAGGGGAAAGGGGTGAGGACATCTTATATGTCTTTCTAATACTTCCTGGACACCCTGAGTTCTGGGCCCCATTCCAAATCCCTGTTTTGGGGACCCCCCTCTTGGCTTCACCCTGTGTCAAAAGCAAGATTGATGTTTGGTAATCATGACTTTAAAGTCAGTATGATGCTGTAAAGAGAGATTTTTGCAAGGGAGTTGAGGAGGCATATGAGGAAAAATTGGCTGTAGGACATAATAGATGTCTAGCAGACTTAAGAAAAAAAAAAAACAGGAGTGAGAACAAGTGAAAAGTCTATAGGTCCTCAAAGAGTTAAGGAGATTTTTAGCAAAATATATCTATGACCATGAAAATAATACCTGAGGAGGGTTGGGGATGATATAATTGGCAAGGAGGAAATCAGGAAATAGTGATGTGACACAATTGGAAGTATCATTTCCAAATATATTGAAAGTATCAAGAACATTTACGGGACTGATTAAAACAAGAGGAAAGATGAAGTAATTATTGTTATAAAGATGGGGGTGTTGGTGGGGCCTCTCCAGGACAATGAGGGGCCCTGAGGTTCCTTGCTTTAGTGAAGTCTATGGAAAGGGGGTGGCACTGAGCATTTACATAGAACCACTCAAATTACAATGAATTATTAAGTTAAAATATTTACTTATAGATCATCTACATTCCAATTTTTAAAAAGAATTACCCAAAAAGTTCTCCATAAAAATTTCTCATTAAATTCACTTTAAATTTACTAGTATAAAATAGTATTATTTTTTACATTTTTTTAAATTTTATTTTAATTGTTGTTCTTATACAGTTTTCTGTCTTCTAGTCCCATCCCAGCCCACCACCCCAGCCCTCCCCAGCTCCCTCCCATTTCCACCCCACCCCAAGCTTTTGTCCATGTGTCTTTCATACTTGTTGCTCTAAACCCTTCCCCTTTTCCCTGGATATTCCTATCCCTCTCCTCTCTTGTTCTCAATTTCAGTGTCTTTGGTTGTATTATGCTTGTTTGTTTGTTCTGTTAATTAGAATCCTGTTAAAGGTGAGACCATAATCAAAACAGCCTGGTACTGGCACAAAAACAGGCACATGGACCAGTGGAATAGAACAGAGAGCCCAGAAGTAAACCCATTTCTCTACGGTCAATTAATATTTGACAAAGGGGGCAGCAACATAAAATGGAGCAAAAGTAGCCTCTTCAACAAGTGGTGTTGGGAGAACTGGACAGCTACATGCAAAAAAATGAAATTTAAACACCAACTTACACCATACACAAAAATAAATTCAAGGTGGATAAAAGATTTAAAATAGTATTATTGTAACTGGAAAAAGACACTGGCATTTGGGCTGCCTGTCACTACCAAATCTAATAAGCAATGACAGCAATTGAATCTTTATGGGCGCTTTATTCAGATGGCCGGAGATCTGCGAAGATGGTGGGTTCATACCCTAACAGACCATCTTGCCTTCTCTTTCTAAGCCAGACTTTTTATACCAGGGAATAAACAAGGTGTGGTGAGGGCTTTGAGATTCAGGGAGGATTAGGTGATAGAAGCTGCAACATTCCTGTCCTGGGCAGTTTGCTGTTTCCAGGGGTGATGGTCGTATCTCTCCCTGGAACACAAAGGCCTGGATGCCTCCAGTAGTCTCCAGGTGGTGATCTTTAGCAGTGCCCTAGGAGGTCGGCTGTTTCCCCAGGGGCCAGGATGGGCCTTATCTGTAGTTTCTGAAACAAAAGCTTTAACATACACATTACTTGCTAGACTTATAACTTTTTACCTTAAGCTAAAATTTTCCAAGTCTTGAGTCCCCTATCATTATAACAATGCTTATACTACAAAACAAATGACACATTAAATTTTAGCATTTTAAGTCTCATATAAATGCTTGCTTTCAACATGTTTTTATAGACAAGGAGATGGAAGGAATACTCTCACAGAATCTCATATTTTATTTTCCATTATCAGTTATAATTGATTTTCAGTTAGCCATGGCTCTCTAGTCCAGGAGATTTTATATATATAAAAGTTTTTTTGCACACTACCATCAAGTTACATCACTTTGCTTTCTTCTCTGTGGCATTTCATTTAAAGTTCCATAAAGCTTCTGCCATTTTTACTTTCTGTGTGAAAATTTTAATTATGAGTTATGGCTTATTTATCAAAATCCTGGCAGTATCTAATGTTGCTAAAAATTTAGCATAACTCCCAGTTGGCATTAAGAAAATGAATATTAGCAGTATGGTGCTTCTTCTGTCCCTAAAAATAGTATTCTAGGGTCAGAAAAATAACACCAGTGTAGTGTGACATAATTTCTCACTTACTTTTGTGCTCTTACCTTGAATAAAAAAAACAAATATGTTTTTAAACACTGTTCATTGATCTCTAAGATTATGGACAATTTCCCAGATGGAGTCCAGTTTGAGAAGCTTTATCAGACTGCATTTTTCCCATCTATAAATGATATAAAGTTTAGAAATGTAACCATGAGTGGAATGGAGCAAAGAATAGATAAAGATTCTCAAAAGCAATTTTACATGACAGTTCAAGGGCAATAACAAAATATTTTTTTCTTTTTTTAAAATATTTTATTTATCTTTAGAGGGGAAGGGAAGGAGAAAGGGAGAGAAATATCAATGTGTGGTTGCCTCTTGTATGTCCCCTGCTGGGAACTGGCCTGCAACCCAGGCACATGCCCTGACTGGGAATTGAACCTCAATCCTTTGGTTCGCAGGCCCGCGCTCAATCCACTGAGCTACACCAGCCAGGGCTAATTTTTTTTCTTAATTAGAAAAGATAATTCAATTATGTTTCATTTAAATTGCTGAGATAAGGCTGTCATTTGAGAGTACAATGTGAATTAGTATAATTGTTGTATCACAAATGAAATAATATTTATTAACAAATGTTTTGTGATCTCTCCACATAGGTAAAAAATGGACTTCCTCCCAGTTAATAGAATAATTAGACTTGGTTCTGCAGAATCATCAGTGTTTGCTTTTGTCTAATTCAGGGGGATAGGATGCAGTGTCCCCAGACGCTATAGGCAGCCTCCCAAAATCTACTATGTGAAGGCACATGTCCCTGGAATGTGGCCTAAAATAAATACTATGTGCCCTTCGATAACTAAAGAAGCTCCCTTTGATAGTTAGAGGTCTTTGATATTCTTCACCCTGCAGTGGGGTTTGCTTTAAATAAATTGGGAGCAGGTAAAAGTTATAGAGACCCAAAGTTATTAGGTAATTATATATTATTTATGCAAATGCAGCTTGTGAATAGAAACTGAACTGTATTTGTTTTAATTTGGGGGTTAAAATATTTTTTAATTTACTTAAAATTGCACATTAAATCTCTGTTGACATCTAGTACCTAGATTTTGGTTTCTAATATCATTTTTTGATTAAAGGAACCAGTGTGCCTTGGAGATATGACTGAGTCTAGGACTGGGAGAGGATACATACAAGACAAGACTAGAGTATCTTGCTGCACCAGGATCTAAGGAAGTGATAAAAATTTAAAAGCCCTCAATGATGAACTTTATAAAGGAGATATAAGGGACACCCAAAAGTGCTACCAATGGTGTAGGCTGGAAACATTAAGCAGCAAAGTTAGTAAAATAGTATTAGAGTATAACCCAAAGTATAAAATTAATATCCATGCTTCCATAACTGATGTAAATTAATCAGTTGGTTGGGTAGGTATATTTTCCATGGAAAACAGTTCCATATAACATATGTAGCCACTCCACTCTTAAGGAGGGGGAGCATAACTCCCCACTCATTAATTGTGTGCTTCATATAGAGGCTTTCTTCTAAAGAGTGTAGTATGGAAATTGAGAAAACAGAAGAGTAACTTCACATGGAGAAACCAAATGCTAAATGCATCAAGCTAGATGATTAAGGTTAGCAGGTGAGAAGTAGTAAGTCACACTGATACTGTGCATTCTTGTTGTGATGTGATGGAAATGGTACTTGGCCTCTATGATCTTTCTTTCCGAAACACATTATACCTCGGTCATCAGGAGAAAACATCAGACAAATCAAAGTTGAGTGACATTCTGCAAAGTATCTCACCAGTAATACTCAAAGCTCTCAAGGTCATCAAAAACAAGGAAGGTCTGTGAAAATGGGACAACCAAGACCAGCCAAAGAGCCATGACTATTAAATGGAATGTATTATCCTCAGTAAGATTCTGGAAGCAAAAGTGGACAGTAGGGAAAACCAAGAAAATCTGAACAAGTTGTAAACTTCACTTAATAGCAATGACTCAATATTGGTTAATTAATTGTGACAAATACACCATATTATTGTAGGATAATAATAGTAGTGAAAATTGCATATAGAATACATGGAAACTCTCTGTAGTATCTTCACAATAATTCTATAAGTCTAAAATGGTCCTAATGTGAAAAGTTCATTAAAAATAGTTTTGAGTGAATGATGCACATATATTTAAATATGCTTTCATAATGCATGCTATTATAAAGTTTGAAAGTTTATACATATAATTATTTTCCTTTAAGAAAGAAATTAAGAATTTCAAAATACCTCTATTGACACTTTCCTGGTATTTGAATTTTATTTATTGACCTAGTATAATTTTCTGATTTTAAAAAATAATGTGGCTTTGTATTCAGGTTTTATTTTTGCAGAACAAATTTTATAATTAAACTATAAGTTACATGGTTTGGCATTTTCTGTAGTAAAAAGATGTATGTTATCTGAGAGCTCCTTAGATTTTTGACAATAATCTGAGTACAACTGGCAATCTTTGCTTACTAATTCTTGCAATGATGATTCTAAAGTGGATTCTTTGTTTATTAAAAGTGTGTTTCTTGATATCAGAGGACTATGTACACATTTTTAACTTGTTTTTAATGCTTATTTCTTCCAAGTATTACAGAATTTAAAAAACTTTCTCAGTATGAAGTAGCTTTATAATTTGGAAATATCTACTTAGTACTTAACAACTTGTATGCTATTTACGTTTAAAATATAAATAAACACATGTGTTTTATATGTGTGTGATACTTATAAATCCAAATGTCATGTTCTTTCTAGTAACATAGACTGCAGAGATATTCCAATTTATTTATCCAGATGAAAAAATTCAGGGCAACAGAGGGTAACTATATTTAGGTTAGTTGACTGAAACTATAACCCAATCTTTCTTAATTAACATTTCAATGCTTCTACCAGTCCATCTCACAGAACCAGATAGCAGAGTAGTATTAAACAGCCTGGTGGAAAAATTCTGTGCTGAAGATGTTAAATAGAAGAATGTTACATCACCAAACATCAGTGAAAAGCATGCACATTTTTATGACAAGTACATTGATTTGAACCCACATTGCTCTGTGAAATATCTGTATTCTAAATTTCTACAGTTATTTTTTGTACATTTATAATGAATGATCACCCAAACTTCTGCTCTCAGTTTTCCATGATTGATTCTCACTCAATCCAAATAGATTTTAGGGAAAGTAATTAAGAAAAGTTGTAAGTACATTTATTTTGAAACAGTGAGTGGCATTTTTAAGTGGTACTCTAATTTTAGGTGAAAGTGTATTTGAAATACTTTGTAACCATCCTGGAGAATGTGAGTAATTCTTGTTTGATTTTTTTCTTCATGCTTCGTGATTTTTTTTTGCCACTTACTTTAATTTTTTCCCTATTCAATAGTACCTTCAAAAATAACTAGGCAAAAACAGCCAAGAGATGTAAATTTTACATAGTTGGTATTTTAGAAGACAAAAGCATCTCATACATAACTTATTCCAGCTGGAGAAACAATTTAATCCAATAAATTAAGTGGCTGCTCAAGTATATAAACTGCAAGATTGTAACCTGGAACCTATTCTCAATTCTGGGTTCAATACTCTTTCTGAAGCTTTGCATTATTTCTAGGTAATTTATGTAGAGTATTAAAATTCTCTCTCTTATAACCACCCCCCCCAACATACAAAATATTCAAACATATTTATACAGATATTCCACAGCAACAGTTGTGGTATTTTCTTCCAGACTGCTGTTTAGAAATAATTTACACAGATTCCAATTTTATATTTATAGTCATATAGTTTAATTCCTAGAATAGAAATATGAATGCATTCTTCAAATGGCTGCCAAATTTGTACATGTGCTGTTTCTCTGTGTGATGTGGAAGATGTTATACTTATATTACATTAAAGGACCTGTAGTTGACAATACTTACTTTGCAAATATCAGGTTCCTTGATAACTTGTCAATGTTACTTTTAAAATTGGTCTTAGTCATTTAATGGAGGATTAATTCATAATATTTAGAGTGTGTACATTTTCTAATAAGTAAATTCATTCATTATGTTAACAGTCTGAAAAAAAACAGTGAATTTAATTAAATTAATAATATTCCAATCTTTCATGCTGCCCAATCTTATTTGGTGAAAAAAGAATTCTAGAAAGATATACCTAATAAGTTAATTTTCATACATGTGTGTTCAGAAATGTGTATGTGTGTGCTCTCTAATAACAGAACAATGAAAGAACCCTCAGTAAAGATATTTGGTCTACTTAGCTAAAGGATATCATGTTTAGCCCTGGCTGGTGTGGCTCAGCTGGTTGGAGCCTTGTTCTATAAACCAAAAGGTCCTGGATTAGATTCCTGGTTGGGGCACATGCCTAGGTTAAGGGTTCCTTCCCCAGTTGGACTACTGATAGATGTTCCTCTCTCACCTCATTGCTTCTCTCCCACCCTATATCCCTCCCTTCCCCTAAAATCAATAAGCATGTCCTCAGGTGAGGATTTAAGAAAGGTAGCACGTTTATAAAATGCTGAGAAATGTATCTGAGAGTTCTCAATTTTCCCTTAATTCTCATAGTCATAGTTCATGGAGACAGGCCAAAATCTCACATGGAGGGAGTATTCCATTTGGCTAGAAAACATCAAGAAGACACAATCTTAGTCAGATATAAAGTATGACTCATGCATTCTAAGCTGATCTCAGTCTTATCCTAGCACCAAAACTCATATTTCTTTTTCTTCAGAATGATATTTTATAACAAATTGAAACCATAAAGAGTGAGACAATTAAGGAGAGACTTTTGACTTCACCTTCCACCTAATAGTGCCTTGGAGATACATTTCATCAAAACCCGATCTAAATGGGTACATATTTTAATATTTGGCTAAATTGTTGCAAATGTGGTGAGATGTATTACTAGCATGTTACATTTGCTTTGATGAGCTGTGTGCTCCCCTCCCTAATTTTATGCAGTTAAATCACATTCCTGAGGTTTCTCAAGATAAATTAAAAGTTGGCACAAATATTAAGCCTATTTGTACCTTAGGTATCATAGCCATTCTAGCAGTTATAGAGAGACATAGTTATGACTAGGTCTACAAGGTACCCAGAAGACACAAGCTTGTAGGGTATCAAAAAAGAAAAAAGTCACCCACATCAGTTCATATCCTTATGTCTACACACATATGTGCATACACTTCTAATTGATTGTGATGTGTATATCATGCATAAATAAACAGTATTAGAAATCAAATTATGCTTGATTTTAGTTTGAGCATTATTTTTACTAATAAGCAAATCACATTTTTCTTTTTCAATAACCAATCTTTAAATTTATTTCCCAGAAAAAGGGATATTTACCACTGTAAAACGATTTTACACATTCAAGCCAGATAGACCTATAAAACAATCTTAACTCAACCACAAAATATGTGTATGATTGGGCAAAACTGAAACTTTTTAGAGACTGATTTTGTTCGTTTCTAACAAGACTGAGAGGGACATCGTGATTGTTGAATAAAACAATGTTACTGAAAGGCTGGTACAATCATAACATATAATTAAGTGCTAATGAGTAAATAACAGCTCTTTTCTTGAGAAATGTTTTTGCTATCAAAATGACATCTTTGGTGAAGGTACTTATTATTCAAATGCCTAGATATTGAATGGAATTTGAAAACAGGACCATGGCAATGAAGTTGAATTACTTTTAATAAATAATTGCATAATATTTGTTAGCTTTTGTAAGAGTTTCCCACTTGAAGAATAGTGAATTTCTTTTTCTAAATAGGGCAAGTGATGTTTGAGCTTGATATGATAATTGTTAATTAGATTTAATGTAAAAAGACGATCAAGCTAGGTCTGTGACTGACATTTTGTACCGAGAAAACTTCAGTGAGAAAAAGGAAATAAATTATGAGGATGCTGAAGGATCAAAACTATCTTCAGAACATTATTCCAAGGTCTTAAAGTGTTTAGATGCCCTAGTATTATTTAAAAATGGTCTGTAGCTTTTATAGACATATAGAATACCCCACTGTGATTAAATCTGGACAGGGCAACTTGGTCTAATTTAAGTGATGCTTCTATATTTGGGTCTTTGTCAGATTGCATTGATGACTCAAAACAATCATATGACTGGCACTAAAAGATTCTAAAATAATTTACAGGAATATTTGGTTCAAGCTAATGGTCATTCAGTATCAATATGCATACCCTTCATATGGAAAGCTGATTAAATAATTGAACTATGATAAGCAGGTTCTGTGTTATTGAAACAGGTTAAATTTTTCTCATAATACATTTTATAGTTTTATAAAATCAGGAATATAAATTAGTTCTAATAAAATATGAGATACTTTCTATTTTTGTGCAACATAAGAATCTTAAAAATATGTGCTATGTTTTAAAGGGTATGTTGGAAACATTGTTCTCTACAGTGATTTTAAAGCCTGAAAGTCAAACTTTTCCTGCCTTAAAGATAGAGTTTAGTAGCGATTAAGGAATGGGAGAAGAATATCAGGTGAGAATAATGGCTACACTGAAGAAAATCTCAAAAAGTTACATAACCCAAGTTAATTCATCAGAGTCACCAGTTTGGACTGCTTTATAGATCTAACATCATTATTTTATCCATAGAGTTGACTTCAATCTTTGAGATTAGCTTCTGCTCTTGAGATTGATAAGTAGTATATGGAAAAATACTTCTCAAATTTCAAATTATTAATTTATAGTGAGGAATTAGAAAACTATATTTGTCATTCTAGACTACTAAGGGGTAACCTATTTCCTGCACTGAGAAGAATAGAACACTTTAGGAAAACTATGGTGTATTTATACAATGGAATACTACACAGTAGAAAGAAAGAAGGAGCTTCTACACTTTGTGACAGCATGGATGGAACTGGAGAGCATTATGCTAAGCGAAATAAGCCAGGTGGTGAAAGACAAATACCATATGATCTCACCTTTAACAGGAACCTAATCAACAAACCAAACAAGCAAGCAAAATATAACCAGAGACTTTGAAATTAAGAATAATCTGACACTAACCAGAGGGGAGGTAGGAGGGGATAATGAGGGGCAAAGGGGGAAGGATTTTCAAGAACAACTATAAAGGACACATGGACAAAACCAAAGAGGGGTAGGATCAAGGGTGGGAAGTGAGGATGGCTGGGGTGGGGGGAAAGTGGAGATGGTTGTACTTGAACAACAATTTGAAAAATGTGAAAAAAAAAGAATAGAACAGTTCTCAGGTTAAATCTCTGCTTAGATTTTTGGAAAACTTTGTATCTACCAACACTATCTAGTCTTAAGAATAATTCTTTGCCTATGCCCCAAATCAGTGATAGATACCAAATATGACCCAAAGTATCTGACTTCTTGAACCTAGCATAACAGCCCTAGAGCCTCCATGTATATTGTGGGCTGTGAAGTGGTAGATGATTGTAGAAAGGGTGTGCCTCTCCCCTGTCCCCTCTGACTAACAGTGGTTGGTTAATTACTGGATCTTAGACAGATGTACACACAAATGATGCCAAGATGATATAATCATTTAAGTTCTTTACAGATTACTAATCACTACATAGTTTATAATGATTTAAAGACATTTGTTGTTTATCTTCAAATATTTTCAGAAAATTCCTTAAAATTTTTTAGTAATCCACTAAGAAGAGATAATGTTTCCACCAAATTCCCTGTACTCAAAGGGAGTTAACTTCTGAGCCACAACTTTTATCAATTTATGGCTTAGATCCATGGAAAATAGGTTACTTCAAAATAAATATCCATCCTGTGGTTTACAGAATTTTCTGATGAATCAGCTAGTTCTCAAAATATTTTCTTAGTAATATGGAAACCAAAGAGTGAAGGCAATAATAGTGTACTATATCCTTTACATCTTTCATTAAAAATATTATTACATAATTTGATCATTTGCTTTTGCTCAATATTAAATTTATATAATTTGTATTCTTTATTCAAAGTTTTAATGTCAAAATTTATATGATGTGGAAAAGAATGTAAGACTCAAAAGTGGTAAATGAATGTCCTCACAGACCAGACATAATATAAAGATCACTTTCTGAGCCTGCATTTAATTTTATGAAAGGCCATTATTTTCATACTGTTAGTATACTCTAACCTCTCATTTAAGCACAGGTAATTTTAGTAAAAATATAAAGTTTGCATATTATTATAGACATCTATATAGTCAATTAAATCAGAGTAATTATCAAAAATTGAGATTCTTCTATTACAGGCTTTTGTCACATCATATCTACCCTTCTGAAGTGTTTCAACAGAGTTACTTACCCTCCCCTAAAGAATAATAACATCCATAATTCATATTCCTAGTTCAGTCCATTTGATATACATTACTACTCTGAACTTTTTTTTTCTCTCCTGCAATTGCAATTTGTATAAACATGGAACTAACAGATTTAGGAATTCACTTCTTTTACAAATATTTATATTCAAAACTAATAAACATTAAGAAGCAGCAGTAAAATAGGTGTTAATTGTTGTGCTGGCAAATTATCTTCTAAATTTGAACAAGTTTCAGATTAGATAGGAGAGATAATAAATACTGCTGAGCATCAGGAGTAAACTGTGTCATAGATCAAATAATGGGCAAATGCATAGAACATAATTGAAATAGTAAATTGAAAAATGGAAATAATCACAAAAAGTAAAACAAGCATTATGTTGTAGTAATATGTTTGATTGAAGGTTAAATGAGTGTGCATTCTTTATAGGTTCTCACAGGCAATAAATATGAGCATTTGTGTTTTTAGATTTTTAATGTCAAAAATTAAAATGTTAGGGTTTTGATTGTTTTGGTAGATGTTGGGTATATTGAATATGAAAAGGTTAAGTAAATAAAACATGTTATCAGCATAATTTTGAAGTTACAACATCAGCATTGGCAGGCACTTTGCTATATACTATAGATGCAAATATTGCATTTCATTCATTGTCCTTGAAAATTCCACTCTATTAAGACTACAAATAAAAATAAGAAAATAAATAAATAATAACTGCAAGAATTGCCATTCAAAAGGCTCCATGAGGGCATATGTGAGGGGGAGAATGTGTTTGGGAAGTTGGGGAGCTATTTCACAGATATTCCTGCTGAGTCCAGATAAAGGATGGACGAGGGGAGAATGTGTGATTGCTTCATCCCAGAAAATGAACAGAATGTTCCAAGGCAAAAATGGGCCTTTAGTTATGACTGCAATAGAGAGTATGTTTTGGGGGATAGCATAAGGGTGGAGATACATGCAAAGGTCATATCATGAAAGGTTGTGTATACAGATTTTGAGATTTTACTAAATTTGATACTTTACTGATGTGGTCAAATACATTTTTTTTAGAGTCTAAGATGTTACTGATTGTAGTAGGAACTTTTTGAGTAGAGCTACATTTGAACTTAGAATAATTACTCTTGCTCTGATCATGTGACTTGGTTAGGGAGTGATCCTTCCTAGGGCAGGAGGACCAGTAGACTGATTTTGTGGTGAGCTAAGCAAAAAATGAGAAGGACCTGAATTAAGCCAAAATCAAGAACGAATGCAGAAGGGAGATTAAAGAGATGCTAAAAATATCAAGTTAGGTGAACTGGTTAAAGATGACTCTCTGGAGGTCCCCGGAGGTTCAATGAAATGCAGATCCTAGGTTGTGGTGGCATTTTTCAAAGGAGAAATATAGAAGGATGATCTACTTGAGGTTCAAATGGTGAATTCAGTTTTAAAATTATTGAAGTTGAGTTTGAAGAACCTATAAAATATTTAGGTGGAGATAGATATCCAGTAGAAAATTAGAAATCTAAAGCTCAGGAATATAATTAGGATTAACTATCAATTAAAAACTATGTTTTATATTAATTTACCTCCCAAATCTCTTCTGATATTATCAAACCATCACCAGCCAGGACCCTCTCTGATGATTTTTTTCAGTTAAAACATTTTTCCTTCTTCTTCTGGCCAAGATGGAGGTGTAGGTGAACACACTATGCCTCCTCACAAAACCAAAATTAAGGACAATAGAGATTTAGAAACAAGAAAACATCCAGAACCGATAGAAAATTGAACTGTATGGAAGTCTGACAACCATTCATCCAGACCTGTAAGAGGGGTGGAGTTGCAGCAGGAAAAAGTAGAGGTTGGTGGACCTGGGTGCACAGGCAGTGGCTGGCAAACCCCAGGAGCACAGGCAGTGGCTAGCAGACCTGGGCACAGGGTGGCAATGGGCAGACCCAGTGAGGCTGCTCAAGGCAGCTGGTTGACCAGGCCGTCCCACATTCATGCGCAGTTAATCCAGGCAAAAACAGGAAGCGAGAAAGACCTCCCAACCCAGGGCACCAGCGCCAGGAAATAAAACCTAAAAATACCAATTGAAAACACTTGTGGGGGTTGAAGTGCCGGGATAGACTCCCAGCATCACAAGAGAGTCTGTTGGAGAGACCCATAAGTCCTAGAACATACACAAGCCCACTTACACAGAAATCAGCACCAGATGGGCCCAATTTGCTTGGGGAAAGCAGCGGAAGGGACTGGAATCCAAGAGAGAGTGGAGCAAACACCACTGTTCCCTCTCAAACCCCGCCCCCACATACAGCATCTACCCAGCAACTGGGCTGCCCCACCCTGGAGAACACCTAAGACTCCGCCCCTCACTACATAACAGCTGCAACCAGACCAAAAAAACAAAAACAAAAATGGCTCAAGTGGGAGAACAGATCAAAGCCCCAGAGCCAATTCATCTAAGCAACCAATAGATAGCCAACCTATCAGATGCACAGTTCAAAGCACTGGTGATCAGGATGCTCACAGAATTGGTTGATTTTGCTCACAAATTAGATGAACAAATAAAGGCTGCAATAAGGGAAATGAAGGAAAATGCACAGGGAACCAATAGAGATGAGAAGAAAATGAACTCAAATCAATGGAGTAGACCAGAAGGAAGAAAGAAACAAATGAACAGAAAGGAATGAAGAAACACGGATTTGAAAAAAAATGAGGAGAGGCTTAGGAACCTCCAGGGCATGTTTAAACATCCTAACATTCAAATTATAGGGGTACCAGAGGGGAAGAAGAAGAGCAACAAGTGGAAAACTTATTTGAACAAATAATAAAGGAGAACTTCCCCAATCTGGCAAAGGAAATAGACTTCCAGGAAATCCTCAGAGAGTCCCAAAGAAGGTGGACCCAAGGAGGAACACACCAAGGCACATCATGATCACATTAGCCAAGATTAAAATGAAGGAGAGAATTCTAGAAGCAGCAAGGGATAAAGGGACAGTCACCTACAAAGGCATTCCCATCAGACTGTCAGCTGATTTCTCAAAAGAGACCTTCCAGGCAAGAAGGGGCTGGAAAGAAGTATTCCAAGTCATGAAAGTCAAGGACCTACATCTAAGATTGGTCTACCCAGTGAAGCTTTCATTTAGAATGGAAGGGCAAATAAAACGCTTCTCAGATAAGGCCAAGTTAAAGGAGCTCATCATCACCAAACCCTTATTATGTGAAATGTTAAAGGATCTTATCTAAGAAAAAGAAGATCAAAAATAGGACAGTAAAAAGACAGCAAACTCACAGATATTAACAACCACACCTAAAACAAAATCAAACTAAGAGAACACTAGAACAAGAACAGAAAGACAGAAATGGACCAGATCACATGGAGGGTTAGCAACAGGGCAGTAAGAAGAGGAGAGAGGGGGAAAAGGTACAGAGAACAAGTAGCATAGATGATGGGTAGAAAATAGACAGGGGAGGGCAAGAATAGTATGGGAAAAGTAGAAGCTAAAGAACTTATGACACAGGACATGGACCAAAGGGAGGGAATGTGGATGGGATGGGGTGTGCAGGGTGGAGGGGAATGATAGGGGAGAAATGGGACAACTGTAATACCATAATCAATAAAATATATTTAAAAAAAGAAACGAAAAAATAAAAAAAAAACATTTTCCTTTTGTTTTATTGATTTGATTTTACTTTTGATGTTTTCTTTATTTTTCAAGACTGCAATAATTATGCCTAGTTGTAGATACCAACTCTAGACTACTGTTATGAATTTCTCTTTGAGAAAAAGAAAAACCCTACTGCAAGAAATAAATAAACATATTTTTCTATCAACACAACCAATTTTCCATGATTAAACAAAATTTAAATTTGGGTAAATAAGCTTTATGGAATGTTTTTATATGTTAGGTACAGTGCTGGAGGTAAAGGAAGATGGGTATCACTGGTTCTCAAAGCATTTTAATAGTGATTTACAAAAAGACTACTGAATTGCCATTTAAACTTACCAGTATAAAAAAAAGAAGTGTGAAATGTATCCAAGCGAAGTGCAAAGGAAGCATTGATCAACTCTACTTGTGGATAGAGCTCAGTTAAAAATAGAATTGACATACTATGTTTCTAATTATTTCATTTATGTCTAATACTTATATTTAAACATTTAAAAAATACAACTAGAGTAAAAGACTTAATTTGTAGAAATGTACCATAAATTTGTCTTAAAGTTCATTGGCAAACCACTATGAAAAATGTAACTTAACAGTTATTGACATATAATATTGATCCTTATAATTTTGCTATACAACATAAAAAATGTATTTATTGAAACATTTCTTTTGTTAACATTTTGCTTACAAACACCACGTTAAATTTTTTCAGTATTCTCTTGCTTCACTAAACAGAATACTGACAACATATCTTACAGTCATTTGGCTTTTTTCTCTCCTCAGTAGTAATGTCAGTTCATGTGGGATTTCATTATAAAAACAAAAAGAATTGGCTACAGAATAAATGATTTTTCAGAACCACAACTAACTATGATATAATACAGTAAGATTTGAGGAGAAAGCCACATTTTTCCTTAACTGATATATACTAAAAAAGAATTTTAATTTCAGAGAAGAATTCTATCTCAATTTTACATATAAATATTCTTTTTTTGAAATATAAAACAAATCAGAATGTTGGCATACTTGTTAGTATTTGAAAAGTAATTATAAAATAGTTGCGTAGAGGTGTATATAAAGGATATTTTTAAAATTTATTTTAATTGTTGTTCTTGTACACTTTTCTGTCTTTTATTCCCATCCCAGCCCACCACCCCAGCCCTACCCACCTCCCTCCCATTTCCACCCCCCTAATTTTTATCCACATGTCCTTTATACTTGTTCCTGTAAACCCTTCCCCTTTTCCCCTGATCTTCCCTCCCCTCTCCCCTCTGGTGACTGTCAGTCTGTTCTCAATTTCAGTGACTTTGGTTATATTTTGCTGGTTTGTTTGTTTTGTTGGTTAGGTTCCAGTTAAAAGCGAGATAATATGGTATTTGTTTTTCACTGCCTGGCTTATTTCACTTAGCATGATGTTCTCCAGATCCATCAATACTATTGCAAATGATAGGAGCTCCTGCTTTCTTTCTGCCGCATAGAATTCCATTGTGTAAATGTACCATAGTTTTTTGATCCATTCATTTACTGATGGGCACCTGGGTTGCTTCCAACACTTGGCTATTGTAAATTGTGCTGCTATGAACATAGGGGTGCATAGGTTCTTTTGGACTGTTGTTTCAGGGTTCTTAGGATATAATCCTAGCAGTGGGATTGCTGGGTCAAAAGGTAGGTTCATTTTTAGTTTTCTGAGAAAATTCCATACTGCTTTCCACAGTAGTTGTACCAGTCTGCAATCCCACCAACAGGGCATTAGTGTCCCCTTTTCTCCACAACCTCTCCAACACTTGTTGTTTGTTGCTTTGTTTATGATGGCCATTCTGACTGGTGTGAAGTGCTATCTCACTGTGGTTTTAATTTGCATCTCTCTGATAGCTAGCAATATTGAGCATCTTTTCATGTGTCTCTGAATCCTCTGTATGTCCTCCTTGGAGAAGTGTCTGTTCAAGTCCTTTGCCCATTTTTTAATTGGGTTGCTTGTCTTCTTAGAGTGGAGTCGTGTAAGTTCTTTATATATTTTGGAGATAAAACCATTGTCTGAGGTATATTTGGAAAATATGTTTCTAAAATACAGTTGGTTTTCTTTTTATTTTAATACTGTTTTCATTAGCTGTGAGGAAGCTTTTTATTTTGATGAGATCCCATTTGTTTATTTTTTTTTTATGTCCATTGCTTTAGGGACATATCAGTAAAAATGTTGCTGAGTTAAATATCTGAGATTTTCATGCCTATGTTCTCCTCTAGGACTTTAATGGTGTCACGGCTTATATTTAAATCTTTTATCCACCTTGAATTTATTTTTGTGTATGGTGTAAGTTGATGCTCAAGTTTCACTTTTTTGCACATAACTGTCCAGGTTTCCCAACACCATTGGTTGAAGAGGCTATTTTTACTCCATTTGATGTTGCTGCCCTCTTTGTCAAATATGAATTGACCATTGAGACAGGTTTATTTCTGGGCTCTCTGTTGTGTTCCACTGGTCCATGTGCCTGTTTTTATGCCAGTACCAGGCTGTTTTGATTATAGTGGCCTTGTAATACAGTTTAGTATCAGGTATTGTGGTCCCTCCTACTTTGCTCTTCTTTCTCAAAATTGCTGCAGCTATTTGGGGTCGTTTATAGTTCCATATAAATTTTTGAAGTGTTTGTTCTATGTCTGTGAAATATGCCATGGGTACTTTAATAGGTATTGCATTGAATTTGTAAATTGCTCTGGGTAGTATGGACATTTTGATGATGTTGATTCTTCTAATCCATGAACACGGTATATGTTTCCATTTGTTTGTGCCTTCCTTGATTTCTTTCTTCAGAGTTGTGTAGTTTTCTGCATACAGGTCTTTTACTTCCTTGTTTAGGTTTATTCCTAGGTATTTTATTTTTCTTTTTGCTATATCAAATGGGATTTTTTTTTCTTGATTTCTGCTTCTGCTATTTCATTGTTGCCGTACAAAAATGTCTTTGATTCTGGACATTGACTTTGTATCATCCTGCAGCTTGGCCAAATTCATTTATTAGGTCGAGCAGCTTTTTGGCCGAGTCTATAGGATTTTCTATGTACACTATCATGTCATCTCCAAACAATGAGAGTTTTGTTTCTTCCTTTTCGATTTGGATGCCTTTTATTTCCTTTTCTTGTCTAATCCCTGTGGCCAATACTTCCAATACTATATTGAATAGAAGTGGTGAAAGTGGACATCCTTTTCTTGTTCCTGATCTTAGTGGAAAAGATTTTAGTTTTTGCCCATTGAGTATGATGTTGGCTGTAGGCCTCTCATATATTGCCTTTGTTATGTTGAGGAATGCTCCCTCTAGTCCCACTTTGCTGAGTGTTTTTATCATAAACGGGTGCTGTACCTTATCAAATGCTTTTTTCCGCATCTCTTGATATGATCATGTGATTTTTGCCTTTGTTTTTGTTTATGTGATATATTACATTTACTGATTTGTGAATATTGAATGATCCTTGCATCCCAGGGATGAATTCCACTTGGTCATTGTGTATTATCTTTTTAATATATTGTTGGATGCAGTTTGCCAATATTTTGTTGAGGATTTTAGCATCTATGTTAATCAGCAATATTGACCTAAAGTTTTCTTTCTTTGTTGTGTCTTTATCTGGTTTGGGGATTAGGATGATGCTGGCTTCATAAAAAGAGTTTGGGAGTCTTCCAACATTTTGGATTTTTTGAATAGTCTGCGAAGGATAGGGGTTAGCTCTTCCTTAAATGCTTTGTAGAATTCTCCTGTGAAACCATCTGGTCCAGGGCTTTTGTGTGTCGGGAGTTTTTTGATTACTGCTTCAATTTCATCTGCTGTTTTTGGTCTGTTCAGGCTTTCTGCTTCTTCTTCATTGAGTTTTGGAAGATTATATTTTTCTAGAAACTTGTCCATTTCACCTAAGTTTTCTAATTTCTTGGCATACAGTTCTTCATAGTAATTTCTTACAATCCTTTGTATTTCTGTGGTGTCAATTGTAATCTCTCCTCTTTCATTTTTGATTGTGTTTATTTGGGTCTTCTCTCTTTTTTTTCTTGATGAGCCTGCTTAAAGGCTTGTCAATTTTGTTTATCTTTTCGAAGAACCAGCTCCTGGATTCATTGATCCTTAGAATTGTGCTTTTAGTCTCTATGTCATTTAATTGTGCTCTGATCTTGGTTATTTCCTTCCTTCTACTTTCTCTGGGCTGTCTTTGTTGTTGTTTCTCAAGTTCTTGTAGGCGTAGGGTTAGGTTGTTTGTTTGAAATGTTTCTATCTTTTTTAGGTAGGCCTGTATTGCTATGAACTTCCCTCTCAGGACTGCCTTTGCTGTGTCCCATAAGTTTTGGGTTGTTGTGAGTTCATTTTCATTTGTTTCCAGAAACTTTTTGATTTCCTCCCTAATTTCATTCTTGACCCACTCATTGTTCAATAGCATGCTATTGAACTCCATGATTTTGAGTGTTTGGGTATTTCCCCTTGGGGTTGGTTTCTAGTTTCAGTCCCTTGTGGTTGGAGAAAATGCTTGGTATGCTTTAAATTTTCTTGAATTTGTTGAGGCTTGTTCTGTGTACTATCATGTAGTCTATCTTTGAAAATGTTCCATGTGCATTTGAAAAGAATGTGTATTTAGTATCTTTAGGATGAAGGGCTCTATATATATCAATTAATTCCATTTCATCTAGAGTGTTGTTCAATGCCACAATATCTTTGTTGATATTTTGTTTCAAAGATCTGTCCATTTCTGACAGTAGGGTGTTAAAATCCCCTACTATAGTTGTGTTGCTGTCAATATCTTGAAGTCCTCTAAGATTTTCTTGATGTATTTAGGTGCTCCTATGTTGGGTGCATATATATTTACAATGTTTATGCCTTCTTGGTGGATTCTTCCCTTGAGTATTATGAAGTGACCTTCTGGGTCTCTCTTTATGGCCCTTCTTTTGAAGTCTATTTTGTCTGATATAAGTATTGCTACCCTGGCTTTTTTTTTCCTGTCCATTTGCTTGGAAAATTTGTTTCCAGCCCTTTACTTTGAGTCTGTGTAGGTCCTTTGTCCTGAGGTGGGTCTCTTGTAGGCAGCATATGTGTGGGTCATGCTTTCTCATCCATTCAGCTATTCTATGTCTTTTGATTGGAGCATTGAATCCATTTACGTTTAAGGTTATTATTGATAGGTACTTATTCATTGCCATTTTTGTACCTGTGTTCCTCTCTCTCTCTCCTTTCCTTCCTTTCCTTAAAGCAGTCCCTTTAGCATCTCTTGCAGCACTGGTTTGGTGGAGGTGTATTCTTTTAGACTTCTTTTGTCTGGGAAGCTCTTTATTTGGCCTTCTATCTTGATTGAAAGCCTTGCTGGGTAAAGTAGTCTTGGTTGCAGGCCTTTGGTTCTCATTACTTGGAATATTTCTTGCCATTATCTTCTGGTTTAGAGCGTTTCCATTGAGATGTCAGCTGCTAACTTTACCGGGGCTCCCTTGTGTGTTACTTCCTTTTTCTCCCTTGCTGCCTTTAAGATTCTCTCTTTGCCTTGGAATTTTGTCATTTTAATTATGATGTGTCTTGAAGTGGGCCTCTTTGGGTTCCTCTTGATTGGGACTGTCTGTGTTTCCTGGATTTGTGTGACTTTTTTTCTCCTCAAATTAGGGAAGTTTTCCATCATTACTTTTTCAAATAGGTTTTCTATCCCTTGCTCTTCTTCTTCTCCTTCTGGAATCCCTATTATACGGATATTATTATGTTTCATATTGTCTTGCATTTCTCTTAATCCCTCTTCATTCTTTCTGAGCCTCTTTTCCTTTTCTTGCTCTTTTGGGATGTTTTTTTCTACTTGGTCCTCCAACTCGCTGATCCCATCTTCTGCTTCATCAATTCTGCCTTTCATTCCTTCCACTGTATTCTTCAGTTCAGAAACTGTGTTCTTCATTTCCTTTTGGTCTTGTTGATATTTCCTATTTCCATTTTCATGCTGATATAGTTTGCAGTGAGTTCATTGTAGCTTACCTGGAGTTTCTGGTAGCTCTCTGAGAGCTCAGGGAGCTTCCTGACAACCATTGCTTTCAACTAAAATCTGATAGTCGAGTGGCCTCCATTTCATTTAGCATTCTTTCTGGGGCTTCCTCCTTTTCTTTCATTTGGGGATTGTTTCTTTGTCTTCCCATTGTTTGTGAAACTCTTCTTGTCAGCTTCAGCTTCTTAAATTGATCTGTTGTGGCTCCCTGGGTTTATGGTGTGAACTTCTGTGGTAGAATACCTGTGAGATTCAGTTGTACAGTCTCCTTTAGGTAGCCTGGTATTCACAGCTTCCACTGCTTCAGCTAGGATCAGGGGTGTATGCTTTGGGTCTTCCACGAAGGCCCCTCCTCCAGTCACAGGGCCACCAGTTGCAGAGCCACCTCCAGTCCAGGTCCCAGGGCTGCCTCTGGTTGCAGGGCCACCCAGGTTTGCAGGGCTTCCTCAGGTCTCAGGTCTGCCCTGGGTCTCAGGGCCACCCCCAGTTGCAGAACCGCCCCCCTGTTGCAAAACTGCCCCTGGTCCCAGTCCCAGGGCCACCTCGGGTCACAGGACCACCCCCAGTCGCAGAGCCTCCTCTGGACTCAGGACCTCCTCTGGTCACAGAGCCGTCCTCCGGTCACAGGGCCTCCTCTGGTGGCAGAACCACCCCCCAGTAGCGGGGCTTCCTCCAGTCTCTCGGCTGCATCGGGTCACAGGGCCACCTCCAGTCACGGGGCCTCCTTTGGTCACCGGTCTGGGTGAATTGCTGTTGGACTCCTGCACAATTCCATCGTCCCTCTGTCCTAGTTGGGTTTTCTTTTTTTCGGTTCTGTATTTGTGTAATCCCTAATCTTGGCTGTGAGAGGAGGCACAGTGTATCCAGCTGCGCTTCCATCTTGGCCAGAAGTCTAAGTTCAGGAATTTTTAATACTCTTTTTGGTACTATAAAATCCAGTAAGCTAAGTCTATAAGAATATTATTAAAAATGATAATAGATGTACTATGCTTTTAACTTAATTCTCAGCACAGTCATCTATTACAGTTATAAGAAGTACCATTAATTTTGTATAGGGTAATAGGGTAATGCTAGAACACAATGCTGTCATAATACACGTTAAAGATGTCACAGCTCTAATATAATTCTACATATATTCTTTTAAGGGCTAATGATTAAGGACTAATAATTATTAAAATTTTTCATTTTTAGCTTAAATGTTATTTATGATATTTTATTTTATATTTATTCTTAGAATAATTTTGTAATTAAATTCTTATTTTAATTTTTAAAGTTTTTTCATATTTTCTTAAAACTCCAAAAGAATCTCAAGCATTTATTCTACTTGTATTTAATAAAGAAATACATAAATGTAATGTAATATACTCAGAATCAATTTTTAAGAAATATAATAAATGCTATGTTTGACTAATCACCATCCCTGGAAACAAACAAAGAAGTAATTTTGCCTTTATATTGGTAGTATAACTGTTACAACTTTCTTATGATTAAATCAGCTTTGATAATTCTATATAGGATTACAGTTAGAGACTAATGATTCTAGGTCTCTGGGAATTGATTATATGATTTTGTAAACAGATGATAACATCAATACGGCAGAAATTATACTCACAATCTTTTTTTTTTTTTTTTTTAGCATTTTGGAAACTCTGTCCCTAATCCAATTTAGGTAGATCAAATTTAATGTGGGAAAGGACCATTCAATTTTACAAAAGGACACAGTCAAGAGGAAAGAGCTACAGCCAAAACAGATTTGCATGTGAAGTATTATATGGATAGTGCCTTGGGTGTTTTTCTTTTATGCCATGAAGTCCCTGTAAAATAAGGATATTAATAGCATTTGCCTCATAGGTTGCTAAGAACAAGGCCTGTTTCATAGGTAAGTGCTATGTAAGTAATAGCTCTTATAATTATTGCTCCAGTTTCTCCTTTTTTTCCCTCTAATAGTTCCTCAGAACTCCACATTCTTCTCATTCTATTATGCAAAACAAACTCCCCAGATTATTACATCCAGGTTGTTTATCTCTCTTATATGTTCCTACAATGTTCTGAATATATTTTGATATAATACTCACAGTCTGTTAAAATTATCTATTTAATTACTAAGCCCACAAAAACATAAAATGTGACTATCTAGTTTATAGTACTGTGTCAAGTAAATAGCACTGGTCTACTACTTAGTAAATAACTAGGTAGAGGAAGAGAGGAAGGTAGGTAGACAGATTACTCGAGCTACTAATTCATCTGTTAACTAATACCAGCCATTCCTTATTTACTTAATTCGGATTTTCTATAATCCACTTCCAGTACTGGTCCAAAGACCATACATGTCCTCCACCTCTGATGAGGCCAGATATGTTTCAAAATTCATTTATTCCTATTCTCTCTCTCTCTCTCTCTCTCATCTCTCTAACAAGGGGATAAGTACCTCAGTTTTTGCTACAGTAGAATACATGAAAAACAAAGTTTTCAGAACCTTTCAGAGTTGGGAACTGCAAGAAAAGGATTGTAAACTCCTCATGTTAGAGCAATTAAATCATGTTAGAGTTGTTAAGAAATCATTGTCCTCCAATCTAAGCAAATTTTTTGGCTGGACTGGAGGAAAAATATCAAAACAAGAATTTTATAAAGAAAAAAAAAAAACATGATCAGAGATGAGTTTTTTAAAAGTTCTTTTTGAGTTAAAAAAAAGAAAAACTCTTTATGTTCCATTTGACAAAGATAGCTATTCAAGCATGTACACTTAACTTATTCATCACATGGAATGAACCACAGACTGAACACTTTATTTAGTATAATTTAAAAAGTCAAGTGTTACCTGAATATCCTTCATGCCTCCTCTATTTGGGAATAAAAACTGTGTTACCTTAACAGTTGGATCCAAAGGCCTCTGATTAATGGTTTATGCCAGCTCTTAGCTTCTCTCAGGGAGTATCTTAGCATTATTTCATGTCTTTTCTGAGTCTGAATCACTGCTAGAATTCCCCTCATTTTGGTTCATGTTTTCATTCTCTTTCTCCTAAACAGTTCCATATGACAAGCCACCCCTCAGGGCTGCACATGAATCAGGAGTTACTTCATCTCTGTTGCTTATTCCAGAACCACAGAGCTTCCCTGGGGTCACCATCCATATACCTGTGTGATTTGCTCCATTGTTTGTGGTTACCAGCATCGCCTCACACTACTAGGATGCTAGCCTCTCTTTTCATTTTTTTGTGGATATTCCACAGAAGAGTTGTATGGGCCTATTATTCTTTCAAAAATATATCATTTATATTATTATTTTATTATATTTGTTTTTTTTCTTTTTCACATAATTTCCTTTCAAAGAATGATAAGTAGTTTATTCACATTGAACCTGAAAATATTTTCTCCCCTAGAACTTGTTGTGGATAGCCCAGTAGACAGGATTTCTTTACTACAAGGATCTTCCAAAGGGACTTCAGTGTAAATCTGTATCCTTCATCCATCACAGCCCCATGTTAAATTTTGCTTCTTAGTGCCTCCTATTCCTAGGTACAGTAGACACATTTGTACCTGCCTGAAATCTCAATTCATTTCCAGAATGATACACTGTGGCAGACCCTTCTGTGTGGCATGGGCCTAGCTCCCACTCAGAGTTGCACAGGACCCATGCCCACAGATAGGTTCTCTCGTGGGTAATCAGATTTGCAATACACCTAAGCAACTTTTTGCTAAAAACTCCTTCATCCTGCAAATGCTTACTGTAACTTCCTAAAATCCATGCTGAGCTATGTAGGGACCAGTGTAACAGGCTCAACCACTTTTGCCTTTTCATTTGCTAATATCCTTCTTCTGTGATGTGATTAGGGGCATTGGCTCATCTGTTATAACTGGGGCTTAGTGAGTGAGGACCATCTTGTACTGTGAGGATCAGATATAGAATAAAGGCCTGTCATAGTGGAGGCCATGGCTTTTCCTCCCCTTGAGAGAAAAGCCATGCTGTCGTCCTTTTTCCTCCACCACACTTGGTAGTCTGTATGTATGTTTTATTTCATCCATAATGATGTGGACACTGCTAGCCGGTGTCCGCGTCAATCCACAACTTATATAAATTATTGCATTTGACTCTTCTGAAACATATCAGAGCTGCAATTTTGACATGATAGACTCAATATTAACACAGTCTTATTCAATAGAAGGAAAAGAAAGAGTGTATGGATGGAGAATTTAGAGTTACTTGTATAGTTTTTTACTTTATGCTTTGCCCAGAAAAACTGGTTACAATTTCATGCAGTGCACCTCCTCTCTCTTCCATCCCATGAAGAATCATCATTTTGATGAGTAACTGCTGTTGATGGAGGTGTGGTCCATTGGTGCTTTAAAAACACTGAAAATCACTTAATCAATTGTTAAGTGATACCTAAAACTATTTTACTTTGTCTAAAATTATGAACATTTAGGTAGTCATTTAAATAATCCGGTTTTTCAACCAATAATATTATGTGTTTTTCTACCAAAATAGTGTTGTATATTTATAACTTTCATGTTGACACCAAGAGTCAATACTGAAAAATACAAAAAATATTTTGAGGGTCCGGCTCTGGTCAAATTCTAGATACAAGTGATCTTTTTTTCCCTGTGTTATTATAAAATATTTGTGATTTGTCTATTATTAAAAGGAAGCTGAAGTCAGAATCATTACTTGCCTTTTATGCTAATACATCATATATGATAAGTCTATTTGTTTATGTTGTATTTATCCTGTGCTAACCTATTCTGCTTGAACTTTAATTTAGAATTATTTTAAAATTATGTTACTGGCATAATTATTTGCATAAAAGCATAATTTAGGCATAAAGCAGATATAGATAATTTCTATTGTATGTCAGAGATTGATAGGTTTATGGTTCTTTGGCACCACTTGACCTTGTTTATATGTAACTATTATATGAGTTTAGGATACTAAAACACACATATTTCTTAAAGAAAAATATCTTTTTAAAGCTAATGAAAAGTATCTTTAAAATAAAAAGCATCTGTACATGATGCTTTAGCCTCCACAAGATGACACTTGACATGTAAACCAGACTCAGGTGTTTACAAAATCTTAGACAATACCTAAGTAAATCATACAAAATTTCATTTGAGCTTTTGTAATACCCAATGGGTATTAAGTTATTTAAAACATCAGATTAAATTTAAATTGCCCCATTTCAAGAAATCTGAGGTAATAGATACATCATTTGGTGCTACAATTTTGGAAAAGTAAAACATACTTTCTAAGACACAGTACCATCTTTGTTTTAAAAAACTAAGTGAATTTATTTGAAATTATTTTTATTTTCTCTTAATTTTAAAAGTGTTTATTTTTGTACAATAGTCAATGAAAGACAGAGCATATTTTAAATTAAATGGTTGATAATATGCTGATTGTGAATCTATTACTGTTTTAATATTTTGACAGTATTTTCAAGAAAGTATACACATTAAATATTCAGCACTGTAGAGTACTTTATGTTTTAGAATTTATTCACTCCTGTTCTGAATAAATCTTTATTGATTCTCAATTACATTCTAAACAGAATTCTAAAGGATGAGCATACTGTGGTGAATGAGACAGGACTTTCTGTCCACAGAGAGCACATATCCTCTTTTGGAATAGAGATAATGAAAGATCAAACAGAAAATCAAACAAGATAATTATAGGTTGTGATGTGGACAATAAAGAAAATAAACAAAATGATAAAATAGAATGTAACCAGAGACTCTTAAGGAGGTGGTATTTGAGAGTAAGTTATTGAGACCTGAAAGATAAGGAATTATTATACAAAGCTCTGGGAGAACAGCATCCCATGCTTAAGGACAATAAGTTTCAAAACTGAAAGGTTAAAAAAAAAAAAGAAACCTACATCTTTAATGACTAGAAAAAGCCAGTGTGGCTGAAACAGTGTGACAAAAACAGACATAACTTGGTATTTGCTGACAATGGAAAGGTGGACTAGAGCTCATGCCCAGTTTTTGTGAGGAGTTTAAGTACAATAAAAAAAAAACACAAAAACCCACAGAAGTCTTTGTAAGGGGTGGAGGTGAATTGTCATGAACTTAATGCATTCCCGTAGATGAGAACACAAATTAATACATGGAGTATGACCCAAGTTGAAGTGTTACATGGGTTCCAGATGATGATAATGATGCTCTCAGCTAGGACTTCCTACAACACTCGTCTGGATCCATAGTACTACTAGCAAGCCCCCACAGACAATTTCCACAGGGCCAGTGTTGTGGCTGGACCATCCCTCATGGTTCTTATTGTGATAGCATGATAAACTTCAGCAAAAGCCATCAGGGAAATTTTAGAAACAAGATTCTTACAGATTCTGGAGGATACAAGCCATGCCTGAGGGCTGGCCACACAATGAGGTCAAGAGTAGAGAGAGAAAGAGAGAAAGGGTGGACCTGGGGCTCTGATTTTGTTAGGGTTCAAAGGTGGGGTGTCCAGGGTTTCATGGTTTCACTTTTTACTGGCTAATTAAGGCATAATTAGAACATGTGAAGGGAAAATGGGGTCCCTCAAGTAGTTATTTAGGTTGCCCAAGGCTTTCTGAAAGAGGGACTTTAATGGGTGGGGGTAGATTAATTCCTTATCTGGCTGTTTTGCTAGTAGCTCTGTTACACATGTACTTTAATATGTTTATTCAAGATTTCTGTCTTTTTAAAAAATTATTGAAGTAAAATTGGCAAATAGAATTATATAAATTTTAGGTGTGCAACTTTATAATATGGTGTCTGTATACTGTATTGTGTGCTTACAACCCAAAGTCTGGTCTCCTTCTCCTACCTTGTATCTGCCCCGCCCTGTACCCTTGTTGTCCTCCCCTACTCCTCCTCCCCTCTGGTAACCACCATTCTGTTGTCTGTATCTATGAGTCTGGTTTTTGTTTGTTTGTATGTTTGTTTTGTTTGTTAATTTGTTGGTTTTTGTTTTTTTCTGTTTTATTAAATTTTTTGAGGTGACATTGGTTAATAAATTATATAGGTTTCAATTGTACATTTATGTAATAAATCATCTGTACACTGTATTGTGTATTTGTCAACCCCAGTCAAGTCTCCTTCCATCACCATTTATCGCCTTTACCCTCTTCTACCTCCCTCACCCCCTTTCCCTCTGGTCATCACCATTTGTTGTCTGTGTCTGTGAGGGGTTTTTGTGGGGTTGTTTTGCTTAATTCTTCTGCTTATATCCAACATACGAGTGAAATCATATCGTTCTTATATTTTTACCTGACATTTCATTTAGCATAATACTTTCATGATTCATCTATGTTGTTGCAAATGGCAATATTTCTTTTTGTGGCTGAGTAGTATTCCATTGTATATATGTACCACATCTTATTTATCCAATTATCTGTAGAATGAACATAGGGGTGCATATATCTTTATGTATAATTTTTTTAATTTTTTTCAGATAGATACCCAGAAGAGGGATTGCTGGGTCATATGGTAGCTCTATTCTTAATTTTTGAGGAAACTACAAACTGTTTTCCATAATGGCTGCACCAATTTACATTCCTACCAGCAGTGCATGAGGGGAGGGTTCCCTTTTCTTGATGGATATATTTTTTAAATAAATGTCTCTCAAAATGGATGCATTGGAAATCAAAAGCTTAATGTCAAGTTCTTAGAATACATGAGATCATGGTAGCAAAGACTGAAAGATATGGGAAGATATGGTAAATTTTGGAAAAGGATCAGTAAAAGGACTGGGTTATAAATGGATTCAAAGGAAGGGAAAAAACATTTCCTATCTTTTGACCTTGGACAACTCAAGAAAGATGAGCTGTGAAGGAAATATTGAGAACTGAATTTTAACATTAAATATGACTTTCTACAAAAGGAGACACCTAATAGTTTATTTATGAATCTAGAATTCAGGGGGAGAGATGAAAATATAAAATTGGAAGTACTTGAGAGATTAATTTAAAGCCTAAAAACAGCTTATACATTTTAATGTCCCATCCATTGGCCATATAGATACATTCATTCAGTTTATTCTGACAAAGGCAAAAATGGAAATAGAACTTTTTAAAAATCAATCCTAATTTGAATAGTGGAATTTCCTTTTATTGAAAAAAGAAGATAATTATGTAGAAAAAGAAAATATATTTAGAATTTCAAAAAGTTTTGCTAAACTTTCATACCAAACTATATTTAACTTTGAATCGGAAAGAAAGGGAGAACAATGATCAAAATCAAAGCAATGCTATGCACAGAGCAATTTTAGGGAGAGAACACCCTATGGATTACACTTAACAATGGTCTTATTTTTCAGAGTTTCATGTAGAAATCTTATAAATGATGCATAAGAGGAAGTAAAATGAAATATCAAAATTGTTAAATGTTCTTAAGTGTAATTCAGAAAGATATATTACCGTAGATACTTCGAAGTTTTCTATATGAGATGAAAGGGAGATAATGATATGGTGAATGAGCTTTAGGGTGGAAAATGGCAGAAATGGTGCCATTAGTGGAAAAATATCCACTCCATACTTACAAAATAATGGGCTTTGATTTCTTAAATATATCCTAAATGTCACACTAGTCTGTTAGCAATGGTAACTGAAAAAGGTTAAAATTAAGAAGGAGATTCATTAAGGCAACAAGTAAAAATAAATATAAAAGAGTCAAGGGCAAATTTGATACCCAATGTATATAGACAAACCAGATCTCAAAAATGGTGACAGATAAAATCCAGATAAATTGTTAAGACTCAGCAATTTTTAAATGTAGTAACCAGCCTAGTTCCCTGCTTTCATTGTTGTCCAACTTTTGCTAATTAGTACACTTTGATATCCCTCTGTTGTCTTCCAGTCCTAGGCTTTAAATTCATATTCCAGCCGAGAGCATTTAAGGAGTCAGAAGCCCAGTGGTACAACAACACACTGGGCTCCTCTGTTCCTCTGATAACTCAAAGCCAAGTGTGAGTTCATACATTTTCACTGTCTTGCTTGACAACACAAGACTATTTTGAGACTTGCTTTGAGAAACTTAGCTTTAGTTTTGAAATTCTGATGAGTACTTCTTCATTTCAGATAAAACTGGAGCCCTGTTTTTGTTTTCTTTAGAGGTGGTAACACTGCATCTGAATCTGGTCATATGACTAAGTTATTATTATCAGCTGCAAGGCAAGGTTGCCAGACAACACAATATACACAGTTAAATTTTGGTTGAGATTAACAATGGAATTTTTTAAGTATAAGTACATACCAAATGTTGTTTATAATCAGAATTGTTGTTTATATAAAAGTCGAATGTAACTGAATATTATGTCTGTTATCCCAACCACCAGACAGTGCTGACACTGACAGCCAGCTTTGTCCTCAGTTTCTTACCTGCCGCTCACTCACTGGGCCAGTCAATGAGAGCCAACCCGCATTCCCTGAACTTTGCCATCAGCTTCTTACTCTGTCTCCAACAGCCTCTCCTGTGACCTTCTCTGTTTACCTGTCCTACCAGATCGTGGCCTGACTTGTAGAATCTGGAGTTAAAAACAGAACTTTATTGTCAAAAGTGTTTTGATTGCCATGCAGTAGTCTTTCTGATATGGGCATTTGATGAACCTCTCAAATGAATAACAAGGTTGTTTGATTAATTTATCTTAAATATCAATTATGATCTAGACAGGGTTATATGAATCACTACAAGCTATTATCTAGATATATGACTATAGTCTAATTTTGCCCCTACGTCTTACTTCTCCCAGCTTAAGGCTCAGGTGCAAGAGATATTACATTATAATTTAATAAAGTTATGTGGTATAATTGAAACAGGAATACTGCATTAATTGTTGGTACCTCAGTAAAAAATATGAGAACTGAAAAAAGTTTAAGATTAAGTAAATCAAAACATTACTTGCTTATTTAAGATACCTGAGAACATATTTAAATACATATGTATGCATGTGTTTGTGAAAAATAGGTCATATGTGGGTAGACAGATATGACCTAGAGTTTGATTTCAGCATACAATAGTTATGCTGAGTAGCTAAGCAGAAAGTTTATTAGAGCTAATTAAACAATAAATTAGAGAATCATTGGGAGAATTCAACAAATATACTCTATATTTACCTTCCAGGAATGACTATCAAAGGCCACTCATTTGGGCTACCAAGGTGGTGGGTGCCACTTCTATCAGGAAACTATCACACCCAGAATCACATTCCCCCCCCCTCACCAGAATCAGGGACCTGACATAGGCAGTTTCCATAGTCAGAAATTAGCTGCTACTGCTGCTATTTACATAACTATGCCTCACTTATTATAAACCACACTGGTAGAAGGGATGTCCAGGTCTCACCTCTTGATGCTCCCAAAACTTAATATTGGACACTGAAACCACTATTCATTTGCTTCAGGAAATTAAATAGCTCCTTATCTCTACTCGCCAGTAGAAATGGTAGCCATACCAACAGCTTGGTCTCTGCTCAAATCCACCTTCCAAATATCATGCATAGACAATCTCACTGCCTGACTTTAAATCCCATTTGGAACCTCAGTTCCAAAGAGATCTGGGAAGTGCCATCTATGGTTTTCCAAAATCTGAATGTAAGAGATACTAGAAGGAAAATAAAATACTTATCGAGTGCCAATCTACCATAGCTACACAGGATGTCATATTTTATAAAAACCTAAAAGCATGTGTTTATATCAAATACAACAGCCACCAGAGAACAAAACAATGACATTAAATAGAGTAATCTTAAGTAATATAAATTGTAATATTAAATTTGTTAATAGACTGTGACCAATGATGAAAATAAATGCAGATAAGAAATCTAAAGCTCAAAAACTGCTTAAGTTTATTCATAGGTAAATTAAAGGTTTGTAAATAGAAACAAAGGATGTTTCTTTGGTTTTATGTCCATAACCTTTTGAAAGTAATGTCCAGCACAGCATCTCTGAACTCTGGCTGCCATTGTACTCACTTAAAAAACTTAAAGGAGATGCCAGTGTCCAGACTACTTCCTTGACTAATTCAATCAGAATTTCTGGGTTCCCAAAGATCCATGGATGAATCTAATATGCATCCAATTTGAGCATCACTAATTTAGCATGAAAGATCAGTCCTTCTAAAACACATCTCTACTAAATAAAAACTTGAAGGCTGTTGAACCCATGGGAGTTACCTAAAATATTATTTATAAATGTTTATGAAAAGTAGAATATATATAGAAACCTTATGATTGCTTTACATACATTTTCAATAGAAAATATTTTACCTGTGATATTGATGACACTGAAGATTTGATTTGGACAACTTTATTCACTTGGAAAGGAAAAGAGATCATCTAATTATCTAATAGTAACAAGTTTTTTAAGTGTAAGAAAAGAACAAATTAGATAATAAATGGGAAACTATGTAGTCTTTTATGATCACAAAATAGATTGGTTTGGAATGAAATTTAGAGATGGAAATTCTAATTTATGGACTAATGCATCAACTAATTTATACATTTCTTTCTTATATTTTGGAAAAAGCTTTCCTGAAAATAACAATTTCTGTGACTTAACAAAAGCAACTTACATTATTAATAAAATATGATGTTAAAAACAGGTTATATATATTTATGTAAATTTTAAATTCTTTAGTTATCTTCTGATTATTGTGTATTAAATATATATTAGAATTAATTATAACATGCACCTAAGGAAATCAATGTTTTGTGAAAGTTAAATATGAATTCTTCTAAAATTCAACATCTAGCTCCATGTATGGCACACTATAAGCACCTAATAGTTTTTTAAGTGAATTTATATTGAAATTATCCAGCAAGGAAAAAGATAATCACTACCAGGAGAGGAAAAATGCATTACTCATCTTCATGAAATTCTTTTTACATAAACCAAAGGGCATTTCTACATAGTATTAAGTTGTTTTTCAGGGTGGAGTTGCATATCTTATATTTTTCTGCATTCCTTTGTCATTTATCAAATGCTCTACTTCGATTTTGTAGATAATGATCTTTTAATTATTTTATTTAATAAAGCTTACAAAATTTATGAGTGAAAAGGCCAAAAGAGAGAAGATTAAAAACTGTAAAATTAAGAGAATGGTTCAATGCCAATAGATGAAAGAAAGAAAAAAATTAATGTAATGGATCTAAAATTCTCTTCAATGATTTATAATTTTAAAGAAAATAAAAGTTATTGATCCTTCTCATGTTTTTCTTTGAGTTGACTGATTCATGTTTTAAGCCACTTTATATGTATTAGGCTGAAATTTTGAACAGCCCATTTTAAAGAATACTGACATTTCTTCTAGCTTGATTTATTAAACAGGAATCCTCACTCTAAAAATAATTATTAAGCTTCAATATTCACAAATGAGTCTATTTGCACTTCAATGATTTATCTGTTTCTTTTGTTGTGTTCTTATTTCCACTTGAAAATATTTACAATATTTAGGTATTTAGACCATTTTGATTATATTCTCCCTCCTTAGCCTGCTCTATGTAAGCAGAGTAGCTGAGATGGGACTAAATTTCTATACAGGATATTGTAGATTGAATTGCTCAGTATCCACTCAGCCTGATTCTAGTGTGTCTTCTAAATGTGGGGCAATGTTTAAAAGTAAAAATTTTAATTTAGTTAATTTTAAGAGACTCCTTTGCACTCACTTTTTAAGAATCTTCCAGGCAGAAAAACTCTAGTAGAAAATTGGGAGAGAGGAAAGAACTTGAGCTACAAGGTGGAGATCGGCACTTTGTATAAATACTAAACAGAAGGCATATTCTATGGCAGCTCAAACAGAGATGCTGGCATCTGGCTCCTGTTGTCAAAGGTGCAAAGTGTCATAAACCAGTGTTCATACTATTGCCACCAGAAATCTTGTGGTTGAGTATTTCCCTTGACTGCCTTTGGTGCATGGGGCTACCTTCCCACCTCCAATTTCCCTAGGGGTTCCACAAGCCACAAAACAACCTCATGCATCTCTGCTTAAAATAGTTAGACTGGGTTTTGTCATCTTCATCTCAAAATCATAACCAAAGAGTCTGCTAGAGATGTTTGGGTAGTAGTCCTACTTAAATACTCTAGAAAATGGGGAAGATACCCATTTTCTGAAGTTGATTGCTCTGAAACATTGTCTAAAATGAGTTGTATTATCACTGAAAATGTGTCCAACAGAATCCTCTCCCACCAACTCCAGAATTTTAATAGGATTATCGGACTTTTAGTGACCTTACCCACTAAAAAGCTCCTTTGGCTATGGGGTCAGCCTTAGCTAAATATAAGCATGTAGGCTTTTTCAAGTGTTTTAACTGACAATAAACAGCAGTTGAAATAACCTGTTCTCAATTCTGTTCAGCCAAAGGGTGGACTACCCACTGAGTTGTTCACTTATTAAATGTAGTGCCAATCATAAACCCAGCTTCTGATTTGAATTTGTTTTAGCTTCATCTGTAAGCCTAGATACCTGAAGAAACCCTCTTTCTTTGGGACTTACTTTCTCTAAGCAAGTGCCTTCTCATAGTGATATTATTTTCTCTTTGGTCTCTAAGGCTCTTTTGTACAAAAGCTGTATCCTGCATTTTTTATGTTGTAAACTGCATACTACAGTAACTTTATAGAACAAAATTTTGAAAATAGAGATGACTTTTTACTTCATCTGAAACTGTATTTAGCTCTTAACCACCAATGTAATCTGAAAGATTGACAAATTATGTGCATAACAGCATGATTTCTGTGCACTCATGGCTACTCGTGATAAAAGGGCTGATCATACCCACTTAGTCCTATAAACTCAATGATGCTCTCCTCTTTCCCTTAACCAGATTTCTGAATTGCAAACAATCCTGGATTTTAATAGGCAGTCCATCAAATCAACCTGATTCTGCTTTAGCTAGGATGAGTTCATATTTGCTAGTAGCAATAAATAAGAAATAAAATTGCCCTTTGGCAAGACAGTTTATCACTAAAATTAAAGAGAGGGTAAAAGTATCTTAAAAATAATACAATAAACATACACAGGGAGTTTAAAGGATAATGAGACTAGCCTTGTCCCACCCACCATCCCAATGCATATTATTTCCTCCGCACTTTTAGCTAATATATATTAGTAAGGAAATTCCTCTCTACAAAATTTTAGCTTTATTATTCTAACTGTATAAAACAAATTTAAAGGACAGAATATTAGAATATTACATGGTGATTCTGGTAACTTATCAAAAGTTACTGTCCCAAATTTGTTACTATGTAACCCTTGAGAGACATGTCTACTAATGACTTTGGAGTTGGAAAATCACTCCTAGAAGAATAAGATTAAAAATAATTAGTATGGTTATGACATTCTATCCTATTTTCACTCAGGGTTATATATGGTACAGACTCCATCTCAGGTAAAATTTAAAATCATTCTTAATGAATTTGTGTCTTAATACTCAGAAAGAATAAGATCCATGCAATAGTATTACCTGTCCATTTACAAGGAGAGTATTAAAGTTATTTTATGTGAAATTAAGAAAAAATAAAGAATATTGCTATATTGAAAGAATATATTCTTAATTTAATCACAAGGCTATGTTACTAATATGATGTCTGGGTACCAGGTAATTTTCACACGTCATTATCTAATCTAATTGCTAGACAACATCTCAGTGGAGTAATCCATATCTCTAAGATATTATGGAAGATGATGTTTTCAGTTTGGTAGCATCTCTAGAACAAGCAGACAACAACAAAGGAGAGTAATATGGAGACTGATCAAATCAATACACAATTTCACTAAAGAATTATATCTTTTGTCTAGGACTAGCCCCTAAGCTATGATGTGCACTGTTAGATATAATAGTCATTGAAGTTATCAGTGAGGAGTCAGAAGCTGGAAACTAAATAGCTTGCATTCTAGAAATGCTCTCCTTGTGCTAAGTCATACCAAGCGATGCACTTTCCCCCAAGTAATGATGATATAGTTCCAGAATCCAGTATTTTTTTTTTTTTGTAAAAGAAAAACATGGGGGTCCTGAAGTGTTGTGTTAGAATTAAGTGTACTTGTGAGATCAGGTCAGCAACAATAGTATTAAGGTTGATGTCCAAAATGTCATTTGTAATGTTCTAATTAAGTCTCCCCGGTGTTTTCATACCAATGAGTTATTTGATGTAACATTGTAGGAAAAACCTGCATGTTCATACTCTGTTGAGAGTATAATTAGGAGCCTATAATTCAAGACTCTCAATTTAATTTATTTAACAACAGAACAAAAAACACTTAGCATATGAATGTTAAAATGTAGTCTGACCTCAAACTCTTCAATGTGCTCCCAAGTATTTATATTAATCAGAGAGCCTATTTATGTTTTTGAGTAAATATCTTTCAGTAGCTCACTAGAAATAATTTGCAGTTAGTTATACAGAATATATTTATATTATTTAATAGGAATAAACTCTTAGTACCAAAATTATTCTTATTGCTAGCAGTAACAAACCAAAAAGTCATAAATAGTCCACCAGCAAGATTGTGTTTTACTGCTATAAATGCACTCAGAGGTATCTTGCCATGAAAGAAGAAGAAAACGGTAGAGTGCTATAGAACTCCATGAGGAACAAAATTCTAAAAAAAAAAAAAGTGAGACAAATAGAAGCACTAACACTAAACCTGAGTCCCCCTTGATGTATAGAATAGGCTGTAGAGCAATTTTGAGAACAAAGCTAAAATATTACTGATTTAAAGAAAAGACCTACTTCAGTGATTGAGGTGCATAATTCAGGGAGGTCTAAATAAAGGCACATCAATGTGTTACTTGGACATGCAATTGTTTTAAAACTGTATCTATAGACTATTTACAATGTGCTTGGTTTGAATGTTTGTGTAGGAATGTAAAATAATAGGCAGTGATAATATATAAGTGATGTGATATATAAGTGATAATTGCTTTACATGTGATAATAAAAGGTTATCATATACAAAGTGTTAAATAAAAATGGCATGCTAGTATTCTTCTATCATGTAGTGGGCCAAATATGATCATTTTTCTTTCACTAATATTTTATTATACATACATGTCATTTTAAGATATTAAATCAGACATTAATCTGTCATTGATTTGCTGATTTTTAATCACAAAATAGATGCTGTTCATCACAAAATTGGGATTTCATAGTATTCAAAGAGAAAAAATGGACTTTTTTATTTTGAAGACACCTTTGAGGTAAAGTGTAATAGGAAGCACTCAAGATGAGGAAGGCTTGAGAGAACAGATGTATTGATAACCCTTAGGATACAAGGACTGGTGAGAGATCAGGAAAGCCCTGGGATAGAGGAAACTCAAGTGAGCAGATTCCTTTGTAAGATACTTAAAGGAGATCAAATTAGTGGTATGAAATGCCAAGATACAGTTTACCAGATAACATGATTCAGAATATAGGACTTTTCACATTTAGGCAAGAAGCTGCTCAATAAACACTATGACCAACATTTATGCTATCAGTTACAAAACATATGCTCCTGCTGAAATTTTTGGTCACCCATGAAATGAAAATGAGAGGAACAGCAACAACAAAACTCAGGAAAACTAAAAAACAAAACTAAAAACAAAAACAAAAAAACTGCAGAAATTCTAACCCTGAGTGACTGTGAACTCATGGGCTAAGCCACAGCATTACCCTGGCCTTCTGCACACACTCACTTTCCGGACTACAGCATAAGGAGAGAGGGGAGATGGAAGCCAAACAGTGCCGAGTGGTCTTGCTGAGCTGTGGAGATGGGGAGACAGAAATCACGGCTACTGGTCTGGCTAAAATTTGCTGGCAAGGTAACAAAGAGAAGGGAGCTGTGCATGGATGGAGCTCCAAAATTCTACATAAAGGTTCCTTTGAATATCCTGCTGAATAGCAGACTCTATATGTATGGGGAGAGACTTAACAAGGCCAGGCAAAACAAATACTGGAAAGAAATTATCAAAAAAGCAACTATATGGAACTCTAAGCTGAAAAAATACCTGAGACCCATGAAGTTTGGAGATTTTGAACACTGACTTTCTACAGTGGAAAGACTTCATTAAACATGAAGCTCACTAAGCAATGATTTCTAGAAGTCTAAGGACTTGGGCTAATCTGTCTATTAGATAAACCACAGTAACCAAAGTAAAAAATAAACCTCAAAGACATTAAGCCAGCTCACAAGTGAATTAAAGGCTTTCCAGAAAAAAACTCAACATTCACAATGTAGCATGCATAACTATATAAAAGCATATATAATCAAAAAGTGCTAGACATGCAAAGTAGTGGTATGTTACATGTAACCATGAGAAAAAATAATAAATGAAAATAAAATCAGAAGTAACCAGTATGACAGAATAGGAGATATAAATTTTATAGGTATAAATAAATATGGTTCTAGGTGAATACAAACATATAAATATAAGCTATTATAAGTGTGTTCAATTATTTAAGCAAAATGAGAACATAACAAGCAGAAAATAGGAAAATATCAGTAGAGAAATGGAAACTATATATTTACTCAAATAAAAATTCAAGGACTATGCCCTGGCCAGTATGGCTCAGTGGATTGAGTGCTGGCCTACGAACCAAAGAGTCACTCACTGATTTGATTCCCAGTCTAGGGCACATGCCTGGGTTGTGGGCCAGCTCGCCAGTTAGGGGTTCTCAAGAGGCAACCACACATTGATGTTTCTCTCCCTCTCTTTCTCCTTCCCTTTCCCTCTCTCAAAATAATATTTAAAAATGTTTTAAAAGTTTTTAAAATTTCAAAAACTAAAATATGCGTCATCTTAATGAAGCATTTACTAATGGAGCTCAATACCCAATTAAACACTTCAGTAGAAAATATCAGTAAACTTGATGAATATGAAATATGAACCACTGAAACTGAAGTAGGAAGAGAAACACCTTAAAGAAAAGAAATGACTGGTGGGAAAATACCAACTGAAAATTATATGTATAATTGAACTACCAGAAGAGATTTAGAAAGAAAAAAATTAGACAACAATTGCTCTAATATTTTCTAAATATGATAAAAGTAGAACCCAAATAATAAAGTGAGCAAATTAAAGGAAATAAACCAAAATAAAACCATAGCAATGCATATAGTAACCAGTTGAGAAATCCAAAGAAAGAAAAGTCTTAAAGCAGATGGAGAAAATTTATAGACATTAGCAAATCAAAGATGGATCCTCTTATTTCTCAAGAGAAATGATACAAGCCAGAAGAAAATACAACCACACTGTTGAAACATTGAAAAGAATCATATATATGCTTCAAATTATGAGACAGATATATTTTTAGACAAATACATTTATTGTCCAATCACCTGCACTAGAATAAATGATAAAGAATGTTTTTGATGGTGAGGTAAAATGATACCAAATAGCCACTCAGATCTACACAAGCAAATGAAGAGTGTCAGAAAAATAGACATATGGACAAGTGTAAGTACTTTCTCTTAATTAAAAAAATTACTTCCTGTTTTCTTATTTCTTAAATCTTTTACATAATATATTGTAGAATTATAACATATGTAAAAAGTAAAACTGACAGAAGGACAAAGTGAGAGAAAAGGAAATAAAATTTTCAGTTTATGCATGAAATAATATAACATTATTTAAAGCTAAATAAGAGGCATAATATAAAAAATAAAGGAACTCCTAAAACAAAAAGAGATGGCTGTAAGAAGTATATGAAATTGAATACTAAAAAATTCTACTCTATTGATTCAAATAAAGCAAAAAGAAGCAAAAATTAGTAAAGAATAAATATACTTAGGTTTAAGTACATCAGTAATCCCAACATATCAATGATTACATCTAAATTGATTAAAACCTGAAATTATTACTCTGGATAAAAAGTAAACAAGACACAATTATATGATGTTGGAGAGTAATACATTATTTAAAAAATTGTATAGAAAAATAAACATAGATACTGATCATAAGAAAGCTGGAACAGTTATAGAAATAATAACACACCTAAATAATCATGTCCTATATTAATGGCTACAAAATGCATAAAATAAAATTGATAGAACTAAAAAGGAAAAAATTAAAACTCAACAATCAGCAGAAATTAGTTATGGTATAGAAGACCTGAAAAACACTATTAGTCCATTTGACCTAATACGCATTTATGGAACACTGCACCCCCAAACAAACAAATAAATAAAACTACATTCTTTTCAAGTGTTTATTAACCCTTCACTAAGGTCATATGCTGAGCCATAACAAAATTCTCAAAACAAACTAAAATCCAGTGCACAGTCTCTGAACCCAGTAGAATTAAACTGGAAATCATTAACAAAATGTATATCCTGAATACCCCAAAATATTTGGAAATAAGGCAACAGAATTTCAGATAACACAGAAGCAAAGAAAATGGATTAAGAAAAAGTTTTAAATGTTTTGAAATGGGTGAAAATTAAAATACAACATACAAAATATATGAGATATATTTACAGCCATGTATAATGAGCATAAATAGCTCTGAATGACAGAAAAATAAAATTTAAATGAAATCCAAGAAAGCAGAAGGAAATCATCTAATTAGAAATATTAATAAAATTAATAAATATTTATTTTTACTATTCAGAAGCAGTTAAAATTGTTCAATAATAGGAAAACAAAAAGGGGGCATTACCACAGATAATATGGAAATTTAAAAAAGGGATTATTGATCAACTTTATTTCAATATGTTTGTCAACTAATAGGTTCCTTGACAATATAATTGTTGATGCCTATTACACATTTAAGGAAGAAATATTAATTTCATCAAATGCTGTTATAAACTAGAGAAAGAGTAAACATATCCCAACTCTTCTTATGAGTCTTGTATATTTTAATTCCAAAAATTCCAAAACAAGGAAAAATCTTTACACAAAAGCTATAAAAATATTTCACACTAAGAAATCAAACCATGAAACACCAATCCAAAAGAACCCCAATGTTCATAGCAGCACAATTTACAATAGCCAAGTGTTGGAAGCAACCTAAGTGCCCATCGGTAAATGAATGGATCAAAAAACAATGGTACATTTACACAATGGAATTCTATGAAGCAGAAAGAAAGGAGATCCTACCCTTCACTATGGCATGGCTGGAACTGGAGAACATTATGCTAAGTGAAATAAGCCAGGTGGTGAAAGAGAAATACCATATGATTTCACCTATAGGTGGAACCTAATCAACAAAATGAACAAGCAAGCAAAATATAACCAGAGACATTAAAATTAAGAACAAACAGACAGTAACCAGAGATGAGTGGGGAGGGGATAATGAGGGGGACAAGGTGAAGGGTTTTCAGGAACAACTGTAAAAGACACATGGACAAAACCAAAGGGGGGTGGAATTAGGAGAGGGAGGTGGGGAGGGCTGGGGTTGAGGGGAAAGGTGGGGAGGAAAGACAGACAACTGTACTTGAACAACAATAACATTTTAAAAATGGAAAAAATAAAACTAATTCATTATAAAAAATCACTAAAATAGTATAAAACTGGTTCAAGCAATTAAAAAAAGAAGAAGAAATACACCATAACCAAATGAGGTTTATCTCAGGAGTGCAAGGTTGGTTTGACATTCAAAATAGTAAATTGTAACTCAACACATTAGATGATATGAGAAATTATATGGTTAACTTAACTAAAGAAAAGATGTTAAAAACTGACACTCTTTTGTGTTAAAAAAATATCTCTCACATGCTGGAATAGATGGAAACTTTCTCAGCGTGATCAAGAACATCTAAAGAATACCTATGGCTAATATCATACATGAAAGTGAAAGACTAAAAGCATTCCCCCAAATATTGAAAGAAAGAAAAGTTGGTGTTTTTACTACTTTAACTTAGCATTTTATTGGAGGTCATACCTAATAAAGAAAAAATTCAAGAAATACAGCAGTACAAAATCCTAAAAAATGTGTCAAAAAACTACTAAATCTAACAATTAAATTTATAATGGTTACAGGCAAAAAGCGAATATACAAAATTTTATTTGATTGTATATGCTAATAATAAACAATTGGGAAAAAAAGTAAATTATATACTATTCATGATAGCACCGAAAAAGATAAAATGCTTAATCATTTGCAAGACTTCAACACTAAAACTACAAAAGACAGAGGAGGGAAATTTAAGACCTAAATAGTTTTATTTAAGCATAGGGTCACATTTGAGGGTAAAGTATGAGGTTGAATTGGTAAAAGTAACTAGAGGTTAAACGGCAGTCAAAGGCAGTTGCTATGTTAAAGGATACTTTTTTCTCATAATGGAGATCCATGATATAAAGTTTCTCCATTTCATATTTAAATTTAGTCTTAAGCAGGTTATCATACATTTGTGTGTTTTCCCAAACCATGTACGCTTTTCAGCTTTTTCAGATATAAGTGATGTCTTCTAGTCCTTCAGGCCCTAGACCTGCTGATGAGCTCAATTGAGCTATTTCTTACCTCACCCCACTTCTTCAGTATTCACTTTCTGATCTAATTCTGTTATGATATGCTCTGCAGATGCACATATATAGATGTGGCTATACTTTCAGGCACTTGAGAAGCTTTGCTTATTAATACCTTTATGAGGTTTTAGGAATATGGTTGACATATTTATGAGGTACAATTTCTAAATTAAATGAAAACTAAACTACCTAAATGTGTTCGCTAACCTGTCCCTGTATAAACTACCACCCTTTACTATAAAATGGCTGTGGGTCTTGGACTGCCCACAAAGAAGCACCATGATGAGGTTCTGCCCACATCTTTTTGTCTTCACATTTTGCCTTTTCACACCACACTGATTTTGGTTCTTGGTTTATTCTTCATTTCTCTTTTTACTTTCTTGTTTGATTTTTGAGGTTTGAGGCCTGCGTGTTTTTCTCGAGATATAGCATGGTCTTTCCAGGCCATCTATCCTGATAACCAGAAACATTAATGCAGATGCAAATTCCTCTTTGGAAAAGCTCATTTTATAGTAAAAATCAATGATATTTACTGAGAATATTCTAGTGGGAATCTAACATAATATAATACAATCTTATTTGTACGTTACTTGGAACTATTATATGCTTTTGTACCATGTTATAAACTCTGCGAATTTTAATGAATAACTACAGCAATTGTAATCTAATTGGAACAGTATAGCCCCCTGTTTTTGCTTGTTCACTAGCCAATTATGGCAACTGATCTATGTTATCACTAATAGAGTTTATTTTTAAATTCTAGAAATTAAAGCTTATTCCATTATCTTTGTTTTACATTAGAATTTTTAAATAGTGTATTCCAAAAGTAATATTTCAGCCCTGGCCAGGTGGCCAATTGATTGGAGCGTCCTCCTTTACATTAAAAGGTCGCAGGTTCAATACCAGGTCAGGGCTCTTACCTAGGATGCAGGTTCATTTCCCAGTCAGAACACATCCAGGGAGACAACCAGTTAATGTTTCTCTCTCACATCAATGCTCCCCTCTCTCTTTTTCTCTCTGTTTCTTCCTCTATAAAATCAACAAACATATACTCCGGCGAAGATTTTTTAAAAGTAATATTTGAGGTATAAATTATATTTTTAATAGATTTGACTATCTTGCCAGAACATTGATTGCTATTTTTGGTCACAGAAGCGTATTTTCCAGGTATTTGGTTAGATGTTGGAATGGGAAGAAGAAACAGGCAAATGTCGAATTTGAACACAAATACGAATTGTTTGTAATGCGGTTTCTTTGTCATTTTTCAATTTTTAATCTTGGAGAATAAAAGTGAAGGAGAAGATTTTTCTGCTATATAAGCAAGCAGCTGTTTTTCTCTGTTTAACAGGGAATTTGCAATGATCATATATTCTTTTGGTCTTATTTTTAAAGGAGTGAGACAAAGCTTTATTTCATGTATTATGATCTGGATCTCTGCTGATGGACTATAACATACAATACATCATTTTTATCTTCTTTATAATAAAAAGTTGTTCTAGACACAAAGCCTTGAATTCCTGCATGCTAATGACCCTGGCTGACTGGAGAAAGCTTTTGCATTTTCTGATCTGTACATTAGGAATGAGCCACAGACCTCCAAAGTAATTAAAAATATAAGAGGGATATTTCCTCCATGATTCCTCTCATTTCTTTCATTTTGGTATCATCCTCTGTCAATTCGTGTTGCGTTGTTTCCTCATCAAAACTGTCATCTGCTCCATGATGACTTGCTTCACACAGCCCTGGTCCTGTGCTTCCCACAGTGAGATGCTTGTCAGAGCATCCCATGCTCCAATGGTCTGGCCATGTGTGTGCTCCTGTGGAAAATCAGCTTTGCACTGGAAGGAAATGCTGCTGTCACATAAGTCAAGCACTAGTCTAAGAATTTGATATAATTTTTCAGAAGACTAATATATCAATTTGGAAAGCAGAGAGATAAGGGAAAAGAGAAAAAGCTTTTTCACAACCCCTCTGGGAAAGGAGAAACTGACAACCACAGTTTGTACGCAGCAAAATAATTTAATCTCAGTGTGAAATGGAAGACATGGGTGTTTGTTTAGATTGGTAATAATTTCAGCTCTCACTGGAATCTCTAAGTCAAAATATTCCAGGGACAAAGTCTGTAATGAACACATCCTCCCAATGTGTTCAGTCCCAATGAAGATGGGACTCGGTGTCATTTTACATGTTCAGTCTCAATGAAAATGCTACCTGATATCTTCCTCCTCTTTTAAGTTTTTCTATCTTTACTGTGCTTTTACTTTCATGATTGATGACTTCAATTCATAACTTTTTCCAGTGAAATTACTCTTCCTTTGGCACTCAGCAACAAAGCCAAATAGGTTGATCTTATAAGCTTAAGAAGTAGGTCAATCAAACTCACTGGCACTTTAGATTTGAAGGATAGAACTGATTGAATTGTTGAATGAAATATCTTCATTTCCTTAACTGAGTGGAATAGGGATTCATTAAGTCTTTGTCAATAGAATGTTAATAAACAAAAACCTTAAATGGCTCCAACATGAAAAAATAATGCATATGTTGATTTGCCAGTACTAATATAAATGTTTTAAGCAAGAAGGAGAGTTACCAAACAGATAATATGGTACTTGAAATTTACAGGAAGCATGCTAGTCACTTGATATTCATTGACTTGATTTTCACCTGTATTTTATTTGTTTCTCATTGCTGCTTTGTCGTCATGCTGTCTTCATTCTCTACTGGTTCCCATAGGCTTTCATCTTCAAATCATTTCAGGCAATATTAAGCTAACATTTTTCAAGGTTAGTACTGAGTGAAATAAATGGATACGTATGCTATTACAAGACATTATGACTATTCAAAACATCAAAAACATCAACCCCCTCTGGAAATGATTTGGAAATATAAAAATTTATGTCTCAAAAATATAAACTTATTATATTTTGACAAATTATTTTTACTTTCAAATTGTTAGTTTACTTTACAACTAACTATTAACAAAACCTGTTAATAGTTAAAGCACAACAAAAATATCTATCATTCCATCATTTGTAGATATAAAGGTTAATGTTTGTACACTATTATTTCAATATCATTTTATGTAAAATATATTTATTTTCTTGAGTATTTTGTGAAATACATATATTTACTTTTATAAGCTACTTTTGTACTCATCACTATATTATAAACATATAGCTACATAGTTAAGTATTTCATACAAACTCATTTTATTGGCTGTATAATATCCCATTAAGTAGCCTATAATATCACATTATTTAACCAATTCCTTTATTCTATATATTAAAACATGTATGTATATACAATATTTTGATAAAATTTTATGGATAAATATTTGTACATATAATATTATTATTAGAGAAATAAAAATAATTAAACAATTTATGTCTTTTCCAGATAGAGCTATATATTCTATTAGTTAAAAATATATTGCTAGTCATCTCAGACAACTCACAAATCAATATCAGGCTTGTATTAGATATTTCATCGATAATCAAGTAGAAACTGATTATCTTTTACAAAATTGGAGAGTAAAAAAAGAAAAATTAAACAGGTATATTAAAATGCAATACATTCTAATAAATACTACCTTCTCTTTATTTTGAGTGATCAGTTCTTTCATCATTGTCTGAAAGTCTGATTTTTCCCTAAAAATTTTTCTTACGCATTTTAGTGAGGGATAATACAACACTGACAGATGAGGAAACCATGCTCTTGGGAGTCAGAATAACTGTGTTTATTTTAGCATTATAGGAGCTGGTGAGTCGAAAGCCCTGGTCAGACAGCAGGATTCAATGCTGCAGGCTTGAGGCAGAATATCTTCCTTAAAAAACCTCAGTTATTGTTTTGAAGGCCTTCAAATGATTGGATAAGGCCCTATCCACATTATTAAAAGTAAACTCCTTTATCTAAACTACCTCTTTATGTTAACTACATCTATAAAATACTGCCTCAGGAACTCCTCCATTAGTGTTTGATTAACTAAATGCGTGCTGTAGCCTAACCAAGTTCACACATATGTTTTAATAATTAGAATAAATAAAGACCAGATACTGAATTCTAGAATCCTAGTGATCATGAAATAATTTATGCCGTTATTCACAAACACTTTCTAAAGGTGTAGTACTCTAACAATGCTATATTTAAGTATATTTATTTTGTTCTTAACTTCAGTGCTCACACAAACACTATTGGAATTGGGTCTTTGTGTACATTTCTAATTCTCTGTATTACTTTCTCACTACTTCTGTAACAAAACACCACACAATGGCTTAAAAAACTAGCACAATTTTACATCACAATTTCATTATGTTACAGTCTGGAGGTCAGAAGTCTGAAGTAGGTCTTATGGGCTTAAATCCAGGTGTTGCTGCAGCACTATGCCTTCTGGAGACTTTGGGGGAGAATCAGTTCTTTGCCTTTTTTAGTTTCTAGATTCTGTCTACATTTCTTAGCTTGTGGCCCTTTGTTCCATCTACAAAGCCAATAGTGTATCACCTTCAAATCTCTCTCTGCTCCAACCTGTTTCCATCTCCACATCCCCTTCTCTGAAGCTAACCCCTTGCCTCTCTCTTGTAGGGCCCTTTCTGGTTGTATTGGACAACCAACACTATTGACAATAGTCATCTCACATCAAATTCTTAATAATAATTGTACCTCCAAGTCCCTTTTGTCATGTAAGGTAACATATTCACAATTTCAAGAGACTAGGAAATAGTCATCTTTGGAGGCCATTATTGAGCCTACTATATATTCATGTAATTTCTTATTATTTATTGTCCTGAAAAATAGATATTGTTTAAATAACATATGAATATTTATTGTCATTATATCTTTAGCCACAATTTTAGCATATTGCTTTCAAAAGAAGATATTAAAGATTATTAAAGGATAATTTCCAAAGGGGAATAATGACTTCTACAAATATGAAATGAACACATTTTGAAAATGTTATTCAATACATCAATTAATGAGGCAAGCCAACCAATAAAATGTTTTTTTTAAGGAGAGTTCACAGCACTACATTTATGTAAGCCAATCAAACTTTTCTAAATTAATTTACAAAGACATGTAAATTTGACTCTTTCCATTGGGCATGGAGGAAAATCAATTGATCTCTGTCGAATAGAATTAGTTTTGTGTCTGTAGACAATAATCTTTTTACATTATTATCAGTTATTTATATCTCACACAGAGATGTGAAATAGCTCTATAAAAATAATGGTATAAATTCCTTAGGCACAGATAAAGCAGATGGATGTACTTTAAAATATTTACAAGTTTCCTCAGAAAACTAAAAATGAAACTGCCTTTGATCCAGCAATTCCACTGCTGGGATTATACTCTAAGAATCCTGAAATGCCAATTCAAAAGAACCTAAGCACCCCAATGTTCATAGCAGCCCAATTTACAATAGCCAAGTGCTGGAAGCAACCTTTACTATCCCATCAGTAAATGAATGGATAAAAAACTATGGCATGTTTACACAATGGAATTCTATGCAGTAGAAAGAAAGAAGGAGCTCCTACCCTTTGCAACAGCATGGATGGCACTGGAGGGCATTATCTAAGTGAAATAAGCCAGGCAGTGAAAGACAAGTACCATATGATCTCACCTATAAGTGGAACCTAACAAAACAAACAACCTAGTAAAATATAATCAGAGACATTGAAATAAAGAACAAACTGACAGTAAGCAGAGGGAAGACGGGAGAGGGATGATGGGGGAAAATAGGAGAAGGGTGGCCAAGAAACATGTATTAGGACATATGGACAAAGCCAAAGGGTGTAGGATCAAGGAGAGAGGTGTGGAGGGGTGGGGCAGAGGGAAAATGGAGACAACTGTACTTGAACAACAATAACTTAATTAATTCATTAATTTATAGGTTTCTACTGAAGATACTCAATACTTTTTTTGGTCTGTTAGAAAGTCTTACACATTACTTTCAGATAATATAAATTTAGTAAATATATCAAGAAAGAACAGAGAAAATAATAATTTATTTCTTATTAAAGTTTACAATAAAAGTCAAACAAGAAAAAATCAGGAGTAATACTAACTTTGTTTAAACTTTATTTTTATGTTTAAATATTATAAGTGCAAAACAACTGACTAATTATTATGAATAATGGGTACAAAATTCTACATTCTGCTTGCAGTGATATAATTATCTTCACTTAGTGATTCTAGGAAAGAGAAAATTTTATTTACTATAATTTGCAAAAGTTTATTACTTTATTTTAGCTTTATTTACACTTACAAAGATATTTACATTCATTTTTAAAACATACATATTGGAAAGAAATAAAATGTATGTCACAATTGTCCAAATTACCAAAATTAAAATATTTTCCATGACTATATTAAATTTTAAATTGTTATTGTCTAATAAAATAAATTTTATTTAGAGAAAAATGGGTTATTTATAACATGCTTTGTTTAACTGGGGTTTTGAGATATAACAAGATTACATTTGAGTGAGGTAACAAGAGCATAAATTGTGTGATATGTACACCTCATATTGTTGTAAAGAAAATTAAAACAAAAAAATTCCAGCTTTTGTCAATTGCTCTCTATTATTAGTAATCACAAATTTATCTACTCACAAATATTCTGGAAGTATCCCTTCATCAATTTATTTATTTTTCAGTTACCTCTGTCAAACTTTTATAAAGTCATTTTTCATCCACATTTCATGCCTCATCACCAGATACTCAGGTCACAGGTTTAAAAGGTTTAGTGAATATCATACATGAATTTCTAATGAATCAATCTTCTTTACCTTGGATGGACCTTGAGAATATCATGCTAAATGAGATACGTCAGACATAAAAAGGTAAGGACCATATGATTTCACTCATATGTGGGACATAAAACTTCAAACAAATGAACAAATAAGACAAATGAAAACTCATAGACACAGCAGTATGTATAGTGGTTACCAGAGGAGAGGAGAATGTGGGGGAGGTAGTAAAGGGCAAAGGGGTTCAAATGTATGGTGACAAAAGGAGATTTGAATTTGGATGGTAAAGAGATAATGCAATATACAGATGATGTATCATAGAAATGTATACTTGAAACCTATACAATTTTATTATCCAATGTCACCCCAATAAACTTAATTAATTTTTTAAATATTATTTTTTCTTTCTTTACTTCTATGTAGAATTTTTACTCAAGAATGCTTTTTTGTGCCTTTGTTAGTTTTCTAGGGTTGCCATAACAAACTACCACAGAAAGGATTGTTTTAACAGACCTTTATTTTCTCACAGTTCTGTAGGCTGGAAATCCAAGATCAAGATGTCAGTCACTTTGGTTTCTCCTAAGTCCTCTCTCCTTTGCTTGTGTGGAGAGCAGGACCAATAAAGTGGCATCGGTCCAGTCAAGATATCATGAAGTATATAAAATAAAGTAGAGTCACTCACATCAACCAAGATGGCTGCTAGTTAGCCATGACACTTTGGTTCAAGAAGGAAACTAAGTCACACTAGACACATCTGACAAGGAGATACACCTAAGATATCTGTACACATGACCAGAACAGCCATGTCTGCAGGGAGGGACCACCCATAGATAGGCTTCTGGGGAAATTCCCCACTTACCATCAAGGGTGCCAAGACATTTATCAAGAGACCCAGAAGGGTGGAGTACCCCTCTCTCAAGATATAACTGAGGCAAACTCCAGACCACTGCTGAGACAGCTGAGCTCCACACACCAGAGTGCTGCTCCACACGATGCTGATCTCCACCAGAGGCTCTGCCCTGCTAGACTTAGGACTTTATTTGCCTTGCTTCCCACCTGGCTCCAGAGATCCTTCCTTGCAAGACCTTGATAGCTACCTTGCCCACCATGTTGTCTCCTGGACCTGCAGACTGAGATTCTGGAACTCAGGTTTGTTATCCCCCATTGATTGCTCTGTTTGTGTGTCATATTTCTCTTAGATTATTAGAGTGTAAGTACAGTATTAATGTGTGTTGATGTTCTTTGTTGAGTGGACCTGCATCCAATAAAAGTTAAGTGAACAGCATAGTTACCTTGTCTGACTCTTGTCTATTCTTTGGCACCAGGCTGCCCAACAGGCAGCTGGTGGAGCAGTTGCCCAACTGACTTAGAGGAAAGACAATATTGTGGACATACGCTGCTGACTGCTTAAAAATGGCCACCTTCTTGCTATGCCTTTATATAGCTTTTTCTCTATGCATTCATACCATGACAATTATTTCCTCTTCATTTCAAAATACTAGTTCTATGATTAGGGCCCTCCTTTATGATCTATTTAACCTTAATTACCTCTGTAGAGGCTCTATCTCCAAATATAGTTATATGTATATGGCTTCAACATATATATTTGAGAGGGACATAATGCAACATGTAGCACCCTCCATACTTCTTACAGTGTGTGCTGTTTTGGCAGATCTATTATATCCCTGGCCTTAACCTCCCACTTTTGTATTTTCATTTCTGTTCCTAAAAGTAAAAGTTTCCAAGTATTTCTCTTATCTTTTCTTTCTCCTCTCTGTTCTCTTTTACTTCTCTTTCATTCCTATGTTCTCAGTTTCGTCAATCTTATCCTTGTCACAATTTCTATGATACTCCCATTCATATTTAGGATTTATATTTCTAGTTACAATCTCTCACAAGGTTCAGACTCAGAGCTATGACTATGGAATATCTTTATCCATGTATTTTTCTTACATGACAAGCTTAAATGGTCCAGAGCAAACTCACCATTTACCATTTCAAACTTTCTCCTCATGAACTCTATATTTCTGGGCACAATCATACTCTGCCTAAATCAAATCTTGAGTCATCATTTCAAAATCAATATGTATTTTAGTTAATTCTATGTAAATAATTATTATTTTATTTTTTAATTTTATTTTAATTGTGGTTCTTGTACAGTTTTCTTTTACTCCCATCCCAGCCCACTGCCCCAGCCCTCCTTACCTCCCTCCCATTTCCACCACCCCCTACTTTTTGTCTGTGTGTCCTTCATACTTGTTTCTGTAAATCCTCCCCCTTTTCTCCTGAAACACCCTCCCCTCTCCCCTCTGGTACTGTCAGCCTGTTCTCAATTTCAGTGTCTTTGGTTATATTTTGCTTATTTGTTTGTTTTGTTGATTAGGTTCCTGTAAAGGTATGCAAATAATTTTTAAAGTTTTGCAATGGATTGTACTAGGGACAGAAGATAATTCATTTTGTAAATCACTCAGCCAAATTAACAAAATGTACTTAAAATGAGCTTACATTATAATTGATCAAAGTTGAATATAAAAACCGTAAAACATGGCCAGTCCAATAGATAATTTTTTTCAGCAAACACAGGCTGATAATTAATATGCTTATTGACACACTATCAGAATTCCATGCAGAGTTCTGATTAAATGCATCAGATAAAGTTCATGATTCTGAAATCTGTGATGATATAAAACAATTTTAGTAAAATGTATGTTATTATTGGCATGTCACAACAATCAAATATTTTCTGTAATATTATCTTGGGACTAAAAATACCAATGATAAGCTTTACCAGGACTTTAATAAATCACCTAAGATTCTATTTTATTTTTTGAAGAGTGAGCCTCCTAGTTATCTTTTAAATGGCAAATATGATTTTGTATATTTTAAATTTAAATTAAAAATATTTTAAATATTTTATTTGTTATATATTTTTAGACAGAGGGGAAGGGAAGGAGAAAGAGAGGGAGAGAAACATCAATGTGTGGTTGCCTCTCATGTGCCCCCTACTGGGGACCTGGCTCGCAACCCAGGCATGTGCCCTGACTGGGAATCAAACCAGCAACCCTTTGGTTCTCAAGCCATGCTCAATCCACTGAGCTGCACTAGCCAGGGCAAAATATAAAAAAAATATTTATATGATTGATAGTCCGTATTATGGTAATAGGGTAAAGGTAATTAAGTTTAGAGATATTAAATAAAAGGCAACCCATACATGATTCTTATTTTATTGTTCACATTTTCTTTGTGGAAATAACTATTAATCTCTTTGTATGTCAAAACAGTAAAACTTGAGAATAAATAATAACAAACATTTATATTCTCTATTTTTATGTAAACTTAGTGGAACTTTGAAAATATTAATAAAAATATTTATAACATGTTGTTACTATTAGTTATCAAGTATGTAAAAAGACATTGGTCATAGTATAATATATATTATACATTAAATATATTAATTATACATTAACTAAAGTATTAATTAATATATTAATTATATTTACATATAATATATGTATATAAAGCAAGATAAACTAAGTCATTTAATGATTTTTAGTACTTTGTATATTTAGGTCATACAATTTACAAACTAATAAAACAAAAATATGATACCTCTATATTTTGTTTGATTTGGAGAAAAGGTGACTCAAAAGGTTAATTATTGGATTTCCATTTTTTGCTTTTATTTGCTCTACATAATTTTATCTATATTAAAAGAAAGGGTTTTGAAGTTGGTTAACATGAAACATTTAGTACTCTTTTCTCTCTCCTCTTTTTTCTCTCCTCCTTTTTTTCTTTCATTCTTCCTTCCTTTCTTTCTTCCATCTTTCATATATCTATATGTCATATGCTTACTATAAGTAAATCATTGTTTTCTGACTTCAGTATGATCTATCTAAAGAGAGAAATTACATGTAAGAACAAGACAGCATTACTATGAATTAAGTTCTATAATCTAAGTGTAGACAAACTATACTTATGGCAAATTCTGGGGTAGAGCTTTGAGAGCAGTGAACAAAGGGATCACAGAGGACCAAATGCTTTTATGTGGTTTAAAAGAAGAAATGACGATTCATTGAGCAAAAAAAAAAAAAAAAAAAAAAAAAAAAAAAAAAAAAAAAAAAAAAAAAAAAAAAAAAAAAAAAAAAAAAAAAAAAAAAAAAAAAAAAAAAAAAAAAAAAAAAAAAAAAAAAAAAAAAAAAAAAAAAAAAAAAAAAAAAAAA